>OZ030012.1:66155790-66265790 GCA_964023405.1 Apodemus agrarius | reverse complement strand
GTCCCTGTGTGTGTCACTGGTCATGTTCCTCATAGAGCACTGCAAAGACTAAATGCATTAGAATATCTAAGACTCATTAAAATGCAGAGCCCAATCAAATTTCCAGCCCCCATACTCAGAGAGCTGAGAGGGGATGACTAAGTTTGAGACTAGCCTGAGCTACTGTTATGGCAAAACCCAGTCTCAGATTAAGCAAACATAAAAAGCAGAGTTCTAAGCCCCAGTCATAGGGTTGGACTTCTCAGTGGTGATGCTTCAAACACACTAGCCTCCTGGGCTCTGTGAACTGGTGTTCGGAATAGACAGCTTCTGTTCATTGTCGTCCCATGAGGTTGTAAATTCCCAGGGTAATTGAGAGTAAATATACCATTCTGGAAAAGTCAAGTCAAAAAGTACCACCAGGGCTGGAGAGATGGTTCAGTGACTAAAATAATGCACTAGCCTTGCATGGGACTCAAGTTCAATTCCCAGCTCCCACATTGGATGGCTCCCAACTCCCTCTAACTTCAGCTTCCAGGGAGCTTCTGCCTCTAACCTAAGCAGGAATCAGCATTCGTGTGCACATACCCTCACACAGACACACAGGCAAGCACATGCTTTCTTAAAAGTACTACCTGCTAAGTGAGCCTAATTCAGGCACATTTAGAGTCTCGTGCAACACAACAGTAGCAAATCCTAATGTGGCATATTCGGTTACTGGCTTCAGCTTGATCTTGACCATAGCATTTCAGAGAGTGGACAGTGATTGATCAACACCCAGGTGTTCAGAAGCCAGTTAGCCCCAAGTGACCAGAGGCAAATGTTAGACACAGCCTGAGAGTCAAGGGTAGAACTATGAGGCAGAACCAGAGTTAGGCACCAGATGTCTAAGCAGAAGACACCAAGACTGAACAGGAGCATAAGCATCCCAGAGATGAGACGTGGCCACAGACCAGCAACTGGAAATTGCTGAGCTTGCCTCAGAAATATGGACAATCTAGTCTGCTTTGGGTAACTTGGAGCCAACTAGCTGAGGGTGGAAGTCTCTGGAGAACTTTTTTTTAAAGATTTATTTATTTTATTTCTGAGTACACTGTAGCTGTCTTCAGACACACCAGAAGAGGGCATCAGATCCCATTACAGATGGTTGTGAGCCACCATGTGGTTGCTGAGACCTCTGGAAGAGCAGTCAGTGCTCCTACCTGCTGAGCCATTTCTCCAGCCCCCTCAAGAGAACTTCTTAAGACCCAGGCCCTGAGTCCCTCTCACCATTGTTGTAAATGATGTCTATTTACCTGTATCTGGTTCCCTAAGTACTTAGTACCCCTCAGGAATACAACAGCTCTTTTGTCTATCTAGCAGAAATGTTATTACTATCTCTGCTATCTGTGAGAAATGTGTATTTTAAAAAGAAATGTGTATTCTTGGCAGCCTACTGGCAGTGTAGTGAATGGCCTTTACCATTTTCTCTGAGATTCTGGTCTGTGCTAAGGATGTGTTGCGGAACTGAACTTAGTAGATATATCAATGTCCTCTAGGGCTATGAAAGTATAGGAGCTGACTTTGTGCTGTTACTGAATGTGACTGTGTGTTTGGCCTTGACACTCAGTGGTGTTCTTGAAGTCATAGCACCAGGCTCCTCCTTAATTGGTGTTCCTCATTTGCTCTCTGGAGATTGTCTCTCTTCTGTGGTCACTTGTTCTTTTCAGGAACCATCCATTTGCCATCCAAACAGGTCTGCCTTTTTGGTCTTGCCACTCCTAATGGTGACCCTAGCAAAATTAAAATGGATCAAGTTAAAACAAATCCCTAGGTAGTACTGGTAAGATACAACAGCCTTGTCTGAGGAAAGAGACAGCAGCTCAGGTCCTAAAGTGGATGGCCTGTGTTCTTTTAGCTCAGTTACCAAGTGCCAGCTGTGTGCTAGCCTCGATTGAAAACATTCAGACAGCCTTAAGCCCAGAAGGAATGGGCGTCCAGGTAAAGCCACCAAGCCACCTGCAGCCAAGTCAGTGAGCCGGGGAGGAGGAGCCATGGTCCCCTGGGTGGGTCCAACCCTCACACTGAGTAGAGGCTCCCCCACCATCCAGTTCACGGGTTTCCAGGTGGCTGGTGGCAAAGGGCTGGCCAGATAGGGATTGTCACAACGGAGATAAAACAGCAGTGTCTGTGTCAGCAGACCCCACCATCTCTCCAGCTAGTGGAACCGCCAGTGGATGGAGGCTGAGAACTAGAAAGTCTGGAGGGAACTCTCTCCGGGAGGCTGTTGACCCCGCATGGTCCATAGCCTTGCGAAGGAGTGTGCACAGAGCAAATAAGCTTGGCTGTGTGGATGACTGCTGCAGAGCCCCAGCCCGCAGAGATAAATGGAGTTGCCTAGATTCAAAAAGGAGAAAGACATAAATGTTGGGCATAAAGACCTAAAACCATCTTATAAATCATTTTTTGAGATCACAGATGTACTCCAGAATGTTCATGTTGTCTAAAATATGACAACCAGAAAAATGGGTTTTTACTCTAAGCATATACATGCATTTCAGGTATATTATAACTAAAAATAAATTCTTGCACAGCATCTGTAGATGCTCAAAAGAACCATTAACAAATCCCTGATTTATACTTCTGTTTATTCATTTTATACATAAAAAGTGAATTTGTTGAAGTGACATTTTATACCTGCTCAGAAATAATGACTGTGTGTTAGTGTCTTAGACACGTTTTGTAATGAGCAAACATTCCATCCTTCCTCCCAACCTAGGACTGTGTGGAAGGATGAAAGTGTGGAAAACAGGGGCCTGGGTCAGATGCTAGGTGATCGAGAGGAGATGGCTCTGGTCTCGGCATAGGGCCTCCCTCCCTCCGTCTTCTCTAATACGGTTCCTAAGGAAGCCCACTGTGGGAGCACTGACACAGTCCAGAGGCCCAGACCCCTGACCAAGAGCCAAAGAGCCCATGGCTAGAAAGCAGAAGTAATCATAGAAAAGAACCTGGGAAATTCACAAATATGTGAGCATTTACGTTCAGTGGGATAATGAACAAACCAATGTGGGCATTGGAAAACTTGGCCAGGATAGCTACAAAAGGTGGATCTCAAGTCAGTAGCCTGAGGTTCTACCCTAAGAAAGCAGAGAACAAAGAGACTGTAGCCAAGCAAGTAGGAAGGAGAAATAAAGTCTGGAAGCACACACACACACACACACACACACACACACACACATAAAAGAAAGACCAACAAAATGAGTAGCTGGCAGGAAGGGCGCTCCCTTCTTCCCTCACTGATGCATGTGGGTCTCTCTTATAGCTGCATGCATGGTCTTTGGTCAAGGGTGTACGAGCCCTGTGTTCCCTGCTAGTAGCTCCAGTTTGGGAGGCTTGGGCAAGAACCACACAGGAGGCTTGCTTGGACCACATAGGGAGAGCCTACCTCAAAAATAAATGACTGAAAGGGAAAGCCTTTGGAATGTAAACAAAGAATAGAGAAAATAAAATTTAAAAAATAGTAATAAATAATAAATAAATAAATGACTGGGTGAATGAATAGAACAGAACAGATACTCTGAAAAAACATATGCCACCAGATTAAAATCACCTGTATGAAATACACAAATTCCTGGAAGTACAAATTGCAGTACAGAGTAACCCTAAACAAAAAATTTACGTAAGTTAAACCTGCCGTAAAAGCCAGCTCAGCACCGTTGCTTCAACAGTGAATCTAACCAAGTGTCTAAAGAATCAGTGCCACCTCTCCTTCTTAGATGCTTCCAAAATGGGGTTGAGAGAACAACTGATCTCACTGTTCCTATGAAGCCAGGACTACTAATACCTAAGCCCACAGAATTGTCAGGAAAGAAAACTAGGGCCAGCAAGATGGCCTGGCAGGTAAAGGTGCTTGCTTCCAAGGCTGACCAACAGCTTGATCCTTGGGACCCAGATATTGAAAAGACCAGTGACTCAAGTTACCCTCTGACCTCCATGCATGTGCTGTGGCACATTTGTATCCACACATATAGACAAATAAATAAATAAAAACACAACACACCAGTATCCCTAATCTATACAAGAACCTTCATGAAAACACCAGCAGGATTTTTTAAGCTAATTTATTTATTTTTTAAAAAGATTTATTTATTTATGTATGTGAGTACACTGTTGCTGTCTTCAGACACCCTAGAAGAGGGCATCAGATCTCATTACAGATGGTTGTGAGCCACCATGTGGTTGCTGGGAATTGAACTCAGGACCTCTGGAAGAACAGACTGTACTCTTAACCGCTGAGCCATTCCTCCAGGCCCCCAGCAGCAGGATTTTACATCTTGAATTCAGCAAGAATTATAGGGAATCAAATATTTATCCTGTTTAATTTTGATGCCAACTTAACAGAGGTAAATACTGTCTCAAAAATACATACATACATACATACATACATACATACATACATACATACCTCAGTTTGGAATCGACTCAACAGACGACCTGTAGACATGCATGTCTGCGGGTGGAACGTTTGCTGATTGAAGTGGTAGGCTGCCTCTGTGGTGGCACTGTTCCTAAGATACTGCACATGAAGTAGAGCTGAGTGTAAGCCTGGAGCGTGCAAGTAAGCAGCATCCCTCCAGAGCTGCTGCTTGAAACTTCTGCCTTGGCTCCCTCAATGATGTCTGGAAAACGCACTATGAAACAAACCCTTTCCTCCCCCAAGTTTCTTTTGTTCAGTGTTTTATCACAGCAGGAAAAAATAAAATAAAAATTGGACAGTGTCATAAGTAAGTAAGGTTTATCCCAGGACTGCAAGGCTGGTCTGAACATGAAAATCAATCAGTTCTACATAACATTTTCATTCAGTAAGGGACAAAAATACTTCAGGAAATCTCACACCCTTTCCCAGTAGACCTTTAATAAACCTAGACTAGAAAGTTGTTTTCAGAACCAGGAAAGAAACCTACCTAAGACCAGTGCTAACACATTTTAATAGTAAAAGACCACTCCCTGCCTAAAATCAAGAAAAGACAAAACACATCTCCAATTCAGCACTCAATTAGCATGTCTTTGTAGAAGGAATTCCAGATCAGAGAGAAGGAAGTGAAACTAGATTTAATATGTGGCCATATTATACAAGCAAAACCCTGGCACAACACATAATGATTCCAGCTGCAGGCCACAGCTTGGTGCACAAATGCCATTGGTGTTTGTTTCTACAGTCTCCATATACAGAGGCAATAGTACAAAGCAGTTTGTGTGGTAGTTGCAGAAAAAAAGGAAGGAAATTTAACAAAAACTATATAATTGTAAAAGAAACTAAAACCATAAATTAAAAAAATATATTTTATTCTATGTAGTAAAACCTCTGTTTTAGGAAGGTGACATTGAGCTGTTGGGATGACACAGCAGGTTGACACATTTGTCACCAAGCCTGAGCATGGGAGTTTGGTCCCTGAGACCCAATGATAGAAGGAGAAAACGGACCCACACACAAGTTATCCTCTGACTTCCACACCCAGACCATGCATGCACACATACAAGCACTAAATCAGCATATTAACTGATTATCTTTAAAAAAAAAAAAAAAAAAAAAGACAAGGTGATAATACCCAAGTTGATCTGCAGAGTCAGTGTAATTCCTGCCAAAATGCTACTGGGATTTTTTTTTTTTTTTTGCATAAATGAATAAGCTGATTCCAAATTTTCTATGTAAATGCAAGGACTTAAGAGTAGACAGAACCTGAGGCTGGAGAAAGAGGCCTGCAGTTAAGAGCACTTGCTGCTCTTGCAGAGGACCAGAGTTCAGGCCCAGTACCCACAGCACTCACAATCAGATGCTCTGGCCTGCGTGGCAGTGGCCCACCCACAGATAGACACATAATTAAACCATTTTTAAACCTTAAAGCATCCAGAACCGCTGGGAGAGAAGGATGAGATATTTCAAAACTTACAACAGAATTGTAGCAATAAAGGTGGTGTGGCAGTGGCATATGACAGGGAGCTGGGGTAGAGACAGGAGGCGACACATAGCCTGTGTGTGCATAGCCATGCTTCCAGACAAAAATGTCAGGAGACTGAGGCAGGAGGATCATAAGTTTAAAACTATCCAGAGCAACCTTGGGGGTTAAGAACAGAATAAGAGAAAATCTATACAGATATATGATAATAGTCTAGCACCCAGAATATGTAAAGACAATTATAAGTCAGTGGCAAAGAGAAAAGACAAATGAGCCAGGGATTCGGATTATTCCAAAGGCCTGCGAGTGGCCAATAAGGAGACTCGTGGGCTAAACATGACCAAGAAGTCTGACTTCATTCCCCTCCCAGAAGAATGTCTGTAATCACTGGGACACCAATAAGAGCTGGTGTTGACCGGACTCTAGACAGGGCGAAACCTGTCTAAGGGGCTTGAATGCTTGTAAAGTGACACGGTTGCTATGAAATGCAGTCTGGCAGTTTGTCAAATCTTAGAGTTATTTTGTGACCAAAACTTGTGATCTTCCTGTCACTGCTTCCAGAGTGCTGGAACTATATAGCCTGTGCTTCCATTGCTGTAAAAAGCATTTACAACTGTGATTGTATCTTCCTGTTAGCTAATTTATTCTCATGGATCAGAGATTAGTTCAGTGGTAGAGAGTTTGAAGCACGAGGCCCTGAGTTGTGGTCCTTAGCACCACCCCAACCCCGAAGGGGGAAAATTTTTTAAAACTTTACTCCTTTAAAGCTATCTGGTGGGGTTTACCTCTTTAATGTTACTCAGGAACCCACCGTTGCAAACAGAGGACCCTGCAGCTCCTCTGATCTGATAAACTATTAGACCACTTAGCCCTCTGCCCTGCCCCCCAGAGGGTCTCGGTGCAGGAGTTCCTTGGGCTGTGTTTTTGCTGCTGCTGCTGCTGCTGCTGCTGCTGCTGCTGCTGCTGCTGCTGCTGCTGCTGTTTTAAATCTTGACTGTTGGTACTGGAGAGATGGCTCTGAGGTTTTAAATCTTGATTATTGGTGCTGGAGAGATAGTTAAGAGTGCTAACTGCTCTTGCAGAGGACCCAGCTCAATTCCCATCACCCACATCAGATGGCTAAAAGCTCCCTTTCTAGGAGATCCAGTGTCCTCTGGCATCCACCATGTATGTGCATACATGGTACATATAAATTAAAATAATAAATAAATAAATAAAAATAATAAAATAATAAAAATAATAAATATTTTATTTTATTTTAAAAAATTGTTGACTATCCCCCAAAGCATCATTCTTTACCGCCATCAACCTCAGAGTCCAAGGTCATCCTCGGCTGCATAGCGATTTCAAGGTCATCTATCGCACAGTGTTTGAGCTACCTGAGATTTAATGTCAAGAGAAAGAAGGGCATGGGGAAGGATTCAGTCTTGTTTGCCATCTATGTAATGATTGCAGATCTTATAAGGAATACTGTAGTTTGTGACTAGGATGTAGCTCAGGGTAAAGCCAAAAGGTTTGATGACAGTTTCTGCTGTCTTTGAGGCAGAAGGGAGAGGAAAGGGAGGAACCAGGCAAGACTCATTCTCTGCAGAAGGAAGCAGCCCTGGACGGGGTCACTAAGAAGTTTCTTGGCTGTGAGAGGGCCGGGTGTTGAAGGAAGCATCCAGAATGATCACCTAACAGTACCCTCCAAATTCAGAAAGTGCTGTGAACTGACTAGAACAGAGAGAACAACAGCCTGCTGTCTTCCTGGGTTCTGAAGCGAGCAAGAGGGGCAACGACCAGCTTTTGCCTCCCTGTTGGCAGCACGCAGAGGGGCTGTGCACCTTCCACAGCACATTCTAAAGGACAGCCCCAGCCTGAGCCCTCCACAGCCCACACAGGCAGCACGGTTGGCTATGCGCGACCTGCTCTCTCTGGCAGATGGGAAGCTATGATGGGGTTTATCTCTGGTGTTTGCAGTTTGTGTTGATGGTGGAGGCATCAGAAACTGGGAGAGCCAGTGCTCCTGAGTGCGCACAACAGTCCTGTCCTCCAACCATGTATTAACTAGGCCTGTGTCTTATGGTGATGGGAATATATATCATGGGAAACCTGAAACCTAATATTCCTTTTATGTGAGGCAATCTTTGGAGACCAAATACCTCCTTTGAAACGTCCAGTGTGTTTAAGTTAATGCAGTTTGGCTGGTTTGAAGATTGCAAATAGGTTAAAGCTGGGTTCCATTAGTAATTACATTCTTCTATTGACAATAACTGTTTCTTTAGAAATGACATTAACATTCTACAAAAACACAGCAGTAATCCAAAAGTTAATGTTCTGTTCACTTATAATTATATTTAATTCATATTTATGAGTTCATGGGAGGGAGGAATAAGAAAGAAATGAGTTTTAAAATGTTACAGGAGAAACAATGTAAGAGAAATTTTGTTCTCTCTCTGATAGTCTGAAAGATGTTCAAAGTTACTTGAAGGAAGAAAAATAATTTTTAAAGCACAGTTATATAAATTGTGCTTTACTCACCATGCTGAAATCTTTGATTTTGTAAATTTTTTTGAGCACTGAGAAAATTCAATGGAGAGATTTTCTCCACATTTTTCTTTTTCTATTGCTGTGATTTTGATTTCATGGATATTTGAGAGGGAGGATCCGCCTCTTTAGACCAGACAGGATGCATACGCTTTGTGTGGTTTCTTTGAATTGTCCACGAAACCTGATGTATTATTAATGAATTAATTTCGTGGTGGCAGAGGCCTGTGAATAGCATCGTGTGAATGGGCAGTTGCCCGATGGGGCCAGTTTTGGCCGCTGCCATTTAACATGTGTTGCGCTATTGTGAAGTCTTACCCAGCCATAGGACTGTGCTCATTTAATCCGCCATGATGGGACCTTCACACCCTGAGCCCACGCTGGTTGCCAGGGTCAGTTTCTGTAATGGTCCTGCCTGCTGTTAGTTTTCCCTAAACCAGAGGAGATGATCCTACGAGAAGTGAAATGACCACAGACTGGTCGGCTTGGGTGTTGGCCCCCATTCCAAAATGGAGGCAGCCGTCTTCCTTACTCCTGGAAATGGAAGCGTCTGGGCCCCCGAGATCCCTGATGTTCTGCGGTCCGGAGTAGCAGATGGCATTATGGTTTTCCAAATCCTGGTGAACATTCTAACTGAACTCACTCGTTTCACAGTGTGTAGTTTTGCTTTGTTTTGTTTCATATCCTTTCCCTCTCCCCCCCCCCTGCCCCCGCCTTTGTTCCTCTCATAGTAACTAATTTTAACCCGATGCAGTGTCTCCTTCAGCTGGCTTTAAATTCCCTCCCTGCTAATTATTCTATGGAACCAAGTGTAGCACAGTTTCACATAGAATCCCAAGCTTGCTATTGTAGCTGATGGGCCTTTGGGTTCGGTTTAAAATGTAAGCAGATTCTGCCCAAGCTCCTTCACCTTGAGTCACCAGGTGCTGGTTCCCCCATATCCATAGCTTGCAATGCAGGTAGCAAATGACAATAATTATTCTAACAATCGAGTGAGCATTCAGGGGGACACATGGGGTAGCGATGCCGACTCTGGGTTTGCCATGAATGCTTTGAGTCTGACTTGACGGACCTGCCAGGTTCTTGTGGGTGCACAGTATGTGTGTGGATCAGATATCTTTGTGCAGTGGAAGGATGTGCAAAGAGGGATTAGACCGCCATTTTGGAACCACGGAAGGTTACTTTTCTCTCCTGCTTTTGCTTACTCTAGCTTCTGAGACAGCTTTCATCTGAGACACCCTCTAATCAGCTCGTCTACATTGAGAACCTGGTGAAATAAATGCCAGTTGCATGTATTTGCATGATAATGTGGGTCCTGGCTCCAACATGTGTAGCCAGACTTTCCATGAGGGAAAAAGAACTTGCCCTTAGCAGCGTATACATGGGGACGGGGAACCACAGACGGGAGTCCGAATAGTTACCCCTAGACCAGCCTGCGCGGGAGGCTTCCCACGACGGGAGTGCATGGAATGGTCCCTAGAACTTAATCTTGTGCGTGCAAGTGGTCACACTTGATTATCTGCAGCCCTGTTCTTATGAAATGCATCGGGAAGCCGCAGAGGGTACGGACAGTAGTGGGCTGCACTTTGTAAATGAAACAGTTTACATTGCGATGTGACAAAGTGTGCTTTTGTGGCTGTGCCTGAGCTACAGCAAAGGGCTGTGTGACTGTGCGTGAGGGGTTCACACAGGCACTTCTAAATAATGCTGCTCCATAGTTTAAGAGTAGCAAGAACCCAAAATTAAGAGAAAAGAATGCTGGTTGGCTTTGGGGAAGGCAACTAACTCAAGATACAGTTGAGAAAACAAACTTTCCAGTTCTGTTTTCAAAGAATTTCTAAAACACCAGATCTTTGCCATGTTTAGAAAGTCTCTATGTAAATCTTTTAATGACAACAAAATAAATATAGTAGCTGAGTTGGGTTTGTCATGACATTGATGGCAAACATCTTTCTCTTTTTTCACCATAATATTGAGGAACTTCTAAAATATATGTAACTGAAAAGATATCTGTGATGTCAGTTTCAATTACCTAGAGACAGATTCCTTTGGTCCTATTCATTTGTATGGGTGGGTTTTTATAAGCCATCTGGTGGTGGTGTTCTCTTGGCTAACAGCTGGTCCCCTTGACTGAAGGGTTTATGGGCAGGGTGGGTGTTTCCGTAGTGAGAATTCAAGCCTTTAGCCCCTGGTTCCAGTTCCATATAAGACAAGTTAAATGAACTGCTACTGTCGGGTCAGACCAGCAGACAGAACTTCTCACCAAAATGCCCACACATGTAATTTGTCATGCCTGGCAACCCCAGATATGGAGTGACCCAGAGTGGAAATTGAATCATCCTTCACTATCTCCACTCAGGCGCAGTGTAGAGTGGGGTGGGTGGAGGGGGGCTCTGGCCTCCGCTGAGCTTTCAGAGGCCATCGTCCCTGCTGATGTCTTCACACACCTTGGTAATGCAGAGCCTCGTTCCCACACCACTGCTGGCCTCAGAACACTCCCAGGGTAGGGCAAGTTCATCTCAGCATGGAATAAAGAGTGCACGTCGGGTCATGAAGTGGCAGTGCTCTTGACTAAGCTCTGTGTCCTGTGGTGTCTGCTGAGGCATGGCTCGAGTCTGTAACATAGCAGCTAACCGGCAGGAACACCCTCTGTCCCTGCATTTCTCCTCTGTCCTGGAAGTCATGACAGAAAATGTGTACAGATCCAAACCTGGAGGACTTTTAAAATACTAAAAGTTACTAATTTCCCATTATCCTCCATAACACTGTCTTCTTTTCTCATGTGTGTGTATTTATGTAAGGCATATATACACATATATGTACACATGTATGTGGGTTCTCACACCTATGTGAACACAGAGACCAAAAGAAGTCACTGGATGTCCTGCTCTGTCATTCCTTACCTGATTCCTGCGTGACATGGCCATTGGATGAACACAGAGGGGCACTGATGCCAGCAAACCCCACTGGCTCTCTTGCCCCCCACACACACACCAGCACCACACACACAGGGCTGTGAATACAGGCACAGATGACCACATACTACTTTTTGTTTGGGTTCTTGGGATTTGAACTCAAAATATCACATTGCATAGCAAGCCCTCTTACCCATGGAGCCTACCCACCCAAGACCTCAATTCCCTACTACACAAAAAGTTTTTGGTTTATAAACTAGCATATATGTCTATAACAAAAAGTAGGGAGTGGTCTAATTTTCTCTTTTGCTGTTGGATTTTTATTTATTAAAGACGGGTGTCCCTATATTCCAGGTTGACCTTAAACCTCCTAAGTAGCCAAGAGTGGCCTTGAGCCTCTGGTCCTCTGCCCCCACCTCCCACGTACTGGGTTGCAGGCTTGCCCCACCACACCCAGTTTTTCCCGATGCTGCAGTTAATAACCCCTGACTCACTGCATACTAGGCAAATGCTGGACCAGCTGGGTTACATCCCTGGCCCTGAATTTTCATTTTTAAACCAACTAGGTTTGCCCCCTGGAGAACACAGACTTGGCCCATGGATCCTGCCAGTTGTCACCCAGAGACGGCTACCGTAAGGAATGAACAGTGAGGCTCAAAAACCAATTTGGGATCTGACAGCAAAATGCTATTCTGAAAGCCACCGAAATTACAAATAACCTTTGACCCCAGCACCATGAGTAGAAATGGAGTGATCTAAGATTGCTGTGCTAATTAGTATGAACCACAGGACCTAAAACCAGATATGTTTGGGCCAAGCCACAGGAGCATCAGACTTGAATTAAAAGACTTACCATGAGAATGTGGAACATGATTCAGTGCTGTCTTCACGTGATTCTCTAATGTTAACTACTTACTGGCCTGCTACTGTAGTGACAGTATATCTTAAAATGGACTATTTTAAAACCAAACATGATAGTACATGCCTTTAGTTCAAGTCTAGCCTAGTCTACCTAGTGAGTTCCAGGAGAGCCAGGGCTCTGTAAAAAGACCCTGTCTCAAAAAATAAAAAATAAAATAAAATAAAATAAAATAACAACAACTTAAAGAGCTTACTCTTTTGCGTACGTATGTGAGGAAGGAGGGGTACAGCACGTGTGTGGTGTGGAGAGTGTACACATGGGACCACATGCACGTGCTGAGTTCAGAGTCTGTCTGGTCAGGAGTCCTCTGGTACTCTGCCTCTCTCCTTTAAGGTGGGGCCTCTCGTTAGTTATAGGTATTAACAGAAACAAGGATCCCATATGTCAGTAAAATAAAATCCGTGTTTGGAGGGATATCTGTATTTGTGCAAATAGAAACATTCCTACCCCATATGCTCCCTGCAGTGAGGGGAGCAGGCAGGTGGAGAGCAAAGGTTCACATCCGCCATCCCAGATCCTGTAGACTCGCTGTCTTTGATGTGGTAGGTACTATCTTGAGAAAACTATCATGTGACTGAGAAAATACATAATTTTCCATTTGGGGTAGTACTTCGTGTTGATATCTAACAGTGTCTGAATTAACCACCACATTATTGAACATAAAACTGAAGTCCTCAGAAATATGTCTTAAAGGTTCCTCAACTTTTCCAGTTGTGACAAAGCAGAGTCTAAGAATTCCAGCGTCCTGCCATTTTTTTAAGTAGTTTTTTCTTTTTAAGTGTTCTCACTTAATATAGTTTAAGATTCTCATGCAGTTGGAGACAATAGAGATCCCTACTTCCCACTTACAACTCTCATAAATCAAACACCCTACAGCAACCAATGCCAGCGTGGGCCCTGACCTTATTCAGACATGTGATTATTTGTGGGGACAGGAGTAGAGTATGTTAGAGGTAAACATTAATGGTACAGGTCCTTTCACAGATCTATTTCTGTTTCTTCAATTGTATGCATGTGTGTGTGTGTGTGTGTCTGCGTGTAGGTGTCTGCATATGAGTGCAGTGCCCATGGAGGACAGAAGAGGGCATCAGGTCCCCTGGAGTTGGGGTTGCAGGCAGCTGTGAGCATGCAGTTCTGGGAACCAAACCACTGGAAGGCATTCGTTTCCAGCCTCATGGTGATTGTTTTAAAACCAAGAAACATGGTTTTCAAACGGGATTTTCTTTTACAAAAGTGACCCCCTTTTTGGTTGCCTCAAAAGCATTTTCTAATTTATGCTTTCTGTGTGTGGGATGCCTGCCCTTCCTGCCCTGGTAGTCCGCCACTGGTGCAATCATTGAAGAATTAACTCTGTGTGAGCTGGCAGCAACTGTAACTCTTCCACCTCAATGAGTATGCAGGTACACACACACACACACACACACACACACACACACACTCACACACAGTTTTCTGCTGCTTGCTTTTTTTTATGCCTGAGTACCTTGCTGACAAGTGCTAATAACAAAATACCCAGAGAGAAAGTCCAGTTGAAGTTAGCACACATTAAACATTCCAGACTTGTCCCTTTGCTCAGAGATTGTGTATAATTAATAATTAAACAGCCTCGGTTGTAATGGGTTGACCTCTCTGAACTGTTCATTACTCACAAGGCAAAGGCATCATTCAAACTTTTTTCCCAGTGTCCTTCGCTGTTCTCTAGTGTGCGGCCTGCCCGTGTTCGGTTGTTCAGCAGAAGGTCTGACCAGATAGTTTGAAGCCTCTGACTGGCAGACTGTCCCGTGTGCTGAGAACTGCTCACTGGAAGGCGTCGTGGTGACTGGCAGACTGTCCCGTGTGCTGAGAGCTGCTCACTGGAAGGCCTCGTGGTGACTGGCAGACTGTCCCGTGTGCTGAGAACTGCTCACTGGAAGGCCTCATGGTGACTGGCAGACTGTCCCGTGTGCTGAGAACTGCTCACTGGAAGGCCTCGTGGTGACTGGCAGACTGTCCCGTGTGCTGAGAACTGCTCACTGGAAGGTGTCGTGGTGACTGGCAGACTGTCCCGTGTGCTGAGAGCTGCTCACTGGAAGGCGTCATGGCGGCTGCTCTACTCTAGTTTAGCAGTCGCTGGCTCGGTGTCAGGATCCAGCTTGTGGCCCTCAGCAGGATTCTAAAGTTGTTTTGAGATTCACATCTCAGGTTAAAGTTTTTGACTAAGGTTGTGTCCGCTCCTGCAGTCTAGACTTGATGCTTAGATGCTTACATGTTTACAAAAAGCGTCGATGCCCAGTACCCAGGGCCTACAAGCCTCTGTTACCCATTCTTCCCAGCTCCCACTAGAACTTGGAACGGTAGTGTACCAGCTTCCTCAGTCAATATGTCTTTTTTCCAATTGCATTTCTTCCTCTTGCCTGAGCCCTGTTCTCAGAGGATGTTTTGATGCGTAGCAACAGCTACTTTACTGGAGTCTCTGACTCCTCACCCCACCCCGCCATGGGTCTGAGTCCCCAGGCCCCGTCAGCTCCACTACGATGGGATGCTTCACCTTCTGGTAGACGCTCTGGAAGCCAGAGCCTAAGTTTTAGTATGTGACTGACCTTGCTCCTTCCCTAAACGTTGGAAAAAAACAACAAAATAGGTGTGCTTTTTTGAGGCCTTTCTCATGTAAGCTACACTAACTTCTTTAAAAAAAAAAACAAAAACAAAAACAAAACAAACAAAAAACACTCTTGAGACATCTCCGCAGCCAGAGACTGCTTGCTCGCTGCTCTCTCTCTCTCTCTCTCTCTCTCTCTCTCTCTCTCTCTCTCTGTGTGTGTGTGTGTGTGTGTGTGTGTGTGTGTGTGTGTGTGTGAACAGCTGCTTTTACACTGCGCTCTCCAGGGTTGCCCTTGCCTGTTTTCTCCACCCACCCTCTAGCCAGCCCCCTGCTTCTCAGAATAGGCTTCCTCGAGGCATGCAGGAGATGTGGATTTTAAAATGAAAAATATCTGACCGAATGCACTTGAGATTAGATTGTCCACGACACATCTCTGATGAGGGATTTCTTCCAGCCCCCACTGAGATGAGAATCTGCTCTCTGTGGCTCTATAAAGTCAACATGGGCTGGTGTTTTCAGAAGTAAAATAAATTATTCACGTCTACCCCCCATGGTCCATAGTTTTATACTATGAGACACGTAACAGGCTATAATATTAGGTCTTAAATAAAATTAAATATCCACATAAGATATTACGTGTCTCATTTCCCTGCTGCTGTGTTAAGTGACACCTTCATCCAGCTGCTAGGCCTCTGACTCATAAGTGACTGCTGACATCCCGCCTTGAAGCAAAGCTACATTAGCATCATGCTGTATACAAGATCTGTGTGGACATCCAGGCCATAAGTTTAACCATCTTGGTAAATATTCAGCTACATTAAGATACCAAGCTTTAGTTTCCTAAATACAGAGTTTGAAAGCAACTACCGGGCAGAGCTTGGCACTGTGTACCTTTAATCCCAGCACTCATGAGGCAGAGGCAGGTGGATCTCTGTGAGTTCAGGGCTAGCCAGGCCTCCAGAGAAAAAGGCCTTGTCTTGAAAAATAATAAGTAAATAAATTAATTGAGCAATGGCCACTCAGACCCTTGGCTCTACACACATCTAAGAAAAGGTCCACGCAGAGACATGCCTCGTCACAGGTGAGAACTTGTAAACTTCGCATCTTTGTCTTTCCTGCCTTCTCCCTCACAGCTGTTGAAGATGCAAAAATGTCATTTCTGGGTTTTCTTTTTTTCTTTTTCTTTTTTTAATTTTTGGGGGACAGAATATCCTGTGTAGCCCTGGCTATTTAGGAAATTACTATGTAGACCAGGTTGCTCTCAAACTAGGGAGAACCATCTGCCTCCTGCACTCTGGGACTGAAAGTTTGTACCTCCGTGCCCAGCTGAAATGTCAGTTCTTGAACCAAGACAGACCAGGTCTTAAATTGATACCATGTTTTATTTTTGCTTTTCAAACCAATGGGACTTCTGTGGCCGTCTTGCAGTGGTGGCCCGAGGCCCGAGGCCGGGCTTGTGCTGTGTGGGTCCTGCATTTCTTGAGCAGCTGCTTCCCCCTGCTCTGAGTATTGCCTGCGAGTGATGCTTTGAAGGTGACGGGGTTTTATTTCACACCCCTGTTCTTTGTTTTCTGTCCTCCTGGAAGGCTTTCTCTACTGGTGACAATTTCAGGTTTGGAACTGCAGCCGTCGCTGTCCCCTCCCCTCTTGCTTTCACTGGATGAACAAATTCAGTGTGCACATGCAGAAGCCAAGGTGCGGCCTGCCCACCTTCTCACACACACTTTTTTTTTTTTTTTTTTTTTTTTTTTTTTGCGGCCTTGGCCCCCTCAGTTCCTTTTGATTTAATTGTATTTTTCAGCAGTTTCCAAAGTGTTTGAATCGGAAACAAAGCCTTAATAAGAGTTCTAGTTAATTTTCTGTCTTGTAATTACCGATCTCATTTTTCTGATAATTGGCCACAGCAATTATATGTATATTTACTAATCACATAGGAGGCTGTGCGGTTGTGTCTATCTGCCGCCATTGATAATGACACTCAGAGTGCAGAGGTGCCTTTATCTTCTTCTGCTTTCCACTACATCAAAGCTATTTCCTCCCGTTCTCCATAATGAATACATGCATGCATTTGACACAGTTGTGTGCTAGAGAAATTGTTTGGCTCCCACCAAATGCTGCATGCTCTGAGTTCCTAGCCTGCAGCGCTGGAAGGTTGTATGTAATGATATATTGCTCATCCAAATGGCCAAAGCACTCCAAAGCGCAGTGAGATTAAAATAAGTCATTCCTTTGTTAATTTAAATAGGTGCATGTATCATACTTTGCAGGGCACTTTGTGTAGGGGTGTCAGGGAGGGAAAAAGGCGCCGAAAGGTATTTTTAATAGCAAATGAGAATGGATGAGAACGGAGTCATTTGCAGCTGCCTACTTTATGTGGCTCTCTTGTTCCAACTGTAGGCCTAATGAGATGACTGGTGAAGTACTCTGCAGTGTAATTTCATTACATCCTGAGCTGCCACGCTATAAACACAGCGGCGCTCTCTGTCACTAGTGGAAAACTCCTAAATTCTTAAAGCCTTCCTCTGCGAGTGGCAATGGGGTCTCTCCCTGGGTCAAGAAGCCCAGCCTTTTGTTGCTGTGCAGCTCCCTGCTCTCTCTGCATTGCTCCTACGGCCAGCCCTGGCTTCTTGTCTGGTCGTGAAGGTGGGAGTTTCTCATTAGGTCCCCAATTCACGGGGTTTCTGACACAACAGTTGGCCCAGACTGGCAGAACTGGTGAAATTCCTTCTTAGGAAACAGCTTACTCTACAAAGTGTCTGTCTTCTAAATTAAAACAAGCAAAACACACAATGCAAATATATATACAGCAAGGGGTCGGCAGATAAAAGCAGTGATATATACAAATAAAATGTAAATAACAGGAAGGTGTAAATAAATAACAAATCCAGGAATAGAAACAAAGGTCAAAACAAGAATAATTTCCCAGCTCTTGTTAATTACAAGACCATTTGTGTGTTACTTAAATAATCATTAATTTCTCATTTACACTTTCCCTACCTTCCTTCCTACCCCGTGGCTATCATTGTCCTTTTTCCCCCCACCCCTCCCTCTCTGCTCTGTGTTTCTCACCATCGTAAAATGTGTGTGCCTTGAAATTTGGCATCTTTACCTCACTGTGGAGGAGGGGTCAGCCAGTTCTTTAATTGGATGAGCCCTTATGCCGGTCCAGCTCCTCCTCGATGGGCGGAAGAGGAAGAAAAAGCGGTCTGTGCTCTGTGACTTTGGGTGACTGTTTCCTCCTCCCTCCCAGGATTCGCCGGTGCTTCCGCTTGGAGAGTTCTCGGAGCCATTCGTACATTTCATCACTCAGTGGTGAGTGCCACCCCCACCCCCCATGTCCCCCACCCCCACACTCACACCTCCTTTGACAAACCCTGTGCCCTCAATGTAAATGATACATGCCATTAACTCCAAGGCTCTCTGAGACCTTGTGACTCTCCCTGCTTCCTTTTGGAGATGGGAGGGACTTTGGGGGCCTTGGACAGCTAGGGCAACAAAGCCAAGAAATTGTTTAAATTATGTAAATGTCACTTATACACAGGATTGTGAACATATTTTAAATAAACCAAGAAACCTGATTTTTCTTCCCCCAAAATACATAATTTTATAGCCCCTATTGATAGATATATGAGGCTTTTTTTTTTGTTAATGTAACCTCAATTTATCCATAAAATTGCCTGTTACTTAGCAAAAGTAATAGTATATTAATTCACCTGATTCCCAATAAATAATTCATCTTCAGGTGTATTTTAAACACAATTTAGTCACATCTCTCTCAAGTTTGCTATTTCAGAGACTTTGTTAAGCCCTCTCCAACCCTGAAGGAGCAGAGAGAAAATTCAGGATTTCACAGGAGTGGTCATGGGTGCCTCGAGGCATGGCCTGACGGCCTCACTGGTTACCCTGAAGAAACAGTTTTCAACCCAGGGTTCTTTTCCAGTCTTCTGCTGTTTTCCCCCTGACAGGACACATCTTTCTTTTATTGGCCCTTTCACCCTCTCCCCATCCTACTGGACCTCTGGTCTGGTCTCAGGAGACCAGTCGCTCCCCTGCCCTCTGGCTAACCCCAGCGTGGGGCTCACCCCAGAGAGACAAGGCAATTAGGGACATCGAAATGGTGATCTTCAGAGCAGGAGGCAACACACACCAAACAGTCTGAAACTCTATAACTCCCCAGGTCCGCTCTCCTTTACCCTTCCTGCAAGGTGCACAGGAGCCTCTACAACCCCCCCCCCCTCGCAGCAGAGTCCTTGCTCAACTGGAATGGCTGTGCGCTGTCCCCTCCCCCGCATGATCCATCTGATGGTTACACAAAAGTGAAACCAAGAAATATTCCTTAATATAAATGTCAAGCTTTATCACCTTTTTGACTGAGTGTAATATGTTACCTCTTAATGAAAATGTCTCGTACGGTTTATATTCCACCAGAAAAAAAAATGAGGAAGAAAATTTCTCCCAGATCTAAAAATTGTAATTGTTTCTATTTACTTAAAATACTTACATCATATTCTCTAGCTTTTAAAAACTATACTTACTCCAAAAATCCTTTGTTCCCAAACCATGCCATACTGGAGGAAAATGCTTATTAATTAAACACTGGGCCCATGAGCTCTCGAAGCTCGTTAAACTGTTAGAGCCTTGTCCAGAACAGATTAACCTCTTAATGTCTGATACATGTAATTCCTGAAAACACTCAGAAGGGTATCACGCCCCACTCTATGCAGAAACTGGGGAACAGCCCGCAGTGCGGGGCTGCCTGGAGCCCGGGTTTGGGGCATTGCAGAGAGAGGATGTGTTTCTGACATCTGTGTGCTCTCTGTGTGGGCTGGGACAAGCCTGGAGGACGGGCAGAGAGGGCGACCGGGAGAGCAGTGCACGCGGCCTCTTCACCGCCTCCCATCCAGAACGTTAATTGGCATTATATAAAAGTTTAAGGAAACGGGGAGGAATAGCCTGTGCTGCAGCTCCACAGATGCCTGCCATACAGAAGCGATGGTGGGTAATAGCCTTGTTTTCCCAAGAGCTACAGCTACTGTGGAACATCAGGTCAGGACTGTGCCCGCTCCACTGTCCACACAGCCTGACTCACTTTCTAACAGATGAAGCATTGAGAGGTGCATGTGGTTATTTATAGGAAAGGCAAAGGTCCTCGATGTCTGTCATTAATGGGTCTTAGGGATGCTTCTTGTTTACCAAATGATCGTTAAATCTCTCTATTTAAAAAATAAATAAATACTCGGAAAATGCAGCAGTCTCTTTCCAGGATTCTGCCTCACAGATGCACGTGGCACAGGTAAGGAGCTGCCCACGGTCACCTCTGTACCATTCGCGCTCCTTCACCACATGGCTGAGTACATGCAACTGCTCCTAATTATAGCTACTGAAGGGAAGACAGGAAACAGTTTGCATGAGGAATGTGGTTCTTTAAGGGGCGTAAATAAGCTTAACTGTCTTGTAGCTGTGAAATGAATTATCACCTTGTGTTTTAGCTAAAATAAGTGCAAGTCAGGAGGATGTGCCGGGCCATCTGTGGCCCATCGTGTTGTCTGCACTCTGCCCTTTATTTATAGCTCGGCATTGAGTGCCAGAACCACAGAGCGTTGCCCATGTGCCTTCCCAATGGCCTAAACAGAACTATACAATTCCCTGATTCTAAGATTGAAATAAGTTGACAGCTGAGTCGGGAAGAGAATATTGCTGCTCTTTTCACAATGATTTCAAAAATAGAATTTCAGGGCCAGAAGCATGGCTCAGTGGTAAAGAGCACTTGATCTTACAGAGGATCGGAGTTCAATTCCCAGCATCCACATGGTACTTCCCAACCACCTGTAACTCCAATCTCAGGGGATCTGACACCACGGTCTCACCTCCATGGGCTCAGGCACTCGAGTGCTACACATACCTGCTTGTGGGCAAAACACCCATAAAATAAATGCGTCTTTAAAAAAAAAAGTTACAGTAAACATACCTTTACTTCAACAGTAATTTTTTAAAGAATTATTTATTTAATATATATGAGTACACTGTAGCTCTCTTCAGACACACACCAGAAGAGGACATTGGATCCCATTACAGATGGTTGTGAGCCACTGTGTGGTTGCTGGGAATTGAACTCAGGACCTCTGGAAGAGCAGTGGGTGCTCTTTTACCAGTGAGCCATCTCTCCAGCTCCCTCAACAGTAATTTTAATAAGAGATTGATTCCCGGTGTCCCCAGATGTCTGCCACCATAAAACAGGAGCCATGTGTTAGTAATTTGGACAAGCATTGAGCTGGTGGATTGCAGTCTTCCAGATTCCAGCAGAAACCACAGTAGATGTTGGAAGAAAAAATATTTGAACGAGGCTCTTTTGTCTTCCTACTGCAGCATGCGGAAACAGCCCAAGGAGAGACCAGCGCCTGAGGAGCTGATGGTGAGTGGGTCGGGAGTGGGTCTTCTCCAGTTCCAGGTTTATGTTTGACATCACAACAAAGCCCCGCATGGAGGACTGGAGTGGTGGTCCACTTGGTAGAGCGCTTGCCGTAGCATGCTCAGCCCTGGAATCCATCAGTGGCACCTGGTAACCTAGCATGGTGGCACATGCCTGTGATCGTGGCATTTCAGAGGTAGAAGCAGGAGGATGGGACACTCATCCTCAGCCACACGAGGATTGTGAGGCCAGCCTGTGATACATAAATCTGTTCCCAGTCCCACCCTCCCTAAACCCAGGACATTTAATAAAATCCACAGGCTGAAAGTCAGCATTATTTAGTTTATCAGGTAGGAGTTTTGTTTTCTTTCCATGCTGGAGCCTGAAACTAGAGTCTTATGAATACTGAGCCAGCACTCTCCTGCTGACAGAGATCCCAGCCCTGGGTAGGTATTCCTGAAGCTCAGACCCTTGGATTTAAGTTTCACTTTTTGAAAGTGAAACCATTTTGAAGCTTCATGCACACCTCTCCTCATCTGCTTCATTCAAGGGTCACATTTGCCAGTGCTGCCTTTCAGAAATCCCAGCCAGAAAATGAGACCGCAAGAGGAGTTGTAGTGTGTAGGGCAGACCTCGGGAATCGTGTGTGTGTGTGTGTGTGTGTGTGTGTGTGTGTGTGTGTGTGTGTTAGGGGGGTAGGGGATCATCTTGGCTTCACGTAGAATGAAATGAAACCAATGTAGTGAGAATCTCTACTCTTTCCTCAGAAACAGATCCTGCGAAGTAGCTGGTGCTTTGTCCCCAACTCTGAGGCAAGGTTGCTTTGATTGCAAATGACAGTTTTTACTCGAGCAGGGAAAGGAACAGAGATGCTCCCTTTCCCAAATGGTCATGCATTGTTACAGAGTGTGATCTGAAAGTGCATGCTGTTAGAAAGGTGTTGGGATGGAGCGTTAGTAGCAGTGAGTTTAGTCCGCGCTGTCTGGAACTTGAGTATTGCTCCCCGTGGCCAGGTGACGGCAATCAGCCAGCCTCAGCCTTGTGAAACAAGGTGCAGTCTGCTCGTCTCAGCTCACACCATGGGATTTCCTTCTAAGCACCCCACTTGTGTGTGCCACACAGAGTCCGTCCTCACACAACACTTGTGCCTCTGGTGTCGCCTGCAGTACATTTCTCTTTCGGTGACACTGGGCTAGCTCTCACTTTCCTAAAAGCTTCAAGTTAAAAATGCATCCCCAGAACCTTTGCAGTCCATCTGTGGGTTTCATGTCCAGACTGAAGGTGGGGTTGGGGGTTTGGTTGATTTGCTGTTTAAGCAGTTTGGGGGGGTTGTTGTCTGTTTGTCGTTGGGTTTTGTTTGGTCTCTGATGGTTTGGGCATTCTTGCAGTTAGTCACAATTGAGAAATCTTGGAGCAGGTTCTAGAAATGGAGACTCATTTACCTGGTCATTACTGTGCTATGGCTGGATAGCTCAGCTATTAAAACAAAGAAGTAGGGTTTCATAAAAGATATCTGTGTGTAAGTACATGTTTGATGCACCTAATATCAGGCAGTTCACAACTGCCCATAACTCCAGAGACAAGATCCAACACCCTCAAGTCTCTGCAGGCACTTGCATGAATTCTCATAAATTCACAATGATACATACATACATACATACATACATAGGAGCTGGAGAGGTGGCTCAGTGGTTAAAAACACACTGCTCTTTCAGAGAACCCAGCCAGGTTCAATTCCCAGCACCCACATGGTGGCTCACCACCATCTGCAACTCTGGTTCCAGGGAACCAGTGCCCTCTTCTAACACCTGAAGGCACAGGGCATGAAAGTAATACGCAGACATACACACAGGAAGCGCATCCATGCACATAATTTTAATTTTATAAAATAGATCTTCTTAAAAGAAAGGCAGGCAGTAAGTAAGGAGCTCGCTGTGTTGGTGTGAGTACTTGAGCTCAGATCCCTAGCCAGGTGTCAGGAGATCACTGGCCAGCCAGCCTAGCTTTAAAAGGAGAGTTTCAAGTGAGAGACTCTGTCTCAAAGAAATAAGGCAGAGGTTAATAGAGAAGGACAGCTAAAGTTCTTCTCTGGTCCCCACATTTATGCACACATTACACCATATACAAATAGAAAAATCTTAAGTGCAGACCATGGCATGCACCTATAATCCTGTGCTGGAAGTGGGAACAGGAGGGCTCTAGGAGGTGTTCTAGCCAGCCAGTCAAGCCAGTCTGCGAGCTCTAGGCCCAGGGAGAGACCCTATAAGCATAAACTGTTTGCAACCTACTTTTAATAAGGGTTCAGCCACTCCTCTAGCCCACCACCCAGCAGAGGTAGTGGAAGAGACGAGACGTTATTAGAATGTGGGGAAGTGGACCTGTTCAGCAGTAGTTCTTTGGGGGTGAGATGGGTCGTCTTTGACAGCAGTTCAGTTTCATAGCAAACACCAAACATGACTCAGCAGCTGCAGACCAGCCCTCTCAGCGGGGGTGGGGTGGGGGTGGGGAACCAGCAGCTATAGTTCAATCCTGAAAAAACCACAAGGCTCACCAACCAGCCTGAGGCAAGACTACAGAAGCAGCAAGTTGACACAGGAACCTCACAAGCAGTTCTTGGGCAAGTTTCTCTCAATGGCTTCGTTATCGTACATTGAACTCAACAATGCTATGTAAAGCAAACCAGTACATGCATGTTGTTAAAGAATAGTGAGGCAGGCCGGGTGGTGGTGGCACACACCTGTAATCCCAGCACTTTGGGAGGCAGAGGCAGGCGGATTTCTGAGTTCGAGGCCAGCCTGGTCTACAGAGTGAGTTCTAGGACAGCCAGGGCTACACAGAGAAACCCTGTCTCGGGGGAAAAAAAAAATCCAAAAAAAAAAAAAAAAAGAATAGTGAGGCAGAACAAGCCAAACCAATGTTCAGTGCTCATCTCCACTGTCTGTGGGGTCATGTTTATACTCCTTCATCACAGAGGCCTAGTCTGCAACTGCTGAGTCACATGTTTGCTTTAGCAAGACATCCTTTTACCTGTGTGCCCCAACAAAACATCATTTGACATAGCTAACTTTTCAAAGGAACTAGAAGTTTTCACTTCAAGACCCTGTCTTAAAAAAATAAGATAGGACAAAATAGAGGAAGCCATCCAGTGTGGATTCCTGGCCTCCAAGGGTTAGGCACACTCACACACAGGTGTGCATACAACACACAGATAATAATACACTCACAGTTTTCATCATTAACATCCATACCCTCTTATGAGATCGTTGAACTTGGAATAATAAATTGATGTATTTAAAGACCCTGTGAGCAGAGTCCTGTGCTTGGCCCAGTGGCTGCTATAATGGGCAGTAAGCCACACTTTGCCGGGGCGAGGGCAGGTGCCCAGCTAACCAGAATGAAGCAATAGTTTTACAGAAATGACATAGACTTGTAGACCCCACCAGGGTGGGTAGGGGAAGTGATGTATGGAGAGGGTAGTGTATGGAAAGCCCCTTTGAAGGAAGGATTGGCCTGTATTAATTTTCAGGGGGCCATTCTACACAAAGAAAACAGAACAGGCAAAGCACCCAAGTATGTGCACCCTGTACCTTTTCAGAGCAGTGAAAGCTTCTGGTGTAGTGGTTCTCAACTTGTAGGTCGAGAACCCTTTGGAGGGTCAAATGATTCTTTCACAGGGGTCACATGAGACCATCAGAAAACACAGGTATCTACATTATGATTCATAACAGTAGCAAAATTACAGTTCTGAAATAGCAATGAAAATAATTTTATGGTTGTGGGTTACCATAACATAAGGAACTATATTAAAGGGTCACAGCATTAGGAAGGTTGAGAACCACTGATCTAATGCCTGCTGGAACAGAAACCCCTTTGACTTTGGCCTAATAGAATTCCAAACCCTCAAAGGTGGAGTTCACTTGGGCAATGTATCACCAGCTGGGCAGTCACTAGAGGAATTCCTCTTCTGCAGCACTGAGCCCTGTATGTAGACCTCTGTCCTTGAGTAGCTGCCTCCTGAAATGTACTTCCTGCTCAACTGCAAGGAAGTCACTTGTGCTGAGAGCCATCAGATTTCTTCAGGCATCAGGAGCCTAAACCATTAGTCAGGAGCCTGCTCTAAGCCCCAAGAAGTAAAGCCAGCCATGCAAGTAGCCGTGAGCCGTCAACATGCTGATGTGCCAGGTAAATCGGACATGGCCCCAGTTCTCTCTGCTCCTGCAATCTTGATCCCACGATTGAAGAACCACATGAGGCACCCTGGCCTCTGTAGCCGTGTACCAGGAAATCTCAACAAAAAGTTTCCAGGCAGTAAACACTGAGGAGGTGGAAGACAGACCCTTGCTCGGGCTTCAGACAGCCACAGTCAACTTCTGCCAGCCAAAACGATGGTGGGACTTGAAAGGGGGACACACTACAAAAGCAGTGGAGAAGTGTTTCCATCATATCAAAGATCAGATTAGAAAAGACAAAATATTACATTAGATCCTTAAACTCGAGCACAGAAAAGCAACTTGAGATGGGTGTTCTGGTCTTATTTTGCTATTTAAATGGTCTGTTTAAATGTTTAAGAAGCCAGGGTGCAGAACATCGCTGTGTAAACAGCTTGCATCTGCAAACCACAAATGTTACATGTGAGGCACTGTCACTTATGAGGTTCTGTGGTAGCGAAGGTCAGGCTGGGACTTAACAAGGACCCGAGCCACAGCCCTTCCCTGTTTCACCCCAAGTGCCCTTCCCACTTGGACATCTTCACCTGCAAAGCCAGGAGATGTGCCACCTCAGGGGGCCTAGACCAGGGAAATCTGTGAAGAGCCGGAAATTACAAACAGAATCCGGTGTGGCGTGTGCAGATTTGCATTTTTTCTTTACATGAAAAGAGGAATTCATAGTTGTCACCAGGTTTTCAAAGGGACCATGACCCTCAGTGATTGTTCAGCTCCCAGGCTACCATGGCATTCTGCTCTTTCCAGCTTCCTGTCAGGGCCAGACAAGCAGCTCAGGAGGAGGCAGTCACTCACACATGGGGAGGGTGCTTGGGGTGGGGGAGGGAAAGGAAGCATCCTCCCAGTGGGACTCTGCCAGGCTCCCACCAGCTGTCAGGCAGCCCTTTAACCTCCCAGCCTGTCCCAATGAGGGTCATAGCTCAAGAACAGGCGGGTGAGGGCCACAGGCACCCACACACTACAATCTGGGCTTAGCGTGGAGATCCTTCTATGAATTTAGAGCATTTCCCGGAGCTTCCCATGTCTAAGCTCTATTTAATGGAATCTATGCATAGTAAGTAATCAGGTCAGAAGAAAGCAGCGTCCCGGTTTGAGATCAATCGCTGGCTAATACTTTATCGAGGCCACTTTATTATCTCATGCTGATCTGAACCCCTTCTCCTCCTCCTTTGCAGCTTGCACTTCGGCTGTGGGAAAAGTACGGATCCCATACATATTAAAAACATATACCCATTCTATCTGTATGTAAATGCGTGAGGCACAGCTGGATATTGCAGAGGAGTTTGATTTACTAATAGTTATTATCTGTTCTCGCCGTTCAGTGAGAGAGAATCTCAGAAAAACAAGCTGGCACAGAAATTGTCTTTATGCTGTTACTATCCTGCTTCGGTAACTGTTTAAAAACATGGGTTTTCTCTGTAGGCTCTAATAACGCCTGTTATTCTGCATATTTCCCTGTGTATTGCCCTGTGCACTCTAGAACAGGGCATCCTGTGTGAGCGCTTCCCCCAGTTTGGTTTTTGTGTTCCTAAGAAGCAACCTGGGGCTCAGCTTTGGATGGGAACTTCACAGCTGGCTTAAAAACCAGTAAACCCACAGTATAAACAGTAAACCCACATCGGGGCGAGGTCTGCAGGAAGCATGGGGGGGGGGGGCTCAGCCAGCCATGGTTTTGGATGTTTGCTCCCCCTGAGACCAGCTGCAGACATGAGACATCTCATTTCTCCATGAAGGCTCTGTGTGTGGGGTGGGGGGTGTTTGGGGGGCCAATAAACACCAAACTGCTCCAGAAAAACCTGTTTAAACATTTAATTACTTGCAAAGCAAAGCTAACTTCTTTAACTCCTCTAAATTAAATTGTCACTGGTAGCTTTTCTGTTTGTCTGAATCTGTCTGTAATTACATTTTCAGATACTTTGGTTGGTTATTCTAATTAATCAAAGTGTATGATAAATCAGACATATGCACAGTCCTTTTCAAAGAATGAAGGCGCGCTAGATTTTGGTCCCTCCTGCACTCAGACCCTAGCATGACTTTGGGGGTTCACACAAGTGTCTTCACTGTGAGACACAGACCTTCTGATAGCTGTGAAAGGTGAAATGCGCTTGGCAAAGTAAGATGATCTCTATCCCACTATGTCAGTAGTCAGAGCATTCGTTAACCAGGAAGACCAAAAGAGAAGGGGCCGGCCAGGGCTTCATGGTGGCAGGAAACGGCAGCTGAAGAAGGACAGGGGTCTCCTCTCAGAGACTGGGGGTCCTCTTGGTTGACACAAAAGTGAGAAGACCCAGCCTGTCCAGGATCTCCACCTCATCGTACTGCAGAGGCTGAAGCTCAGAAAAGGCACCTCACACAGTCCCCGGGGTGTGTTTCAAAGCACTAAGGCCGGCTAGCCCGGCTAGCGATCTCTTGTGACCATGAGTGCCGTTCACTGCACCTGCCTGTGGCCTGCATGCCACGATGGCTGATAGTTTCCATTCTCATTTCCTCCTCCTCTTCCTCCTCCCAATTCCCTGAGGTCCTCCTTAATCCCAGTCCCAGGACTATAGACCTGTACCAACTAACATGCCTGCCACATACAACCTGTTTGTAGAATGTTCCTGAGCATCTGGCCCATCCTTGCAGTCTTCATTCTTGCTTGGGTTCTATACTTTGCCTACATGCATTAGCCGTGGCCCCCAGAGTGTACAGACAGAAATCTGACCGAGTGCCCTTGGAGCACAGAAGTTCTTGCCAGATGGCAGTGGCTCCTCACAAAGTCCAATAGTCATGTCATCTTTTTTTCCTTGGGTTCTAAAGGCCATTAGAGTAATAATGTTTGTGTTTGCTTCTACACAGGAATCTTCTAGGAAAGCTCATGTTAGCACTTTGACTACATATAATTACAATGCCAGAGTCACTGGGTGCTTGAGACAGTGCTAAATCAGTCAGCTTTAATTTGAATTTCTGATAACACATTAGCACTTCAACAAGTCTCTGGATTATAACCCCAGCAAGCAGGCTTTGCTCCTGAGATGTGTCTGCGTACTCTCTTTATAAAGGATAAGTGTTCTCTCTCTCTTTCTCAAATGTGTTCTCAAGCACACGTGAGTGCTTGTGTGTGTGTGTGTGTGTGTGTGTGTGTGTGTGTATTTTATGCATGCATACGTCGAGATACAGATGGGAAGGCCTAACCTCAGCCACGGTGATTGGGCAGCTCGTTTCCAGATGAGGATAACACTCCCCAGTCCTTCAAGTCAGATCCCCTTCTCTCTTTTAATTACATGTATTTATTTATTTGTTTTTTATATGGGCAAGCATCAGAGCACACATGTGGAGGTCAGAGGACAAGTTTTCAGGAGTCATTTCTCACTATGTGAACCCTGGGGTTTAAATTCAGAAAGTTAGACTTAGCAGCACCTTCATTGAGCCGTCTCTCTGGCTTCCAGTCTGATCCTTTACTAGGACTCTGACGTCCCTGTGTGAGGCTGCAGTTGTTTGGGCACGAGCGTGCACTGTGTCCTGGTTTACGGAGCTGCCACCTTCTCAGCATCCCATTTAAGGCACGCAGAGTGCTGCAGCCATGGTGGTGAGTAGGGGTTATTTTAGGTGCAGTAGGTAGAGCGGTTGGCCTCCTGTTTTCTTCATATACAATTCACTGGGGGCTGAGGGAGCTGCACTGTTACCCTGCATCCCCAAATTGGGTGCCCTGAGATGTCCTCAGGTCCTGCTGTTGGGGGCGGCGTCCAGCTTAGAAGGCAGCCCTCTTCCTTCTTAAGGTCTCCGCTCTCCTCCTGCTGCAGGTTCACCGGCAGGGCTCACTCCTCACTCTGAGCTGCACCTGGCACATGCGGATCTTTCCAGAACCAGTCAGTGTGTGCAGTCAACCCTCACAGCTCATCAGACACATCTGAGAGGGTTAGAGTAAGAACTGTGAGCTTCTAAGTAGACTGAGCACCTCCAGCCCTGGTCAGGGACAGAGATGCTTCTGCTGTGTTGTTTGATCTTTTACAACACTCTAGGTTTCTAGAAGGAGCAGCCAGAGGGAAGCTCAATTTTTTTTTCCCAACTAGACTGTAAGTGTGCTGAAGGAAGAGCATGATCTCATAATTCAGTGCCTATCTCACAGGCCTTGACTCTCAATCAGGCTAAACGCTGTTGATCATTTGCTGCATGCACCATTCTCGCTAATCCAGTCAATAAACACTCCAGGAGAGGAAGAGCTGAATACAAACACGACATGCCCCCTGAAGAAGCTCACCCACGGACAGTTGATCCCTGGAAATTATGATGTACTCTATAAGTTAGGGCACCTCCTCAAACATACATAATCTGGTTAAAACTTTCACCCTCTGCTGGGAGAGCTCATTCAGGACATGACTTGTCCTAGGAGCTTCCTAGGACATTATTCAAAGCATTCTCAAGCCAGTACAACATGGCCGTCAACAGCAGAGCAGTTGTTTGTGTCTCAGTCCTACCTGGGATTGAGACCAGCCTGTAGCGCTGAGCAGGTACTGCTCTACACCACTGTCATTTGACCACTGGAGAGCTCACCGCCAATCATTAATTCCAAATCAAAAGACCATTAGCAAGCTAAGGCCTACAGGAGTCCTCCTGGCTGGCACCCTCGTCTCTGATGAAATAGTAGCAAGAGAGCCGGAGGTCTCCATCAGTCAGCAGGCCAGCTGCACACAGGTAGAGTGGTCAGGTTGCAGAAGCCCAGAAATGGTTAGCTGTGGCAGGTACAAAAAGATCTGGAAGCCAGTCCCCGGGACTTGGGAATTACTGTTGAAGGTAGCAAACTTGTTTCCCTGTGAGAAAACCCTGATAAATAGATACAGCTCTTATCAATTATTAATGCGTCTAACCAGGAATGTCAGGGGCTGGGGGAAAATATGAGAAGCCTCCTGTTTACAGTTGTAGCCAGCTGGATTTGTTTAATGGGTTGTTTGCTTTTTAATTTGTAGCAGTTTTGAGCGAGACCTTTGGGGACTGAGAGTCGTACAGCTTCAGATACAGTTATGGGGGGGAGGTGCTAAACCTGTCTGCCGATAATTTGAGGTTCACGTGGCCGTTTAGAGACTACAGAAAGGCAGCAAGACATTTGGGTCTTCCGTCCTCTATTTAATTTTCAAGATTCGAATTAAACATCAGGCCCTGGTCTACCGAGAGACATTTGCTCAAGTGTGGACTAGTTTCTTCCTGTACCCTGCTTCCCACTCCTCTGCTCACTCCGTATAAACGGTCACTGGTTCTGAAGTTGCAGAATAGGAACCCTTCATTTATTCGAGCAAAGGTTCCCCTGGCACAAATAAAAATGGAATTTTCAAATGTAACCCGATTAACTCTTAATTGTACAGCAATAGCCTGTGTTTGTCTTGACTCCCTCAGAAGGTTTCAGTGCGACCTGCATCTCTGTCTAAAGTTGCGGGGGAGGGGCATTCAATTAATAGCAGGACTTTCTAATTGTGGGATCGGTGTGGAGTTGACAAAAATTTGTATAAATAGGGTACATTTTTCCACTTAAGAGGGCTGTGCTGAGACATTTTTTAATTGGATTTTCATGGTGATTGACAGCATTTGATTATGACAGTAACTTTATTTGGCTGGGATGCTTTAGCCTCTTGTTCAGATTTCCCATCAAAGCTCCTTTTCATCGTCTCAATCCCCGGCGGAGCAGCGGCCATTGTGGAGGAGGCTTTTAGCACCTTTGTGTGGAGCTCCCTGGTGATGATTGGGCCCAGCTGGTAGTAGATAGGAAAATGGGCCTTTCACAAAGAGGCCGCGGCGCCCGCCTCTGCGGCTTCAATAATTTTAAGAGCCCCCCAAACCTGTTGAGGATTAGAAGTAGCTTTAGATGTGAAATGAGTGTTAAGTATTAGTAATCGGGAGATTAGGGCCCCAGGGACCATGAGAGATAAACAACCGCAATTAGGGCAAATCTGCCGATGTAAACAAAATTTAGCAAAAGCAGATGCCCTCGCCATTTTGGGGATTGATTTGAGGGCACCAAGGAATCGATTTTTGTCTTGTTTACACTTGCAGACCCCTGTGATATACTGGAAGGCTAAATATTTCATACCGCCTGATTTTAGTTAATTTTTTTCCAGCGCCTCACAGTAGGCGCCTCTCTTCTCACAGTGACCAGGCCTGAGTTTATTCAGCATTCACAGGGAGCAGCTAATTGTCTATGAAGGGCCCCCGTGTTTAAATGGGCTTGACAGGAATTTAAATTTTGTTTCAATCAACCCCTGTGCTCACAGCCTGCTCCAGTTTCTAATTTTTAAATTAAACATTTTTTTTTAAGCCACAGCCTTGCCTCTGGAATGATCTCCCTCCAGCTTTCAGAAGACAGACAGGCAACCCCAGAAGCTGGCAGATGCTGGAAAGGTCTTTCTCCAGAGCAAGTCTAGCCCCTGTCAGGAGGTCTGCAGAGCCCAGGCTGGGCTCCGGAAAAGTGGGTTAAGCACTTGAGGCAGGCATAGAGGGCTGTCAGGGCCAGCAAGATTATAGCCTCCTGCGCCCAAGGTGCAGGCTGTTTCATGAGCTTTCTCTGTTGTGGAGAGGCAGAGTGAGAATTTCAGTGAGCACTCCCAAGCCAGCCTGTCTTCCTGAGCCTCCACTCAGCACACAGTGCCCCACCCAGCTTTGGGGAGGGGCAGCATGTGGACCTGGGTCAGTACTCCAGTCAGCTTGCAGCCCAGCAGGAGAGTGAGAATTAATCAGCCACTCAGGATGGAGCTGATAGGGGTATCCAGCCCTCCCTTCTCTCCCCCCCCACCCACACCCCCCCTACCCCACCACCACCCCCACCCCACCACCCCCACCCCCGCCTTCCCTTGCCTCACCCTCTGCTCTGGCAGTCTCTGGGTGTCAGGAGCACTGGCCTGTGCCTTGCCATAGCCTGCTTCCCAGTCACATGGGCCACCAGCGTTCAGCTGCTGCTGCCTTCCAGGCCTGCTGCGGTTAAGAAAGGAGCTTTCTCTAGCATGTTACCCTTCGCACCGCTCTAACTGGCAATAGTCGTAAACCAGATCGTGGTTCCTAGAGAACAGATCAAGTCCCATTTATCACCCTCTTGGTATCTTTAGCATCCAGCCTAGCCTGAGACCAACACTCAGAAAATGTCTACTGACTTGAAATAATAGGAATTTATTTGATGGGTAAAATGAGTTCTGAGAGAAGAAAGGGTTTGTTTCCCTTGGCTCTGGGCATCGGGGGAGACTTTGTGAATGGAGTGGCCAGTGGGCCAGGCCTCACAGGACAGGGTGGGGTTCTCTGTGTGCATTTACCACTATGCACAAGTGTGAAACGCTTGGATCATAAGAGAGAGAGTACCGTACTCGGACACCCGCCCTGAGCAAGCGCGTTACCTTAGTTTGTGTTCTCAGACCCAGCCTGACAGACATAAGAGAAATGGTTGCTCAGAACTTGTGACTGATGCATTCAGAAAGAATTCTGATTTATATGTGTGTGATGACTTAAAACATATGTATTTATTGGCATAGGCTTTCTTTCGGTCACAGCCATTTAAGAGGCTGAGGTGAAAGGCTGTCTCAAGCCTACGAGTTTGAGATAGCAGCTGGGACACATAGATCCTAGCGTATAAAACAAAGTCTGAAAGAGAAATTATTTCCAAGCCAATGGTATCTTTTTAAGAACAAGAGCTAGCAATTCCCACGCACCGTCTCATTTTACCTTCAGGTGGATGCTGTGGCTTTCTCTTATTCCCACTCTGATGCTGCCTAAAGCAGGCCCAGAGAGGTTCACCAGTTGCCTGGAGTCCGGGACTGAGCAGAGCCCTACATCAGATCTGGGCCTCCGGCCCCCGGGTAGTAGGCAGGGGGTTGTTACTATGGTTTTGAGGATTTCAGCCAAGTGACTATTCCAGAGCAGCAAAGTATAAATATCCCACAAAGAAATGAGTAAGACTGGAGTGAGTGAGACTGGAGTGAGTAAGACTGGAGTGAGTGAGACTGGAGTGAGTGAGACTGGAGTGAGTGAGACTGGAGTGAGTAAGACTGGAGTGAGTGAGACTGGAGTGCGTGAGACTGGAGTGCGTGCCGTGCAGCCTTGGCATGCTTTGCCTCGCTCACTGCCACGGTCCTATCGCCTTTCCTCATCTGCAGGGCCCTGAGTAAGAGCAGAAGGCTGCATATGCTCAGCCAAAGCCTGCTGGAAACCAGAACCTTAGTACAGACAGCACAACAAGGAGGGAGACTGAGGGTGGACTTTGTTTGGCTGCTAGTCACAACTTTCCCATGCTTTGAGTCCCAGGCACCATTATAGAAATAACTAGCTTCCAGGCACCCAGTTCCCCTTAGGGATGCTTCCGTGACCCAGCCAACTTTACTGAGCACATACTATGTACATTTACAGACTAATGTGTCCAGAGTTGGGTGGTGGACAGCACCGTGTCTACATTGCTTCTTAAACCCAGCCACCAAGCAAAGGAATCGAGCCTGAGAGCATTGCTTGAAGCAGATGACATTTCCCTGTGTCGAGGCTTCTCTGTGGAGGAAGCTTCGTGCTGGCTTTCAGTGGGATGTAGCTCCTTGCCTTGTGTCCTGACGTGCAGGAACCACCAGCTGCAAACCAGCCACTTGAGTTGCATGGCTGTGAGAGAAACCAGAGGGCAAAGCGCTGAGTTCTGACATAGCATCCTTTGCAGCCATCCCAGCAAAGGCACCAAAGAGCTCTCAGTAGCCTCTGTTAGATGATAACTACCAAAGCCCTCTGTAGGGCTGGGCAAGGCCGTACACACCTGTAATCCCAGCACTTAAAATAGAGACAGAAAGGATCTGGAATTGAGGATCACCATCACCAACACAGAGAGACCAGCTTGGGATATATGAGACCCTGTTGATGCCAACTGTGGCAAGAGCTTTGAGAGGCTTGTGAGCACTCAGAGAGAAGAGAGTGCCCTTCCTCATGTTCATGAGACTAGCACCCCAATGAGCCAGAATTTGTACATCCAAAGCAGGGTTCCCAGTACAGGCCCTACCTCTAGGAAACTAGGAAGCCCCAGCTGTGTAGTTAGCGCATGCCTTTACCTGTAAAATGGGAGAGCAGGGCTGGCGGGTAACTCAGGTGGTCTAGCACCTGTCTAGCAAGCACAAGGCCCTAGATTTGATTCCCAGCACAGCATAAGCCAGGTGTGGTGACACAGCCTATAATCCTAGCACTTAGACAGTGGAGATAGGAGGGTCAGGGAGGTCATAGTTATCCAAGGCTATGTAGTAAGCTCATGGCTAGCCTGAGTTACATGAGAACCTGTCTTGAAAATAATAATGATTGATAAATAATACATGTTAATGGAAATGGTAATGCCCATGGCACGAGTTACACTTTGCTGTGAACTTCCAGCATAAGGTAGAGTTTATAGACCTACATTTGTAAGCTCCTCGTTGCAGGACTTGTGTAGGTCTCGCTCATGCAGCTTGTTTGGGTTATGATGCTTACATCTGAGATTCCTGGGCATCTCCCACTTGTAGTTCTTGGACTTGGAACAGGTTCAGGTGTGTGGGATGTTTGCAGTTAACAGCCACTGGTTTGGTGGTCTCTCCAGTGGGGACTGGTGAGCCGAGGCTCCCCACAGTTTGGAATCATGAGTCTCTTGTGTCTGTTCCAGTCAGCATTGAGACGTAATGGGCCTGTGCTTGGAGGAAACCACCAGGAAGCAGTGAAGTGTGTGTCTGTGTTTGTGTTGCTGTGGTGCAGAAAGAATGTCAGAGCTGTCTGTGGCCTCAGGAGCAGCTAAGGCACACCCATTGGTGATATTTGGTATTTGGAGAAACAGGACAAGCCAAGCACTCCCTTCTTGAGTGAGGTATGGCGTCAGGTGGCGCGGCTGAGGAGCCACCGTGGTCAGGGAGATGCTCAGCTCCATCTCAGCCTCTCAGGTAGAAAAGGCAGCCAAGTTCAGGAATCAGAAAGTGGTGGTGGTGGAGGTGGAGAGAGAGAGAGAGAGAGAGAGAGAGAGAGAGAGAGAGAGAGAGAGAGAGAGAGAGAGAGATGTCAACGCCGGGTTTCATTTCTGAGGAGCTGTCAGCTTTGGTGTCCAGTTTAGTGAACTTGACACAAGCTAGATTCATTGCAGCGGAGGATGCCTCAGTTGAGAAAATGCCTCTGTAAGACCAGGCTACGGGCAAGCCTGTAGGGCACTTTTTTAATTACTGATTGATGGGGAAGGTCCCAGCCCTTTGTGGGTGGGGCCATCCCTGAGCTGGTGCTTCTGGCTTCTGTAAGAAAGCAGACACGAACAAACCCTGGATGGCCGCTGCATCCTCCCCGTCTCCAGGTTCCTGCCCTGCTTGAGCTCCTGTTCTGAGTTCCTTCAGTGATGAACAGTGGTGTAGACACATAAGCCAAGTAAACCCTGTCCTCTCCCAAGCTGCTTTGATCATGGTGTTTCATCACAGCAATGATAACCCTAAAAAGACACTTGATTTCGTTTGTCTTTGTTTGAGACAGAATGTCTCACTTGCCTGGGGCTCCACCCCCCAGGGATCTCTCTTCCTGTGCCCTGCCTCCCCAGCACTGGGATCACAGCATGTGCCACATACCCAGTTCCGTTCTGGGGATGCAGTGCATGTCCTCACACTTGTGAGGCAAGCACTTGGCCAACTGAGCAATTTCTCTAACCAAAGTGTCATTTTTAGATGAGATTTAAAAAAATGTTACTTGCTTAGCAATAACTGAGCACAATAAAGTAAGTGCTCAGTAAGCTGTGGCTGCCCAGCACTGTCACTAAGACTGCTGTTAGAAAGGTGAGAAAAGGCATTCCACAAAGAGAAAGGGCACAGGCTGAGTCCCGGGATATCAGAGGACAGAGGGCCCCGCCTTGGCCAAAATAAAGACAGGCCTTGCAAATGCAGCTGCCAGAGTGGAGCAGAGAAGCAGGATGCCCGTCGCTTGTTCCGCAGAGGGGCGGCTGGACAGTGGGCAGCCAGCAAAAGGGACATGGGGCTGAGCTCTGCTGGCTGGAGTGGAGGAGCCAGGTTCTAGCCCAAAACCGATCATCGAGCAGAAACTGTCCTAACCATCTACCTCTTTCCAAAATCCCTTGAAGGTCTCTAACCAGGAGAGCAGGGCCGGGTCGGAGCTCTTGGCTGCTCTCCATTCGTCTCCCCATTCTTCCCAGCGTCCTTCCCTTCTGTCAGGGAACATCATTACTATGCTAATCTTGCTGGCCTTCATTTTAACACTGACCTCTGCTAACCTGCCTTTGCAATTGCAGGGACTGTGTTTGACTTCTCTAAAAGTAACCTTAAATTGTAGTCTTGTAAGAATTCCAAAGCTGTACCCTTCACTCCCTCATCTAATGAGGTTATGACCAAATGCTCATTATAATTGCTTTAGACTCCTTTTAATTTTCAAGCTTATTAATCATAAGAAGAGTTATTTAAAATTGCATAAATTAATCTTAGATTAAAAGCCCATCAAAGCCTGGAAACAATTAAGAATAAGTAGGATTTCCCTGGGGCAGCAAGTTTTATTTTAATATTGTAGTCAGGTGGATATCAGAACCTTGAAGTATGGTAGTGATTAATGTATGCGAAATTTAAATGAGATTTTTTAAATGGCAAGTCTAAGTCACGTATTGACCTAACTGGAGCTTTAGCTGCACTGTCTGTCATATGCTGCAACTGTTTACTAATCAACAGTTTAATTACCGCGTGAGCTGGCAGACCCTAGGACAAACAAAATCCAGCATTTCAGATTGTTGCCGCCAAGTCTCTTACCCAAAGATATCAAGAAGATGAGAAGATGGAGGGAGAGGCAATCACTTAAGTCCCCAGGATGGCGGGGTCTCCAGCAACACTTTGCCGCTGGGCATCCTAACACTATACCGGGTGTAGTCCTGGGTTGCTAGGTCTTCGCCTTGTTTATGTTAAGGAGGTAGCTGTCTCCAGAAAGAAATCTGATTGCACTTCAGGCAGAGTTGGAGCCCTGGCCTTGCCCAGTTTCCATGTTCTCCATCCTCTCTCCCTTGCCTGGTGATCCAGGAAGTGCCCAGGAAGCTCCGTGCATCAGGAAGAGTTCCTCTGTGCTATAAATGTTGGTCTCTGTAGGAGGAGGGTCATCAGGAGGGTCACCCAGAAGGAGCTGTGTGGGAAGGATCCTTGCGACCAGCTCACTGTTGGTGTCTTGTGAAAGCTCTGTGGAGGTCAGGTAGAAAGAGAAAGTGCTCCACACAGATGGGAAGCCCTCGGTTCCCAGGCTGTCTGTAAGTTATGGTCAACCACTCACCTAGTCCACCAAGAAGTCAGCCAGCTGCCGCCTCCTCCTCCTCCTCCTTTCCTCCTCCTCGGGCTTAATGGACACGTAGCATTACATAAGGTGGATGTGCTATGTTTACTCAACCAGAACTCCGTCTCAGACATGTTAGCTATTTCTGTATTTTTGCTATTAAGACCATGACTCTCAGACTAGCAAGATGACTCAGTGGATAGAAGTGATTGTTGTCAGCCAGATGACCTGAGTTCAATCCTGGTACCCACATGATATAAAAAGAGAACCAGCTCCAGCAAGTTGTCCTCTGAGCTCAACACCCATGCCATGCACATGCACATATTCATACATGCATACATACATGCATACATACATACATACATTTAATTTTTTAAGACAATGACTTTATATTCATTTTTAAGCCTGGATATGTGAAGCCAGTTTTCCTATCTCATTTTATATAAATTAGCAACCTTTAATCTTTGCCATCTGATCAGTGGTAAATATGTCTGTTGTTTGATTGGCATTTCTTTTATTAAGTATGAGAATAAACGGGGGTTGTTTTATTTTGTTTTTTGAATGTGCGTTGGCCAAATTTTTGTTGTTTGTTTTGGTTTGGTTTTTTTACACCATTTGCTGTTTCTTTGCTTGGCTCTGTTACCTTCTTTCACACTTACTGAATTTGTTGGCATCCCAGACTGAAAGATGAGAAATGGATACACAGCTGCTAAGGCCCCTCCCCAGCCCTGTAAGTCTGTGTCCCCTTAAGGCAGTTTTCACACTCCCAGAGGGATCCTCGGCACTACACCTTGCTGACCAGCACTGGGGCTGCGTAGCCACTAGTTGGGGTGCACAGCAACACTGTCCCTTGCCTCTTTGTTCGGTGTCTAACTTCCTTTTGTCAAAAAGCAGCCTTTGAAATTGCAAGGCAGAGCGGGGACTGAACTTGCTCTAAAGCTGCCTGTAGACATCAGGAATATTTATTTTCTCTATTTGTTTTAAGCCTGGGAAGACTGTGTGGTTTTCTCAACACTGTCCTGATGGGGCCCTGACCAGCAAGCGTGCAATGCCCCTAGCCCTAATGTGCCATTAATGATAGGTTAATGTACAGTATAATGTTTTTGGGACTATGGGTTCATTACACTTCTGAGTGTGAGGTCTTTTTACAGAGCGCCCAAGGTCCCATTGCATTATATCATGCAATAAAAATACCCTTTTCATATCACACACTAATAAACTGTATTTGAAATGCTGTCTGAGGGCACTGCCGTCTTGTCTGTAAGCTGGTGAGCGCAACAGTTGGACTCCTTGTTTCTGTCCTGCACTTTCCTTACATGGGCCACTGAGCCCAGGACAGTCAGCTTGGCCTGATTTTACATGGAGAACAAGTTGGCTCTTCAGGGCTGAGGCTCCGGGGCACGGCTGCAGTCTAAATGGAGATAGGCCTTCATACCTGGAGAGCAGAGGCAGGTCAGCAAGTCAGGCAAGAACTGGATCATTTGGCTGCCAGCAGAAATTATTTCCAAGCTCGTGCTTTTTAGAGATTTAGCTCCAGTGAACAGAATGGCCTCAGAATCAAGGATGAGGCTAAATCGGGATGTGTGTGTGTGTGTGTGTGAGAGAGAGGGAGAGACAGAGAGAGACAGAGAGAGGCAGAGAGAGAGACCCTTCATTAACACAGCCCCTAGGGGACTTCTTTCTGCAGGCTGTGGGATGTGGAGCAAGAGTGGTGGGGGAATCAAGGTTAGGCCCCAGCCAGTGAGAGTTGAGCCTGGAGCACCAACACCAACATCACCACATCAAAGGGCAGGAGCTCTGCCTGCTTTTATTTATTCTATTTCTTTGTCTGTCTGTCTGTCTGTCTGTCTGTCTGTCTGTCTGTCTTTGTCTGTTTTTAGCTATGTAACTCAGGAGCTCCTTATGCATCCCACGCTGGTCTCAGACTCAGTCTTCCCTTTCTCTAAGTCCTGAAGTCATAGTCATGAACTGTCATTACTTTCTGATGGGGCCTTCGGAAGTCACATGGGCTCTTGACCTGCTTTAAGTCACATGCTACTGCTGCATTCGCTGTGTTAGAACAAAAGGCCCAGGTCTAGAGCCTCTCCACTTCAAATCCCACTCCCACCTTGGCCAAATCACTAAACGGGCGCCTGAGCCTAGGTTTCTCACAAATGGAACAGAGTAACTGAGTGCTCTCGGCGGCCGCAGCCTGGGTAGCTGTGGGAATGGACTTGACTGCATTTTGAGGAATGAGCACCTGTCCAGATGCCACTGTCCACAAACAGGCTCTTCTGAGCATGTGCAGGCCAGGTCAGCACTGAATAGCAACCCCGAGAGCAAAGGCAATGGTGGCAGAAAGGGCCGCTCATCTGGGACTCCAGGTAACCTGGAGCCTGACTGAGTTCAGCCTCTGGGACATACATGGGAGACAGAGAAAGCTGACGCTTGTAAATTGACCCCTGATGTTCACATACATGATGTACCATGGGTACACGTGCTCACACACACAATAATGGGGATGGATGGATGGATGGATGGATGGATGGATGGATGGAGGGAGGGAGGATGCCTTTCATCTTCCCCCTGGCCACAAGGGAATATGCTATGGCTGCAGTATAGACAGCAGTGTGGAGTTCCCACCTCTTCTAGACAGCAGCGTTGCAGGCAGAGGAGCTTCCAGGCAGGGTATGTGCTCACCTGTGTGAGCAGAGGGGGGGGGGGACCTGTGGGGACTCCTGTGTTCTAGAATCCCAGTAAAGGACTTCGATAGGGAAGGCAGGTTAAGACCAAAGGAGCCATGCTGAAGGATGGCTCTGGGGAAATCTGGGGAGCAAGATGATGACCTAATGTGGAGGGGACAGAGACCCCACCCCTCCCACAAAGCTTCTACACCTGGCTAGCAAAGCCCCCTTGCCTGTTGGGAGAAGAATATCTAGATTTCAAAGATAATTTGGCTTTTCTTTTAAGAAGTATAACCCTTTTGTTTTCAGATGCAGGGTAAACCTCTTAGGGGTTAAATCTGTCTTTGGGGCTATCAGGACTTGAAAAATGTTACCCTGTATCAAGAAAACCAGAAGTGACAAGTTCATTTAAAAAGCCTGGTTTGTCATTGTTTATCTAATTTTCAGAGTTGACACAGAAAATTAAACCAGCTGACACTCACTCTCCGAAGCCGCTCTGGCTCATTTCCCTGGCCCTCGCTACCTGACCTTGCCACCACAAAATGCTCTGAAGCCAAAATATAAAACTTCCCACTGAGTTTCTGAGCTATTCTGCAGTTGTTCCAAGATTATGTCATTGGGTGTCATCTCTAATGTTATTAAAAAGCAAGATGAGGTTATAAATCTGCTCTGAGAGATGGGTCTTTCTTTTCCCTCCACCTTAAGCATAAATCTTAGAGGTGACCAAACTCTTCAGAGGAAGCCAAGATCAACTTGGGCCCTAAGCACCCGTAGGCCTTTACTGAATTTATAGGGTGGCAGGTCTATCTGCCCTGTGACATCACACATTTCTTTCTAGAGAATGTTCCAGAAAGGCCATGGACGAAGTGGTATCTTTTGCAGTGCTTAAGATTGGTGTTCTGACACTCAGGGCAGGGTGCCTTCACTTTAGTGTCGCTGGTGAGTGAGGTGCTCTTCCCCCAGAAAGGCACCCAGCTAAGTAGAGCATATCCTGTGTCAACTCAAGGCTGGAGAAAAGGAGAGAGATGGAATCGGGAAGGGAGGGAGGAGAGAAGAGAAGAGAGGAAAGAAAGAAGAAAAAGAGAGAGAGAAGAATGAAAAAACTTCATGTCAGATTTTAAACATATATACTCCTTTCCCTTTAAATAGAGTCTCCACATCTAGACAAGACTTGTCTGTTCTTTTATTCTTTAACCCCTTGGCTAGATCCTTGTCAGTGAGCCTTGTTAGGTTCTCCTTTGTTACCATGTGTAGGGCTGTGCAGCCATGTGGGGATGACCCCAAACCAGTGTTTCAGTTCTCGTTATGTAGTTTTGCTAATGGGCGCCACTTCTTAGTTCTGGTCCCAGGCTTCCCTCCAGACTCTCTCCTTCATCCTTTTGTATTTGACCGTGTGTGTGTGTGTGTGTGTGTGTGTGTGTGTGTGTGTGTGTGTGTGTCTGTGTGTGTCTGTGTGTGTCTGTGTCTGTGTGTGTCTGTGTCTGTGTGTGTGTCTGTCTGTCTATGTGTCTGTGTGTATCTGTGTGTCTCTGTGTCTCTGTGTGTGTCTCTGTGTGTGTCTGTGTGTATGTCTATGTGTGTGTCTCTGTGTGTGTCTGTGTGTGAGAGAGAGAGAGGTTGAAGAAGGAGAGACTGACTGCACTTATTAAAATTAAGCCTTCAGGGTCTATGGATGTGGCACAGTAGATAAAGTTCTGTGATGGGAGCTTGAAGACCTGAGTTCAGATCCCAGCACCCACGTAAGAGGTGGGCATCACACCTGTGCATCAGTAATCCCGGCATTAGAGAAGCAAAGACAACTGAATCCTTGGGCTCACTGGCAGCCTCTAGCCCAATGCATGAGCTCTCGCTGCAGTGAGAGACCCTGTCCCAAAACTAAGACAGAAAGCAATAAAAGTCAACTTGTGGCCTCAACACATGCTCACACACACACACCTATTCCAAAAATAAAAGTTTTCAAGCCAAAATCATTGGACTGAGTAAAGCCGTGAAGGACAGACCAAAATCACATGTTCACATTTTAGTTTAATGTCCAAGATAGCGGTGTTACATTATAGTGGCCATAGACTTCAAAGCACCTATAGATCTGGAAACAAACAAGCAGTCCCACTAAATAGAAAATAAACAATAAATAGTATTTTATATAAATTGTGAGAAGCAATATGATCCTTTGCTCTTAAATTAGAAATGAGGGTGGATGTCAAATTGTTGTCAAAATGTCATTTTCTGAGGGCACCAAATAACCCTGTGCTAAGAGAGTCAGGGGTGTAGCTCAGAGGGCAGAACGCCTGCGCAGCACTCACGAGCCCTGAGTTCCACCCCCAGCACAAATCTGAGCACAGAGATCTGTGCCTGTCATCCCAGCACAGGGAACTAGAGACAGGAGGGGCAGAAGTTCCGGGTTGTCTTTGGCTGTGTTGTAGGTACAGACGAGCTGGGCTTCGTGAGACCCTGTCTAAAATGAAGAATGAATACACAGAAAAAGTTCCAAGGCTCTGAAGCCCTGGCTTAGCTCCAACCAGTATACCCTCCCCCACCCCACCCCAACACCTTCACAGGGATCTCTGCCAAATCCAGGTCTCATGGAAAAGCAAAACCCCATGCTTATAACTAAGTCACCCGTCTACCTTCCTCAAGAGTGAGGCAGGCACACTGAAAGTGACTTGTAATCAAGTAAAATGTGAGCCCTCATTCATCCTGAGCATGACCCGCCTCACCACCTTAGAACACATAGGTCTCCCGCTCACAGCCACAAAAAGTCCATTCCAGGCTTCTGGATACTTAATTTCCTTCAGTGTTACCTTGCAAAGCACAGCAGATCGATAACAGAATAGCTAAGTATCACAAAACCTGCATTGTGGTTTAGAAAGTACTGCTCAGGGCTAACAGTGGGTTTTGTTGATGGTTTTTATTTGCTGCTGAGCCATAAAATCTTAACTTTCAACCAGTCTGCTGCTGCTGCGGCTGCTGCTGCTGCTCCTGCTCCTCTTCCTCCTCTTCCTCCTCCTCTTCCTCCTCCTCTTCTTCCTCCTCTTTTGTGGACAGACTTGTGGGGAAGGGAGTACAAGTATACAGTTTCGAATGGAAAATATATCTGATCATTTCTTTTTCTTTCTTTATGACAGTATATTATTATGTAGCCCTGAATAGCCTGGAACTTAACCATGTAGACCAGGTTGGCCTCAAATTCATAGAGATCCAACTGTCTCTACCTCCCCAATGCTGTGATTAAAGGCATTCACCACCACACCCAGAAACTGATTGTTTTTAATCCTTTGGGGTTTTTTTGTTTGTTTGTTTGTTTTTGTTGTTGTTGGTGGTGGTGGTGGTGGTGGTGGTGGTGGTGGTGGTTTTTGTTTTTTGTTTTTGGTTTTGTTTTGTTTTTGGTTTTTGGTTTTGGTTTTTCGAGACAGGGTTTCTCTATGTAGCCCTGGCTGTCCTGGAACTCACTCTGTAGACCAGGCTGGCCTCGAACTCAGAAATCCGCCTGCCTCTGCCTCCCAAGTGCTGGGATTAAAGGCTTGTGCCTTTCTTGTTCTTTTTTAAAGGTTTAGCTTTGTTACTGTTAGTTATGTTCAGGGGTGGCATATACACCTGAGTGCAGGGCCAAAGGAATTGGCTGTCCCTGAAGCTGGAGGTCCAGGTAGCTGTGAGCCGCCTGGGACCCCATGTCATGCTCTTAACCACTGTGCTGACTCCTCAGCCTCTGCTGAACACGAGCACACACACACACACACACACACACACACACACACACACACACACAGCCCAGTGTGAGGCCCCAAAAGCCCTGTAGGACCATAGTGACAGGCAGTAAAAGGACAACCAAATGTTGCCTGCTTTTGTTTCAGTCTTGTGGGCTGTTTGCTGCTTCTTCTAAGAAACTAGAAAGGCTGTTAGTTAGCAAGGTGGGGTTTAAGCAGGTAGCAGCCCTGCTTAAATCAGACAAGACCGTGGCTTTGGAAAGTTCAGAGGGTGGTTCTAGGGCTGGGAACCCATGCGTGAGCAGCTCTGGGAAATGTGTTCATCAGTATTACATCCCAAACGGATGTAAGCAAGGCGTATGGAGGCCTTGCCCGGCACCTCCATCCTCAGCTTACACGCCCATCTTGCCTCATGGTCATATGAGTGGAAATATCTCTCTCTGTGTGTCTCTCCCTCCCTCCCTTTTCATTTTTGCTTTCTCCCACTTTAATGCATGAGAGTAGACAAAGGGGTGCTGAGACAGGGATCAGGCTGGGGGTCCCCACCTTCCCACCTCTGCCTCTCCGGTGCTTCTGCTTCCTTGCTCAGTCCTGACATTGTGTCCCCATCCTTGCTCGTGCTGTGGAAGGCCGGTGTTTCTCACGGTGCCCTTCTTTCTGTCTTCTCCTCTCATTCCTTCACACTCTTGCTGCCATCACTGTTGAGTCTCCGACGATTTCCTCTGTTTAATCTTTTGTGATCTCTTGGGCACTTCAGTATTGTTTTAGCTGTATCACACAAACATGTCTGAAGTACTTTTGCTGTCAGTAGCTGCTGGGGTTGTCACAATAATAGGGTTGTAACCCTGGACCTCAAACATGCTGGGATATACCAGACCACTGAACCCCTCCAGCTGACATTGTTACCTGTGTCGGTGTGCACTGAACACCATGCGGTTGGGGCCGGCCTTCCTTGGCTTGGCTTGGCTTGGCTTGGCTTGGCTTGGCTTGGCTTGGTTTGCTTTGGTTTGGTTTGGTTGGGTTGGGTTGGGTTGGGTTGGGTTTGCTTTGGTTTGGTTGGGTTGGGTTGGGTTGGGTTGGGTTGGGTTGGGTTGGGTTGGGTTTGCTTTGGTTTGCTTTGGTTTGGTTTGGTTTGGTTTGGTGCTGGAGGACCTTGCACATCCTAGGCAAATGCCCTCCCACTGATCCCAGCTCACACTATTCAACTTTAACTACATGTTCTGAAAATCAAATATACTCCAAAGTTCAGAAGTTTTTGAGCCCAGGATGTGATGCCAGGTGGGAAACTCTGCCTCTACTCTGTGACAGGTCACATTTACAAAACATAGGTATGGCCACCATGCCTGCCTAGTAGATGCTCTCCCCATTGGTTTAGAGATTACATTCTAGCCAGGTGGCAGTAGGGCTGGGAGGTGGGTGGTTATGGGTGGGTGCGTGTATGACGCTGCTTCTTTATTAAGATCTGTGTCTTCCAGGCAAACACCCTGCCAATGAACTATACTCCAACCCTCTTTTTTTTTCTTTTCATTTTGAGGCAGAACCTCACTAAGTTAACCAGGCTGGTCATATACTCGCTCTGTAACCCAGACAAGCGTTGAACTTGTGATCCCCTGCCTCAGACTCCCAAACAGCTGGGATTGTAAGCCTGTGCCTATAGACCTGGCCCTGACATAGGCAGCTTACAACCACTTGTAACTCCACCTCCACTGGGTGAGACACCCTCTCCTGGCCTCCACAGGCACTGCACACATGATGTATACATACCCACACACAGACACACACATATGTACATAATTGAAATCAAATTAGCTTTAAAATATTTAAAGGAATAGCAGAAAAGTTTTATTTCAAGACCTAGCCACGACAGTATGCACCAAGTGTTTACATAAAGTGCTGGTGGTGATCATAGAGTACAGATGTGCTACACAGAGCTTTAGAGCCACGTTCTCCATAGGCCCCACCCCACCGTGTCAGCTGGCGGGCCATGTGCCTAGGCTCATGGTGTGCTCCCAGGATCTTATACTAGGGTACAGTCAGCGTAGGACACCATAGCCCTGTGTGTTTTCAGACGGCCTGTGTTCCACACAGCCGCACACTCAGAAGTCAGCAGCAGGTACACCAGATGAGCGGGTTCACCAGCTATGCCCTAAGACCTGCAACAAACACAATACACAAGGCATTCACTGTGGTCCTGTGTGCTGAACATAGCTGAGCACATGTTGTCTTTATTAGTCGAGGTTTTAAAATACAGACTAGAGTATCCCTTAACAGAACAGTAGTGGAACACCTCAGTCCCTACAGTACCACAGGTCTGAGCTCATGTAGGTCCTAACAGCCCTGACTCAGACTGAGAGGGAGGTGGGCTCCTTCAGGAAGATGCCTCTAACCCCCAGAAGATCTCACAGGTCCTCTACAGACCCTCTGCAGACACTCTGACCACCTCTACAGGCACCTGCCTAGGCCCTGGGTGGCCCCATCCAGCAGGCTTCCAACGCTTGTTGAACTCTGCTGATTTGGGTTGAGTATGAGGCCTAGGCCAGCCTTGCCTGTGTACACGAGAGCTTAGCTTCCTCGCCCACCTAGCATGGCTGGTGGGAAAGGGGTGGATGGCCTGGATGAGTCCCGGAGAGCACGGGCTTCAGGGGACTGTAGCCAGCCAGGTTCGTCGGGCACTTTGTGACAGGATGCCTAGCAGAGTGTGCCACAGGAAGAGCAACAAGAAGGTGTTCTGGGACGGGCAGGACAGCCAAGCCCCTTTGGGAGAGGGCTGGGCTTTGCTGTCGCTGCTAGCCAGTTTCTGATGGTTCTGCCCTGGCCTCCAGCTCTGGGCCCAGCCACTCAGAGGCTGATGTCAACAGGCAGATGCCATCTGGGCCAGCCTTTCCTGCATGGGGTGCCATGCCCTCCACCCCATCCCAGACCAAAAAGAAAGTTGTGTAAACCTAGGGTTGGGCGCTGGGACCATGGAAAGAAAGGTTCAGCTCTGTGCCTTACACTTCTGTGTCTTGTGTCATCAACTGTAAGATGGGAATGACATTCTTACACAGTGCCATTGATTGCCACTGCCTGGCACACAGGTCTCAGCGAGGTGGATGACAGTGGGCTTTTACACACACTGAGTTTCGTGCCACCTGTGCATGTAAGTATTCTGTAAACAAATAGGACAAAACTGGCTGTCCCCACCTCAGAGAGCAGACAGGCAAGCATCATGGAGAAGAATGTCCTGCTCTTAAATCTCTCTCTCTCTCTCTCTCTCTCTCTCTCTCTCTCTCTCCCCTGTTCCAGAGTTTCCCAAGCCCCGGTATAGGAGAGTTCAAGTTGGCTGTGTACAGATGTGGAAAGCCAGTGCCTGGAACAGTGAGGGCTTGGTGGGTGGGGATGCACACACAGGTTGCACACACACGTCTATCTCTTTCCCATACTACAAGCACTGCGGAGTCCTGTCACGATCAGACATCACACCAGGCCCTGCAGCCCAGGCACAAGTTCAGTCCAATTGTGTGGTGTTCCTTAGCAAAGGTGAGCACCCTAAAGGGCAAGTTCTTATATGATGTGCAACTCAGGGCCCAGCTAACGGCAGCCAGGGAGGCTACCACCGAGCCTGGGAGAGCAGCTGCTGGGTCTCAGGTAGACTTACCCATCACAGTAGGCGGGCGAGCTTGGAGGCTCAGCAGGCCTGCTGTCTCTCCTGCAGGACAGCAGCTCACTGCAGTAGACTTGTGAGCGAGAAGCAGGGCCATCAGCTGAAAGCTAGGACATCAGAGACCAGGGCAGGCTAGGGTGGGACAGAAGGGGAGGGGATGCAGGGATGACATAGCTCTTCCTCCTGACAGAGCAGTTGTCACCAATACCTCACCCTCCCCCTCGCTTCCCCCTCCCCCCTCCTCTTTGGAGAGTGTCTGCAGCAGATGATGCTGGCTCTCTGGTTGTGGCTCATCTTGCTCACCCCACTGACCCACTTTTGGACACAGCCTACGTCCCTAGCCCCAATCTTTTGCCTTCATTGCATCTTTATCCCCTGTGACGAGTGTGTGTTGTGGAAGACTTAAACCCCTGCCAGTTCGGTTCTTGCATTTGGCCTGTGAGAGAAGAGGAAATGAGAGTTCCCACTGCCTGGTGAGGAAGCTGGCTCGAAGCTGCATGGCTCCTGCCGGGCTCTGCGACAGGGCTGCCGGCACGCTCTGCGCATGTCTCCTGCAGTTCACCCCCTTATCTGCCTCAGATACCTGCCTGAAAGCAGGCAGCAGAGACTGGACAAAACCTCTTGTTAGAGTCTCTTTCTTGTGTGGTGATCTAAGTTACAAGCAGTGGCATGCAAGAGATGGAGCCAGCCCCCAGGCAAGGGTCAGGAAAGGGCAGGTGCCTCCACAGACCCAGGAGGTCAGCAACCAGGTGTTCCCTCTCCTTCCCAGCTATCCCAGGTACCAGGCACTGCTGCCCCCTGAGCAGCCATCAGCCCCTCCTGGACTGAGGAGAGACGCCTCCTCTCCCCTTCTCAGTTCCACTCTGCCTGTTCCCAGACAGATGATAACCGTGATGGAGCATATGGCCCCAAAGTCACCCAGCATTCTGTGAAAGTGACACTGCGTTACTCTGGGCTTGGGGGGAGGGGCCCATCCTCCTGAGCACAGCTTATGTCTTTGTTCTTCAGAAGGGCACAAGGTCACCTCTCCCAAGTCCAGAAAAAAAACATGCACAGGAATTCATGAAGAGGATTTTCTATCTAGGCAGCATGTGAAAGCAAGCAGGGGCTGGACAGGTACAAGCAGGAGAACATATGGAAGCCAAAATGGAGTGTCTCTTGTCTCAACTCCCACCCTGGTCTGTCCACACACAGCCCCCCAGCAGCCTGGCTTCCATAGCCCTTTTTTGGGGACCTGCACTCATGTCTGGAACCCCCAAAAGATTGCTGTGAGGAACAATAGGTACCCAGCTGGCTTCAGGTATAGCCCTGGGCCCTCAACTGGGCACAAGCTCCAGAGAGTTTTCTTACCAATCAGCCAGGCTGGAGAGCCTGGGTAGTGCTCCTCCCTCCCACCCTCAAGCTCCACCTGGTAAGTGCTGGGGTCAGCACACAGTAGCTCCACATCCCTCTTAGCCATGGGCATGGGTGAGGCCATTGCTGGACACTGGGGTGTTTAGAACACATTTCCAGAGCCTGGCTATACCAGGAAAGTAGCTCAAAGCCCTGTGAGCTAGCAGGGACAGAGTCTGAGAGGCTCAGAAGAACAGGAGTGGGGACAGGAAAGAAGGCAGACGGAGAGGAAGGGAATCGGGAGCTGGGGTGGACATCAGGGATCGTCCCCCACCCCTTGCTCAGATTCTGTGACTCCCCAGAGCCTGATTTTCATGGAGGCTACAGAGTCTCTGCTCAAAGTCTTTGGTCGAGGGTGCTGCTTGCTGGATGGAACACTGCATTCTGGTCTCATTCCTGCTGTGACTCACAGCCCCGTCCGTGGCTTGTCCTTCCCTGGAAGACCCCGACACCCTGAGATTGGGAATGCTGATCTTGGTGCTTCAGAGCAGAGGGGAGGCTGCTGGGTAGATATAGCCTGGCCTGGCTGTGGGCCTACTAGGTTAGAACTGGAGACGGATCATGTGGAACAAAACTAGCCCCTCTGAAGTCCGGCCCTCTGCCCTGAACTGCCTCACCCCTCACCCCTCTTGACAGCTGCCTCCGCCCTCCCTGAAGGAGCCCCTGTCAGGAGTGTCTGTCCTTCATTGCAGACTGTCTCACTTACAGGGGAGCAGGAGACAAAGGAGGAAGCTAACAGGGATTGACAACGCCTCTGACAAGACGATCCTTTGCTCTCTGGGCAGCAACTGAGCCGGAAACCTGGCCACCCAGGGCCGGGCCTTGACTCTGAGCAGAGAACCACAGCTGCCTAGACCGGGAAGTGGGGCTGAGCCTGCCTTTCCTTTAGCACAAGTGTGTGTGTGTGTGTGTGTGTGTGTGTGTGTGTGTGTGTGGTGGGGGGAGGGTATGTTATATGTGGTATGGTGTATGTTTGTGTGCGAGTGCATGTGTGGGGTGTGTGTGTGTGTGTGTGTGTGTGTGTGTGTATCAGAGGACAACTCCCAAAGTTAGTTCTTTACTAATCCCACGGGTGTCCCAGAGATCAAACGCAGATCCTCCAGCCTGTCTTCAAGCACTGTTACCTGCTGAAACATCACAAAGACCCTTGCCTGCCTTCCTACCACATAGGGTTACTGAAGAAAAGAAATCAGGTCCAGGCAAGAACGCATATTAGAGTACAAACTGAGCTGCCTGGCTGTCGCTTTGTTCGTTTGTCTGTCTGTTGTTAGTTTTTTAAATCGTGTTGTTGTTGTTGTTGTTGTTGTTGTTGTTGTTGTTGTTATTGTTTTATTTTGTTGGGTTGGGTTTTATTTGTTTGCTTGTTGGTTTAGTTTGGTTTGGTTTTTGTTTTTTTGAGACAGGTTTCTCTCGTGTGTATCCCTGGCTGCCCTGCCTGTCCACAAACTCACAGAGATCTGCCTACCTCTGCCTCTCCGATTAAAGGCATTCTCTACCACCGCCTGTCGTCTGTCTGTCTATGTCTGTGTCTCTTTTCATAACAAGATCTTAAGTAGCTTTGGCTGGCTATGTGTGATCTTGAATTTCTGACCCTCCGACCTCTGCCTCTTGAGCTCTGGGCTCACAGCCATACACCAGCACCCTTGGCTTAGACGGTGCGGAGGAGCAAGCCCAGGGCTTTGATAAGCTGGGCGAGCGCTCTGCCTGCTGAGGCCACCCTCAGCCCCAGGCCCCCAGCCTGGGGGCCATGGTCACACCGACTGCTTCTCCCACAGGGTCACCCATTCATCGTGCAGTTCAATGATGGAAACTCCACTGTGGTGTCCATGTGGGTGTGCCGAGCTCTAGAGGAGAGGCGGAGCCAGCAGGGGCCCCCGTGACACCCCAGCAGAACACTGACCACCGAGGACCAGTCATCAGGACACAACAAGCCACGACCCCCTGTCCGCTGTACTGGCCCAGCCTTTGCTCGCACCTCGTGACCTATATAGGGAGCCCTCAAGAGGGCCAGCCTCTGCTAAGTGGGGGAGGGGACACTGACTATGGCAGGTGGAGATGATGCAGGGTGGGGGTGGTGAGGTTATAAAAATATGGAACCTCCTCTGGCCCCACCCCCTTATCTTTCCCTACTGTTCATTGTCAAGGGTCAGGCCCCATCCACAGCACTGATGCAAATAAAAGTATTGTTGCTTTGGATTGTGTTTGTTTCAACAAGTCTGTAGTGCACATCCCCACTAAGCAGGGGCAGCGGCAAGATCCTGTCATTTCCTGAAGCTCAGTGCTAAGGCCCTTGCTGCAGCTCAGGTGTCAGGAGAAACCAGAGCTCAGAGGTATGTGCCCATAGCTCCATGACAAGGTGTACTGCGGCCAGGTCCAGACCCCAACCCTCCGGTCGTGGTATAGTCCTCTCCTGCACTGGAGCTGGCTACAGGCCCAGCAGCAAAACAGCACTAAGCCTGGCTGTGGCCTTGGGTGGCTGAGGAGGAAGCTAACTCCCGAGAGTAACAAGCAGGAGTTCAGAGGCCTGTAGACCCTTCCCCACACCCAGGCTCCAGCTCCTTTGCCACAAGCTGCCTCTCGCTGCCGATGTCCACTCCTCTCTTGACTTGGGCCACTCATGGCCGCCTGAGGTAATCCCCCAGCCCTAGAGGAAGTGTGCCCCTCCCTTTTTTGCGGAGGATGGAGGGCAACACTGAAAGTCCACTTTGCACCTGGTGGAAGAGACACCTCAGTGTGCCCACATGCCAGCCTCCACCGCATCCAGGTGAACAGGCCCTGTCCACACCGTCATTTGAGGGGCAGTCCCTCCAGGGCCTGGGAAGGCTGCTGCGGGGCCTTGGCTCGCCTCCCTCCCCCTTTCCTTTTCCTCTACTTTCCGTACCAGGAATGGAGACCAGGCCCATTCACATACTCAGAGAGCCTCCTACCCAGGTACTACAGCCATATCCCTGGCTCCCAACCCCTCCTCCGCTGAAGGCCGCCCTGCACTTGGCCGCTAACACCAAGCAGAATTGATCCTGGTGTTCAGAGCTTCCCAAGCCACTCAGAACAAGCCAAAGGGCAGGCATGTGCCTGCAGAATTCAAAAGATAGAGGCAGGAGGACCAGAAATCCAAGGTCATCCTTTTAAAAATCAGTCTGGGCTACTTGAGACTTTATCTCAAAAAAAAAAAAAAAAAAGCCAATAAGACAGGAGAGAACTGAAGGACCGGTGGTTCAGTGAGTAGAGCTTGCCTCCCAAGCATGAAGAACAAAATATAAAAGAAAGGCAGGTTGTGACAGCCTGTATTCCCTGACCTCAGGAGACAGGGTCCCCTGAGCAAGCTGCCTGACTAGACTCCCTAATGGGTAGAGTCCAGGATCAAGAGGTCCTGCCTTGGTAAATAAAGAGAAGTCCTATCAGAAAGGATACCTGACGTCAACCTGACCTCCAACTGCATGTGCACACACATGCAGGTACCCCCACATGCATGCAAGCAAGCATACGTATGTGCATACCACAGGTAATGCACAAGAATAAGGGAGGATGGGAGGAAGACAAGCCACAGACCCACCGACGCCTGTGTAACCCTGTGAGATTACCGAGACTCCAACTCTGTTGCCTCCAGTCCTGTTTCTCCTGCAGCCACCCAGAGCCAAAGCAAAAAGCCACCAAGTGTTCACACTCCCCCCCCCCCCCATCATATGGAGCTGGAGCTGGGAGGCTGCGACTTGTCCAGAGACTACATCTCCCAGAAGCCCCCAATTGAATGGGGGCCATGGGATTAGGTCTCCTCAACAAAGTAAAGATGGCCGGGAAACTTCAGATCAAGATCCTACCCATCTCTATCCTGATAAAGGAGGTGGGAGTGGGAGCATCCTGAACCTCAGATTCACCGTGTGGGGGTCCACCTGCAATGAGCTGTTAATGCGCTGGGACTAGAGATCTGTTCGGGCTTCCGTGTTACTAGCAGCATGGCGCCGGCTCCTGCTGGCCTCTCACCATGGCCTCCGCGGCCCATTCCGCCCTGCAGAGCTTTGCTCACATGGCTTCTCAGAAGACCCTGCCACCCTCACCACTGACACATGCAGCCTCCTGTTCTTGCTCCCAGGATGATGCAGGAAGAGATCCTGCCTTGGTAATAAGGTGAAGAGGGTCAAAGGGTGGCACCCGCTGCCAACCTCTGTCTTCCACGTGCACATGCTCCCTCCCGGGACCCAGGTTCCCCTAGCCTGTTCCAGTTCCCACCATCTTGTTCATGACTGTGACAAACACATTATTTACACCTTTCCCATCTTCCATTAGAAGGGAAGCATCACCAGCTGGGGGCTCCCCCCTGCTTTTCACAGACCAAGAAAAAAACCTTGGCTTAGGAGGCTCGTGATAAACATTCATTGACCAAAAGGCCACCGTGGTGAAACCATCACTCACAACTGGTGCTCTGTCCAGTGCCCCGTGGAAGGGACGTCTGTGAGACTGCATTGTCCCTCCAGGGAGCGGCTGTATGGGTTAGTGACAGGCCGCAGCAGCAGTTATCTCCCTGAGGTGCCCTATTGCCCAGGGTCTGATACAGCCACAGACTATAGGACCATGCACCCTAGACTGGTGCTCAGAGCGAGACCTGTGAGCAGGGCATGAGGTGGGCGTCCCTGACAAAGGGCGCTTTTAACAAGGGCCCCGGACCCCAAAGCCAGAACTAGCTACCAACCAGACTTAACGCTCATCCTTGTTCTTTGAAATGCATCAGCAACCATTTGTCCCCCAATCCCAGTTCAGCAGAGGTGTGGGGGAGGGGGCTATTGATAACTAAAGACGACTTTGAACTTCTGGCACACCCTCCTCTACACTGGAAATCCATCCAGAATGTTGAGGATTGCAAGGATGGACTGTCACACCCATTTTTCTATAGTGCTGGGAATCGAACCCAGGGCCTCAGGCATACTAGGCATGCAAAGATTCTTGTAAAATGAGCAGTCTTCCAACTCAGAAGGAGGGGAAGAGTTGCCTCCTAAACCAGGTTGTTTGCTAGCTTACTTACTATCAATTTGCTTAATTGCCTCTACAACTCCTGAGATAGATGCTGTTATTCTGTCCATTTCACAGATGTAGAAGCAGAATCATGGAGGCAGAAAGACTTGCCCAAGGTCACCCAATAAGTAAGTAGAAAATTACTGTTTGGCACTGAGAGCCCCACTCTTAGCCCGAGTTCCAAACCAAACTCCAGCACACACACTCCGTGTGCTCTTGGGGGTGGAGCTCAGGTCTACTCTTTGGCCACCTCACTGGGAATGCTGTAGAGAGCCTTCCATGGCACTGGGAAGTTGCTTTGGGTAGAGCCTCTCCCCAGACCTGGAGACCAGCCGGAGACAGCCAGCTGCCCTGGGCCTCAGTTTCCTCCTGCTGTGAAGTGACTGGGCTTCTGAGTCTTGGCAGTCCTCTCAGGCCTCCTGAACAACTTCTTGTGACCTAAACCCTGGTCCCCTGTGAGCATTCCCAGCCATAGCAAGCACCTACCTACACCCACCAATCCACATATACACATACCTGCATGCACCCCATACACACATACACACACACCTGCACATCCAAACATATGTACACATACCTGCATGCACCCCACACACACCTACCTGTACATGCATACCTATGTACACATACCTGCATGCACCCCTATACACACTTGCACATCCAAACATATATACACATACCTGCATGTACCCCATACACACACCTGCACATCCATACATATGTACACATACCTGCATGCATCCCCATACACACACATACACACATACTTGCACATCCATGCATTTGTACACACACATGCATGCAGCTCATGGTTTTATGGCTCCCAGGGCCCTGGACTCCAGAGTCCATGACCCTCTGCTTGGTGCAGCCACTGTTATACAAGTCGGAGAGAAGAAGAAGGTCAGAGAAGGGGGCTGTGGAGAGGGAGAACAGAGACCCTGTCCCAGGATCCCAATAATGGGAACAGGAGTACTGTGAGCTCACAGCAGCTTACATGGGGTCCTGATTTCATTCTTGGGGTCAAGTGGACCCCTGAGACTGGTCCTGCACCAAGTTCACATTGAGGGGATCAGAGGTTTTCATTTCATGCAGCTGGAAAGTTCCATCAAGGTGGGGAGGGGGGACCTGCCAGAGGTAGACAGAAGCAGGGTCAGGGCTAGGTCCTGTGGCGAAGATGAACGCTATGAGGGTAGGAAAGGAGCCCTGAGGGGAAGGGGGCAGCACAGAGGCCTGGCAGGTAGAAACAGCCAGCATCTCGGGATGCGGGCGCTAAGTGTGGTCCTTGTGGGCAGGGCCTGGCTACTAAATGTGGGATGTGGGACGAGGCCAGCGGGCCTCCATGGCAACACTGGGTTGCACTGATGCTGGCTTTATCGGCCTCTGCCTTGACAGATATTACATCGTTGCTACATTAGAGAAGCTTGCAAACTAGCAGGCTGGCAGGAAAAGGTGGAGACTGGCAGGGGGTGAGGCCATTGGGGAGGCCGGGTGAGGTCGCACAGATAGCCTGGGCTATCACAGGAGGGCATTGATAGCCTGGGATGGAGAGACCAGCAGAGCCAAGCCTCATAATGACAAATTTTCTGCTGAACCACCACAAATATTCTCTGTGACTTTGGACACAGTGTGGAAAGGACTTTGTCTCCTCCCTTGGCGGGATCATTTGTCTTGTTTTGAAGGCCGGAGATTGCAAGCGGGAACTTACAGACTAAAGTTTGTCTTAATTGCCGCCGTGTCACCACCTCTCTGGCAGATAACAGCACAATGAACGAGTCGATGGGGCTGAGCCCTCCAGGTCCTTCTTCTAAAGTGAGACAAATGTCCCTGCTTTGAGCCCAACAGTCCATTGGCAGCCCTGTCATTTATTTATCTCCCTAACAGCTTGCATTAACTTTCAGGGGATAAAAAGTCTCTCCCGCCCGCAGACTTAGTTAAAGGTAACCAGTCTCACTGTGCTGCTGGGCCCTCCCAGGAACCCACTCTTTCTCTCTTCCCCCCTCCCCGACTTTGGGGGATCTGGGGGACAACGAGAGCAATGGCCTGCACGTGGAAGAGAGAGGCGGGTGGCAGGTGACACTGTTCTGAGAAAGGGGGGCCGGGGAGATGCTCAGAGCAGAGCATGCGCAGCGGAAGAGCATGTGCTGGAGCTCGAGGGCCCGAGCTGGGATCCCAGCACCCACCTGCCCGCCCGCCCGCACCAGGGGCAGACACACATCCTCACAACTGGCTGGTCAGCAAGTCTAGCTGGCTAGAAAATGGCAAATCCTGGGCTCAGTGAGAAATCTACCTCCAGGGAATAAGGATATCCAGTGTCCTCTGGTCTCTACATACAGGCAGAGGAACATGTCACCTCTGTAGACACATGCACACACAAGCATCACCAACACGTACGCTATACACACAAAGAAAAGTTCTGAGAAAGGACAGATCCCATCCAGTGTGGGTGGAGCATGGCAAGCCCCCTCCACCCTGGTCTGATTACAAGACTAATGCTGTGTTCCCATCCTGCGGCCAAGCAGTTCCTCTGGAGAGGCCTTAGCCGCTGGCCTGGCCCAGCCCACCGCTGACTGTGATGTTTGTGCTTAGCACAACTGAGAAGAGTCACAAGCTGGAGAATCTGAGGCTAGATGTGGATGGATGGATGGATGGATGGATGGATGGATGGATGGACGGACGGACGCCACAGCTTGGGCCGCAGACCACTCCTGCCCCTCCCCTGACGCCTCCCCGAAGGCACTGCACTGAAACACTGGGGTGGCAGGGCTGCGGCTTCTCCTCTTCTGGCTTCTAGTCTGCAATTCTCAAAACTAACAGGCTGAACGGGTAGCATTTTATAATAAAGTTATTTGTTTTGTAAAACAAAAACAAAAACAAAAAAAGTAGTGTGAAGTGGGTCCCATGTAGGCCAGCTGGCCGCAGACTTCCTGGAGCTGAACTTGAACTTCCGGAGCTTCCGCCTTTACCTCCTGGAATTAAAGGTGTCAGCCACTACACCAGCTTCAAGCGTGTTGGGGGGGGGTGAACTGGGTGGGGAACCCAGGTCTTCATCCCGCTAGGTGAGCATTCTACCAACTGAGCTGTATGCCCCCCTCTTTACAGTGTTTGTGGGCAGAGGGCAGGCGGGTTCCAGTTTCCCGATAGCCGGATGGATGGAGTCCTCCTCTTCTGCCTCAAGGCCTCCTTGTTGGGAGCGACTGGACCGAGCTCTGACGGGAATGGACTTGGAGCCGTACAGCCTTGGCTCCCATCCTGCTTTTCCATTGACTCCCTGTGTGGTCCTAGGCAGAATGCTTAACCTCTCTGAGCCTCAATTTCCCTGTTGGTAACATGAAGTCATGATAGTCTTTGGAGATTGGTGATGTCATTGTCAAACCATCCCTGTCACACATTATGACATGCACAAACAGAGTTCTAGAGAGCTAGTTTCCACACCTTCCTCCTCCAGGTGACCCTGAGCACACAAACCCACACAACCCAACCATATGATAGTCCCCCCCCCCTATTTCTCTTCATCCCTAGAAAAGGGGAGGCTGTCCCCAGTAGGCCCTGCTTTCCTGCAGAGGTTCAGAGCTGAGGTTAACTGAGCTTCTTTTTACTCTTTCCCTCACACCGAAACCTACTCTCCTCCCCTGTGCTGTGCTGTCTGCAGTGTGGCCTGTCTGTCTGCAGTGTGGCCTCTGTCCTTCCGCAGCACAGGTCTCTGTTTCCCTCCTATGTTAGTGTGACTGAGGAGAACACAAGCAGAGGCCTGAGGGTGATGACCTTCGTTCTAGTCAAGGGGACCGGGCACCTCAGTCACCTCCTGTCTGAAGTCCATGCCCAGCGAGGGTTGCCCAGCTGCTCACCAGAAGTCCCAGCAAGGCTGGTCTGTCTCTCTCAGGAAGGGAAAGAAGTTCTTTTTCCAGGCCAGAAAAGCCAGCAGGGTACCATGACAACCGAGGGAATAATCATCTATCCACAAGAATGACAATGAATCTGGACCCCTGCCTCACATCACACACCAAAGCTAACTCAAGAGGAGTGGAAGGTAGACCTGGACAAGGGCACTGAAGCTGGAACCCTTATCAGAAAGTAGGAGATGGATGGCTGGGTGTGGCGGTGTGCACCTGTGAGCCTAGCTCTGAGAGGCTGAGGCAGGGGCAATCTCTCTGAGTTTGAGGCCAGCCTGGTCTACAAAGAGAGTTCCTGTACAGTTGGGGCTATGTAGAGAGACTCTGGCTAAAAAGAAGAAAGAAAAAGAATGAAAGAAAGAAAGAAAGAAAGAAAGAAAGAAAGAAAGAAAGAGAAAGAAGGAAAGAAAGAAGGAAGGAAAGAAAAGAAAAGAAAAGAAAGGAAGGAAAGAAATGGAAGAAAGAAAGGGAAGAAAAAAGGAAGGAAGGAAGGAAGGAATAAAGAAAAAAGAGAAAGAGAATAAAGAAAGAAAACAAAGACAGAAAGAGAGAGAGAAGGGGAAGTAAAAAAGAAAGGAGTAAATCCCGTAGCGGTCTTTTTTAAGATTTATTTTATTTTTAGGTGTGTGTGTGGGGGGGTGTACATGTGAGTGCAGGGACCCTCAAAGGCCAGAGCAGGTTTTGGACACCCAGTGAGCTGGAGTTACACATAGTCGTGAGCCGCCATGTGGTGCTGGGATCTGAACTCAGATCCTCTGCGAGAACCGTAAGATCTCTTCGCCACTGAGCCATCTCTCCAGCCCAGAAAGCCTCCTTATATATGATGTCAAAGGTAAAAATAAAAATAATAAATTAAATTTGAACAAAATGTAGAATGCTTGTATTTCAAGGGATGACATTAGAAAAAGCCTGGTGAGTCTCTAGTACCGAAAGGGAAAAGTCAGAAAAGGAACAAACTGTGTGGGAAACCCAACTTATAGTGAGAAGTAACTGCCACAGCCGACGAAGGACTGTGCTCATCACACCGAAACAGCCAAGGAAGGTGATGGAGCCCAGCAGGTAACAGTGCCTGCTGCCTAACCAGACAGCTCAAGTCCAACTCCCCAGAACCCAAAGGTGAAGGGATGTAACCCCAAGAGGATGTCCTCTGACCATCATAGTACACTATAGTACACATACACACAGAGAGACAAACACAGACACAAGCACACACACAGACACATGCACACATACATACACACAGAGAGAGACACAAGCACTCACACACAGACACACGTGCACATACCTCTAAATAAATAGATGTAAAAGGGCCTGCAATGTCACCAAGAAGGCAGAAGCACCTCCATGGAGAGATTGCTCTGCCCTGCCTGGGAATGCCTCAGGCAGGAGCACTCACGGGACGGTGTCAGGAGCTCTCCCCAGGTCATTTCTACAGGACGCTGGCATGCCCAGTTGGACGCTGCTTTGCTCTGTATTGGCTAGTTACTGTTTGTTCTTTTGCTTACTGCATACTTAATAAGCTCACTAATTCAAAACCAAAAGTATAGCTATCATAGATCATTCTTCTGATTGAACAGACCCTGTCTAAAAATATGGAGAACCTTTTAAAGTTTCTTAAAAGACAAACCATAGAGTCACAACAAGACCCAGCAATTTCACACCTGGATATATGCTCAAGAGAAATAAAACACAAGCTACACACACTATACACACTAGTGTCCATCGAAAGCCCCCAAATCAAAACAATCCCAATAACCACCAAAGTAAAAAAAAAAAAAAAAAAGTGGTATCCATACAGTGGACTATTGTTTGGTAATAAAAAGGAATGGAGAGGCCAGGCGGCGGTGGCGCACGCCTGTAATCCCAGCACTTGGGAGGCAGAGGCAGGCGGATTTCTGAGTTCAAGGCCAGCCTGGTCTACAGAGTGAGTTCCAGGACAGCCAAGGCTATACAGAGAAACCCTGTCTTGGGGAAAAAAAAAAAAAGGAATGGAGAGCCAATGAGTTCTCTCAGTGAGTACACATGCTTGCCCACAGATTACATGATCTGAGTTCAGTCCTGACTCTCAGGATGGAAAGAGAAAACTATCTCACAAGTTGTCCTCAGACTTCTATATGTGAACCATGGTGGACACAGATGCATGTACACATAGGCAGATAGACAGCTGGTTGACAGGTAGATAGAGTAAAACAAGAATATAAAGACATAAAGGAATAGAATCCTGATCTATACTATAATGTAGATAAACTTGAAACAACCATGTTAAGCAAAGGAAGTCAGTCATGGAAGGGCCCCACACTGTCTGATTCCATCTGCATGAAATGCCCACATTAAACACATCTACAGAGACAGGAAGAAGACTGGAGGTTGTCTGGGTCTGAAGAGTGGCAGCCAGAGCCATCAGACTTCTCGTCAGGGTAATGGAAATATCCCACCGTGAGGGGTGGAGACAGTCACACAGCCCTGTGAGCATGTGAAACCTTGGTGAACTATCAGTATTCGATCATATATGGATGGGAATATTGACTTTGCTTCCCTGAGGTCAGTGAACCCATGCCGAGCTGATGGCCAGACCTTCCTCCAACATGTGTGGCATCTGGTGATCTCCCAGTATCCTAAAAGCTGGGCATAGAGTCCCTTGATGTGTTCCAGACATGCAGAATGGACTCTAATACCCAGGCAGCCCTTCCAAAGTGAGCCTCAGGGAAGGGAGGGCTCAAACGTGCTGACAGACCACTTTCGAGGTATGCTTTTAAGGGGTGGGGACTAGGAAAGGACACTAAAATATAGGAAGTACTTCCTAAATTTTGCATTCTACGCACTTCCCTGGAGGCCACATACCTGGCTATGTGTCACACACCCAGCAATTTACTTAGTTCTTATGACACTCCTGCAAGGCTCTGTGTCAGTACTCTACAGATTCAGAGTTGAACAGTGCCTCACACCATGGCCAAGGCAGCTTATGGGAAAAAAGCATTACAGTTTCAGAGGGCAGTCCCAGGGTGATCATGAAAGCTTACATCTGAACCACAAGCAGGAGACAAAAAGAGAAGGACCGGTGGCTGGACTGGCATGGACATGTTTAAACCTGAAACCCCACCCCCAGTGACACACTTCCAAGTCCCCGCCTCCAATCCTTCCCAAACAGTTCCACCAACTGGGAATCAAACATCCAAACAGGAGCCTGTGGGGGCCATTCTCATTCAAGTCACCACAGATAGTAACAGAGCAGAGCTCTTTTGGTTTCGGGGGGAATGGCCTGGAATTTACTACGTGGTCCAGGCTGCTTGCTTTATTGCCTCAGCCTCCCGGGGGCTGGGATTGTAGGTATCAGCCCCCACTCCCAGTCCAGAGTGGGCCTGGCTGCCTCCAAAGTCTGTCCTTCCGGCAGCTTTGTAGGGAGAATAAATGGAGCTGCCCTGGGAAGTGTGTCCTCTGCAACCACCGGGAGCTCTGCAGGCCTTACTCCAGGTGCCTTGGCTGAGTCCACGTGGAAGATGGGAATCCCACGACTCCTAAACAGTACCTGGGAGGACAGAACTGCAGAACTGGCCATTACACCTAAGCCCTCACCATCAAATATTGTTCATTCATTCATTCATTCATTCAACAAACATGTTGAGTACCTACTATGTTCCAGGCCCTGTTCCATAAGACCTGGTTACAAAGGGAATGATGCACTCCCCACGTGAGAGACAGAAAACACAGATAAGTGGTCAAGGAACAGTAGCCCACGCGTGGGCTGAAGATAAAAATAGAACAGCTAGCAGCAGCAGTCAAGTTTGCGGGAGCCCCTGCCAGTGGGAAGGGAGCCCCCGCCAGTGGGGAGTGCTGAAAGATACTCCCAGTGACCGGGACAAGAAGTCAAAGCACCTATTTCTGGCCCGTACTAACTTTTTCTGGTGTGCTGAGTGAACTTCTAAGTACAAAGACCGTAGCCTCCCAGCTCAGACAATCGGAGAATTGGAGGAAGCTGGCACAGCCCAGATGGGAACTCTCCCAGGGCGCCAGCTGGACTATGGGCCGGAACCCAACCCAGAGTCCTGAGAAAAGAGAGAGCCCCTTGGGGGAAAGCTCAGGCCGGCAGGCTGCTCCCCCACTCCTGCCCCAACACCAAGCCTCACAGCTTGCTGTCTGCTGGATCAAAGGAGGCTCCAGCGTTCTGTTCTTTGTCCCCCTAGTGTAAGTTGCATCTCTAAGTGCAAAGGGAACCTCAGGACCCTAAACCTCCAGACCCAAGCCTCCTGGCTCTGCCCCTCCCGCCCCAAGCTTAAGCTCTCGCTACCCACCTCTCCCCACCCCCAGCTCAGTGCTACACGAGAAAGTTGCTCACAGAGGGTTGTCCAGAGGAGGTGAGAACCTAGAGCCTGAGAAGAGCCAGGAACTGGTCCTGTGGCCTCGATGACATCAAGAATGAGGTGGGCCACTATCTCTGTGGCTTCCTCCTTTGCCCAGATTCTACTCTCTGGTAGGGGCCCAGTAGGCCCCGCCCAGCTGCCTTCAGTCTCAGGGGCCAAGACTGCCGAAGCTAGGCTAGGCTCTATCCGGCCATTGGACTAATATCCAGATATTAAGTAAACAATAAATTAGCAAAACTACAAGAAAATTCTACAGCCCTTTGCATTTGGCAATCATTGAGTGTTAATTAGAAATTCATTACAATTAAAACCCTGCCTAAACAGGGCCTGCGCGCCTTAATTACATCTGATTTTTAATTCAGAATACGTGTTTACACAGAAAGCGCTACGTACCCCGTGATTATCCCCAATCCTCTTTATACTGTACTAATTATGTAAATTAAACCTAATTAACTGACGAAAACTGCCGTTAATTCAACTGGTAAAAGATATGTGCTTGAGAAAGAGGCGCGTCAGCCCAGCCCGGCCCAAGCCAGAATCGGAATGGGCGCTGGAGGCCGGGCCCGTGTGGACCCGGCGCCCGGAAATAGAGGGCAGCGCAGGACTGATGAGGGGCTGCAGAGAGAACAACCAGGAGCTCATTAAGAAGGCAAAACCCTAATAATAATAAGGACTGGAGAGAGAGAGAGGCCAAGGGCACCAGCTTCCACCCCCTACTCTCTGGGCAGGGCAGCAGGACCCGGAGCCACCACTGAGAAAAAGGGGGATCACATAGCACATCTGAACCTGGATTCCAGTCCCAGCTCTGCACACCCATCGGCCTCCTGAACTTGAGGAGGCGACCTGGTCCCATTAGGCATCTTTCCTCCACACCCAGCTTGAAGCTGCACCTTCCTTCCGGTCCCTTCATCTAGCCATTCACCCTCTGTAGAGCGCCAGACGGGGTCGATCTATCTCTGCCTGCCCGGCTTACTGACTGAGAAACCTGTGTGTGAGAGCTTTCAGTGCCCGACTCTTTCCTTCCTGGGAAATGGGAACATGCGCTCGAACTGCGGCTGCTCTAAGAACCGGCGGGCAGATCCTAACAAGTGGCTGGCTGTAGTGTTCCTGTGGAACTCAGCCCGAGCTCGGACACCCAGACAAGTGCTCCCAGAAACCAGCCCCAAGCAGCAGCGATCCCCCTAGCCTCTCCAAGGGCCTTCGGTAGAGTTTAGCTGGAACTGTCAGGATGAAGCCTGGGACCAGGCCAGGGAGCTGTCCCTAGCTTGGTGCTGAACAGGGAGCAGAGGCGACATTGGCTGTCCGTGAGCAGTTGCCCTGCCTAGGACCTTTTTAAACGAGAGGTCCCCAGGGACTCTGCCTCCAGGCTGCCGGACTGACTAGACGCCGGTCTTGGAGGTGTTATTAACCCTGGAAGTACAATAGAAGCAAAATAGGATGGTCCCTTCCGGGAGGGGAGACTTTTTCTCCTCTCCCGAAACCCACCATCCTGGGGGCGCCGGGCTACTCTATCGTTGTCACCACCATACCGAATTCTGAGGTTGCTTTTAAAAAAATCATTAGGATTCTAGGAATAATTACCGAGTGGGATTGTAATTATGGGGTGGGGGAGCCTGGGCCGAGGGAGGGAGGTGAGCGGGGATGGGGGTGGGCGTGCAGGGGATAGCCTCTTGAACTGGGACGGAAAGGGGGCTGTTTTTCCTGAAAAAGAAGGGGAGAGGATGAGAGCGCAGAGTTGGACTGGGACAGGGGTAGCACTTAGGAGAGATGCGGAGAAAGGACCTGAGGAGGCTCCAGGCTGAAGAGAGTGAGAGGCGAATTGGGAGAGAGCAAGAGACAGAGACAGAGAGAGACCGAAGGGAGAGAGAGGTAAGACACCCCATCTAGAAGGAACGGAGCCTTCAAACTTGCTTGGGAGAGGTTTCCGGGGCTTCAGGGAACACGTTGGGAAACTGCCTAGGCCTGGTACCGCCTTTCTCCGAGGGAAAGGACCGAGCCACCTAATTGTACTCCAGGGTCCTTCCGTGAGGTCTCCTCGAGCCAGAGAGAAACGAACAGGAAAGGATCGTGAGAGTAGCAGAGAAGAGGAAGTTAACCCACAGGAGCTGAAACACAGGAGGGGAAAGGGCCCAGAACCCAGAGCCCGAAGGAAAACAAGAGGGCGGGGGCGGGGGCGACCCCGAGCCGCTACCCGCGGAAGATTTATGGAACCACTCAGGTTCCAAGGACAGGCTGCACTCGCCTCTGCTGCCGTCGCCAGTAGCCGCTGTGGCCGCTGCGCCCCCTGCCCGGGCGGCCCACCGCGCCCCGGGCCATCCCTGCCATTATTAACTTCTGTTTGATTAGGGTAATTGTTCAAACTTGGGTTGGACAGTATGATTAATTACAGTTTAATTAACGTGTCCATTAAGGACACTTAATGCCACGGGGGCAGGAAGAGGAGGTGGAAATGGGCAAGGGGGCGCCCGAAAACAGGCGAGGGGTGTGCTACTAGTAACTCATGGATTAATATGAAAAGCCCTGACGGAAAGAGATGAGAGAGAGAGAGAGAGAGAGAGAGAGAATATGCTTTAGAGTAAAAAGAAAGTACCAAGGTACCAAGGGGTGGTGTCCATGACGTCCAAAAAAACAAACAAACAAAACAAACAAACAAAACAAAACAAAACAAAAAACTGGAGAACAGAGACGTCGACCAAGTAGTTGACCCCACGCATCCTCTAATTATGACTTGGCTTTTTTGCCTTAGACCTGTTAGAGATGAGACGAGATACTGGGGCTGGAGCTCAAACCCAGGTCCCCAGCAGTCCCTTGCCCAGTGAAGAAAGCTGGAGGGGGACATTCGCGATAATGCATTCCAGCCTGCTCCAGAGTCGGGAGCGGCGCCTGCCCCTTCCGGGTTGCGCTCCCCCGCGCTCAGTACTCCATCGCTGTCCCGAGGGCCGGCCTGGGTCTCCAGGGCAAACTCTTAGTTGCACTGTCCCTGCAGCGGGAGCGCGCTGTGACCCTTTCTCCCTACTCCCCTTTCTTTTGAGTAACCCTCAACTCCATCGCCCAGCCCGGCTCCAGGGCCCTCAGTGGCAGTGGCTAGCTTTGGACCCTAGCGCTTGGTCCTCGGGGGTGGGGGGACTTTCTGGTCCCCCCCCCATCCCTTCCGCCCACTCGGCCTGCCCGGCTCGCACGGGGCGCAGGTGCGAGCCGCGGGCCGCAGGTGGGCGGCCGCTTACCTGGGGCGCACAGGCCCTGGGGCTGCGGAGAGGCGGCGGGCGCGGCGCGTGGCCCGCGGGCGGGCGCACCCGGGGAGGGCGCGAGGGACGGCGAGGGGTGGTGGGTGTGGCGCCCCGGCTCGCAGCTGTCAGGCGCTCCCGCCCAGCGCCGGCCTCGCCATTCCCGCCTGTGACCGCGGCCGTGCCCGCCGCCGCGCCATGAGCTCTAGGCTTCGGCTTCTTCTTCGGGCCAGTCCCCGGCCTCGGGGGCATCGGTGCCGGGCACCCGGCTCCGTTCTGGGGACCCTGGCGCCCCGCGCCTGTTGAGAGCGGGAGGGGCCGCGGGTGGCAGCGCGGGGAGCGGGGTGGTGCGGCTGTGCGCGCGCGCGGGGAGGGGCCGCGCCGTCACCCGGAGAGCCCGGCGGATCCCCGACTCCCGCCCGCCGCTCCGCCCGCCGCGCACCTCCGCTCGCCGCTTGCCCGGCTCCAGCCGCCGCACGGTGAGTACCCGCGACCGCCAGCCGGCAGCCCCCACGCCGGCCGCCGCGGCGCTTCTTTCGTTGACTTCTCCTTTAGACTCTGGGGCTGTTGTTTTCTATCCTAATAAACGACTCCACAGCCTCGTTGCCATCGCTGCCCGCCTCCCGCCTCCTTAACCCTCGCTAGGCTCGCCCCTCGAGCCCCAGGAGCCGGCCAGGGGGTCCCCATGCCTCCCAGACCGCTGCTCCTTGTCTCTGAGTGCGGCCCTTCGTTGGTGCTTTCTTCTTTGGCCCTCGAAATGCTGTTTCCTTCCTAGGGTTCCCCACTTCTCTGGGCTCCAAGGCCAGAAGCCCTTTGGGAAAACCCCTTGGGGACTCAGAACCCCCAGCTTCAGGTGGACGCTCCTGGCTCAGAGTGTCCTCTTCACTGTATGCGGGCCTGGTACATTTGCCCAGAAAACCCAGAAGCCATCGTCATTTCCCACAACTGCGCGCCCCCTTAGCCACCTCCGCAGCCTGTCTGCGAGCCGTCCCTAAGACGCCTGACTCGCCTTGTTGACCCCCGGCCACAGAGTTAGGACAATGGTTTGCCTGCCTCCTAAAATGTTACCAGGGACTTCAGTGTCAAGGGAGGATCAACTTGCTTCAGTTTGACCGGAAGAGATGAAACAGATAATAAATAGGTTGATACTTGAACAAGATACAAGATAGATGGGAGAAAGAGCGGTGAGCTGGCAGCAACAGACAGCTCAGGGACAGATAAGAACGACAAATAAGCTTCTAAGCAAACAGAGGGAGGGAAAGAGACCTACAGACCAAAGATGCCAGGTTCTTAGCTGAAGGCTTTGGAATTCGGACCCCCTGATAGATTGAAACTACCCCCTCTGAAATGGATTTGCCTTTCCAGCCAAGTTGGGGGAGGAAGTCGTAGGGAGTGGATTGGGCGGCAAGAGCGCCTGCCGCCGAGCACTGGGTTGGAGCCCAGAGTGTCTGAAGACACGTGGGGTGACTGGGCGACCTAGAAGGCCCTAAACATCAATTCCTGGGTCCTCCACCAGGCTAGACTGTGGACACTGCTCTGCCTTCTCCAGAGATCAAAGCGAGGGACCAGCAGCAACTTTTTAATGCCAAGAGTGGCCAAGATTCCTTCTAACCCATATGAGCTGATATTGGGGCATGAAAGATACTCGAAGAGGAGTACCCTCCCAAAAGGAGCACCCCCGAGCCTGGGGAGCCTGTGCTGTGGTCTGAGAAAGAAATGCGTGTGTGAAAGAGGAAAGAAAGCTCAGGAACATGTTTTCAAAGCTAAGAAGTGACTCCAGAGAAACGTCTGCGAGAGAACCTCTCTGTCCCGAGCGCTGACCCAGAGGGGAGCCAGCTTTAGTCTGGAATGCAGCTAAAAATGCAGAAAATGTGGTTAGAAACTGCGTGATCCCGGCCTAACTGATGGCTGGCAAGAAAGCGTTTTGTAAACCCAGCTGGACACTTTCTGCTCAAGGAACACTGGGCGCAAGGCGTCAGAAGAGAAGTACAGGTTTGTGCAAACCGGCACTGTTGTCGCTGGAAGCCGGTTATCGCGAAGGTGCAGTGGGGGGCACCCGAGGTTGTGGTGCATGGGACAAGCTTTGGAAAGGGTAGGGTTCAGCACCGCGAACAGCGGCGGCCTCCTCCTCCCTCTCCCCTCCCCTTCAACCTCCATCCCTCCCCCTTCCTTCTGCCCCCACCCCTACATCCTGCAGTTTGGTGATGGGCAGTGAGCGCCCCTCCTTCTCCTCCCCACCTCTCCCTTCACTGCCCCCGCCCGCACGCGTGCATGCGCGACTGAGCAGAGGGGCCGCTGGTCCCTGAAGTCCGGGCTTCAGGACCCTGGCGGGCAGGGCGAGCTGTGTGGTAGCTGAAGGCACGCAAACCTGAGTGCGACCGGAAAGCCTGGATTTGGCTATGGCATTGCTGTGTGGCCTTGGGCAAGTCACTCTCCGTCTCTGGGTCCCACTTCCTTTCCAATCTGAAAACAGGATTGGCTTCCCGGCAGCCGGGGCTTTCCTGAGGTTTCGATTTTCCCTTTTCCTCCCTTAGCCCCCCGGGTGCTTTTGTTTGAGCTCAGAAGCCGGTCAGAATAACAAAAGGGGCCAGTCCAGGGGACGAATGAGCTTGAGCTCCCCACTGCCAAGTGTCCCCCTCGCACCCCACACGTCGCGCTCCGCTGGGCGGGCCTGAACCTAGGTAGCTGCGCTAAAAATGGCTCATCTGCTCTCTGCTCTCTCTATTTCGCAGGAGCGGCGGCATGGAGGCTCTCACCACTCAGCTGGGGCCGGGACGCGAGGGCAGCTCCTCTCCCAACTCCAAGCAAGAGCTGCAGCCCTACTCGGGATCCAGCGCCCTTAAACCCAACCAGGTGGGCGAGACGTCGCTGTACGGGGTGCCCATCGTGTCGCTGGTCATTGACGGGCAGGAGCGCCTGTGCCTAGCCCAGATCTCCAACACCCTGCTTAAAAACTACAGCTACAATGAGATCCACAACCGCCGCGTGGCCCTGGGCATCACGTGCGTGCAGTGCACGCCGGTGCAGCTGGAGATCCTGCGTCGGGCCGGGGCCATGCCCATCTCCTCTCGCCGTTGCGGTATGATCACAAAACGAGAGGCCGAACGCCTGTGCAAATCATTCCTGGGCGAGCACAAGCCACCCAAACTGCCCGAGAACTTCGCCTTTGACGTGGTGCACGAGTGCGCGTGGGGCTCTCGGGGCAGCTTCATTCCTGCCCGATACAACAGCTCTCGCGCCAAGTGCATCAAGTGCGGCTACTGCAGCATGTATTTCTCACCCAACAAGTTCATCTTCCATTCGCACCGCACACCCGACGCCAAGTACACTCAGCCCGACGCTGCCAACTTTAACTCGTGGCGTCGGCACCTCAAACTTAGTGACAAGTCGGCCACCGACGAACTGAGCCACGCTTGGGAGGACGTCAAGGCTATGTTTAATGGCGGTACGCGCAAGCGGACCTTCTCCCTGCAAGGGGGCGGCGGAGGCGGCGCTAATAGCGGATCTGGTGGTGCAGGGAAGGGCGGCGCTGGTGGCGGTGGCGGTCCGGGCTGCGGTTCAGAGATGGCCCCAGGGCCACCGCCTCACAAAAGTCTGCGCTGCGGTGAAGACGAGGCGGCTGGGCCTCCCGGGCCACCTCCACCGCATCCGCAGCGCGCACTTGGCCTGGCAGCGGCAGCTAGCGGCCCTGCAGGACCTGGAGGGCCTGGGGGCAGCGCGGGGGTTCGCAGCTACCCAGTGATTCCAGTGCCCAGCAAAGGTTTTGGCCTTTTGCAAAAGCTGCCCCCGCCTCTCTTCCCGCATCCTTACGGTTTCCCCACAGCCTTCGGCCTCTGTCCCAAAAAGGACGACCCAGTGTTGGTCGCCGGAGAACCCAAGGGAGGCCCTGGCACCGGGAGCGGTGGGGGCGCTGGAACCGCCGCGGGTGCTGGTGGCCCAGGAGCTGGCCACTTGCCCCCAGGAGCAGGGCCGGGCCCCGGTGGCGGCACAATGTTCTGGGGACATCAACCGTCCGGCGCGGCCAAGGACGCAGCGGCGGTAGCTGCGGCGGCTGCCGCCGCCACTGTGTACCCGACCTTTCCCATGTTCTGGCCAGCAGCCGGGAGCCTCCCGGTGCCTCCTTACCCGGCCGCGCAGAGCCAAGCCAAGGCCGTAGCGGCCGCGGTGGCTGCGGCTGCTGCTGCTGCGGCGGCGGCGGCTGGCGGGGGCGGTCCCGAGTCTTTGGACGGTGCGGAGCCAGCTAAGGAGGGCAGCTTAGGTACGGAGGAGCGCTGCCCGAGCGCCCTGTCCCGTGGGCCCCTGGACGAGGACGGTGCGGACGAGGCTCTGCCACCGTCCCTGGCTCCCCTGCCCCCTCCGCCACCGCCACCCGCCCGCAAAAGCTCCTACGTGTCAGCCTTCCGACCCGTAGTCAAGGACGCGGAGAGCATCGCTAAGCTCTACGGCAGCGCGCGCGAGGCCTATGGCTCCGGACCTGCTCGTGGGCCAGTGCCGGGCACCGGGGCCGGAGGGGGCTACGTGAGCCCGGACTTTCTGAGTGAGGGCAGCTCCAGCTATCATTCTGCCTCGCCCGACGTGGACACCGCGGACGAACCGGAGGTGGACGTAGAGTCCAACCGCTTCCCCGACGAGGAGGGAGCCCAGGACGACACCGAACCCAGCGCACCTAGCACGGGAGGTGGTCCAGACGGCGACCAGCCTGCTGGGCCCCCATCTGTCACATCCTCGGGCGCAGACGGGCCAACAGACTCTGCGGATGGCGATAGCCCTCGCCCTCGCCGCCGCCTTGGGCCACCGCCCGCTATCAGATCCGCATTCGGGGACCTGGTGGCGGACGATGTGGTGCGGAGAACTGAGCGGAGCCCACCGAGCGGCGGCTATGAGCTGCGAGAGCCTTGCGGGCCCTTGGGAGGCCCCGCGGCGGCCAAGGTGAGCCCGGTGCACCTCGCCGGTGACGCCTCCCCCTGACTCCATTCTGCTCTGTACACAGCCGCTCCGGGCCAGGTGCGGGGACCGGGGTTCCGTTCTGATCTGGCGCGGGAGCAGCAGGGCCCAGCTGCTCTTTGCAGCCCCAGTCGGGGCGCGCTGTGGCACTGGGCTCACTGGGACCCAGAGCTGAGGGATTCGGAAAATCCGGGGGACGGGCCTGAGAAACAGCGAGTGCGTTTTTGGATTTGTTGATGGGAGGTGAGGACAGTTGCAGAGACTATTAGGCGCCCAGAAAGAGAGACAAAGGGTCTGAAGGAAGAAAGAGGTAGAAAGAAAGGGACTTCAGAACCAGAGAAAGATGTCCTGGAGGCCAGGCCCAACGTGTGCCTGCACGCGTAAGAATGACACCCAAGGAACACCACAGGAGGGAGAGAAGAGGACAGTCTCTTGCCAAGGAGAATCTCTAGACATTCTAACTAGCAGTTTTCTGAGTCTTTTCCAACTCTGGCCTCAGGAACTACACAGCTCTGGGCTGGAAAACCTAAGTTTTGGGGCTCTCTGGTTGTCAGGGAAGCGGCTGGAGGACAAGTTTGTAGCTAGACGGAAAGGTTGGGCTGTTTTGAAAGCAGATGCGCGTACTTGTTCATTTACCCTGGCTTTATTAAAACAGAAACAAACCACTGACCGCGCGAGAAAGGCATCCTTTATGCTGGCACCGACCGAGGGAGGGAAGGGAGCTCAGAGGAGGCGAGCACAGGGGTGGCTTTGGACAGCCGCTGGCCTGAGAGCCGCTTTGTTTTTTAAGCAATTTGTTTCAGAGTATCAAAGATTATCCCAAATCCACTACGGTACGTCACCGCTGCGTTCAGGTATCCAGGGCCCACCAACCCCTGCCACACTCTGGGCCTTCCTGTTGGCCGCTGGGCAAGGCTGCCCCAACCCCCCCCACCCCCACCCCTAATCGCCTGTCATTTTCGGCCGTCGCAGGTGTACGCGCCTGAGAGGGACGAACACGGGAAGAGTACGGCGGCAGCGGCGGCGCTGGGGCCCGCGGCTTCGTACCTCTGCGCCCCAGAGACCCACGGTAATGCCTCCCGAGGCCACTGGCCCTTTTAAAGCAGGAGCGCAGACAGAGCCCGGGGCCAAGGCAGGCCTTTTGAAGAAGGGAGGGACGGAGAGAGGCAGAGAGAAAAGGAGTGCGAGAGAAGGGGGAAGAAAAACAATAGAAGAAAAAAGGAAACTAAGTGTAAACTCCCAAAATCTCGAGGGTGGGGGGTTGGCTACTTAAAAACCATCACAACCCACTCCTTCACCCGCATAGCACACACTCCAGATTACCTCATCGGAGATTCAAACCTTTCCAAAAGCCCACGCCTGCCCGGTATCTCCTTCCCATCATTTTGTTTATCTATTAGTCTTAGGCTGGTGGCCTTAGGTGGTGGCCTGGCCTGACCTGGGCCCTGGCTGAAGGCTGCGCTCAAGGGCACCCCAGGAGCTAAGGCCCCAATCCAGAATCAGCCCTACATTTGCATTTGAGATCCTGTTGTTAGCTGGGAAAGAGCGGAGGTGAGGGGTGGGCAACAGAAGTCTAAGCAGGCCTGTACAGGCGGGTGCGGGACCGTGCCCTACCACACCAATGCCCGGAAGGTTGGCACTTGGGTGGCGATCTCCGCTGGAGTGGTGCGGACAAACCCGGCGGCCACGCGCTCTCCCGGTGCCCCAGTATCTGCGCATGCAATGTAGGTCGCTTGTCCCTGGTGGGCTCAGCTGCTTGTCTTGATCTTTTCCTAGGGGCCAGAGGCTGGGGCGGGGGCGTGTAGCCCGGAATAGAGCAGACCTTGTGCAGGGGAGGGGTACCGGGCCCAAAGCCTCAGGGCGCGCGCCTGGGCGCACAGCCGGGAACCAGAGGCGGCCACCACGTTTTTAATTAGGGCTTGGGCGCCCCAACCGAGGCCGCTCTGCAGTATCCGGGTCACGGTTTCTTTGCCTCTCCTTGAAATTCAGTCTGCCTTTTAGAGCCAGATAAGGAAGACAATCACTCGACGACAGCAGACGACTTGGAAACCAGAAAATCCTTTTCAGACCAAAGGAGTGTCTCTCAGCCAAGCCCTGCAAATACAGATCGAGGTGAGCCCCAGCAGTCCTGGCTCTCACCGGTGGCCTTGAGCTGAGAGCCAGCTCATCCGGGTCACCACAGGCTTGGAGGAAGGTTTTAATCAGGAGCAAACGACGCCAATGAGCAGATAGTTAACGTTGTGGGGGAGGGGAGGCGGGTTTCAGGACTTGTTTCCTCTTTGGCTTTGAGGGCCTCCTAAGTACAGGAGGTGGGTACTAAAAGGAAAGGGGGAAACCACCTCATTCACCTAGAATAGATCGAAGTCGCCTCCTGAACTCACCTGCCTTCTCCCAAAATCCCTGGCTTGGAAGGTGGGGAGGCGGGGAAGCCTGGCAGAAGTCCTTCATTTGGAAGAATTCCCAGCAGCTTACCTTCCCCTCCCCTCCGAAGGCTCTCCCGAGGACAGAATCCCCCTCTTACCTGCCCTTGTGTCCTAGGTGAGGATGGACTCACTTTGGATGTCACAGGAACTCAACTGGTGGAGAAAGATATCGAAAACCTGGCCAGAGGTGAGGTTAAATACAAGAAATGGGTGCCATGGGGTGCCTGGAGTAGAGCTTAGGAGGAGAGGGGCTGTAGTCTGGTGGTGGCTCACTTCACCCGGCGGGGAAACTATCACCCTCTGGACGCCTGGCTCAGGGCTGCGTGTGAGAGCACCCAGTAAGCTTATTGGAAGTTTGGGTTCCCAACACCTGAGTCTTTCTTGAAGGACCCGGTGAGAAAGAATTGGTCTCGATTCTCTGGACTTGTAGGCAATTCTCAGGACCGGTGGGCAATTTGGGTCTCTTAAAACTAAGGAAAAATAGGACTTTTTCTGAAGAACAAGATGGCAGACAGGCACTTGTTTCAGGATGCATCAAAGACGACTCTTCCCTCAGGACTGGACTGTTCACACAATAATGTCGTAAGGCTGGAGCTCACTCCCAGGCTAGGACACCCTTTTCTCCTGTTGCTGCTCAGTCTGCCGGGGTGTGAGGCAGCTTGGGGGGGACAGTGGTTTTGAACCCCTCTCTAGCTCACTACCTTGCATTCCCGTGCTGCCTTTTTCATGGACAGACCGAGATCCTGCTGAGCTCCTGCGGGGTAGCTTGCCCTTCCACTCCCCACAAAACAGGCCTCTGGGGGCACTGACCTTAGCGTCCCCATCCCAGCCACTGGCAGGTCTTAGAGCTGGGGAGGCTGGGGCAGGAGCAGTGACCTTCTGCTCTTCCTAGCCTCTGATCGATGTCACAGGATGATGCCACAGAACCCCAGTGCCTGAGGGGTTCAGTGCCTCTTGTAATTGTAGACAAACTTTCTGTGTGTGTCTTTTGCCTTTTTTTTTTTTTTCTGGAAAAGCTGTTCATGGTTTTATCAGAGTCTCCCTAAATTGCCTTTAGAGTAGAGATTAGAAGTCTCCTTTGAAATGGGGAATGACAGTTGTGGGCCATCCTCTGAGGTTGAGGAGATACTAGCAACTTAAAAACCAATGTCAGACCCCAGTTATTCCAGAGAGACAGGGGTCCAGACGTGCAAAATAGTTTCCACCTTCTTGAATGTTGAATAACCTGGCACCACCCCCTGACCCTCATCTTCCATCCAAATCTTGGAACTCAACTGAGAAAGAAGAGCCAGAGCATGGGAGGCTTCTGCTCAGGGGTCAGGACTGTTGGCCGGGACAGAACCTTGGCCCCTGGGTACGCTGGATTGCCTCAGTCTCCCCCTTTACCTCTCTCCCAAACCTTCACAGAAGAATTGCAGAAATTGCTTCTGGAGCAAATGGAGCTTCGGAAGAAGCTGGAGCGGGAATTCCAGAGTCTCAAAGGTACTTCCTTCCCCGCCCCTCAACAGCCTCCCAAACCTGCTCCAGGAACTGGGTGCGGACCGCAACCGCTTGCCCCGGGGGAGAGAAGAGCTCCTGGTCTCTGCGTTTCCAGCTAGGTGAAGGACTAGCTGGGGGTGGGAGCAGGGGTGAGGGTGGGAGGGAGCAGAAAATGGGGCCGGGAAAAGAGGCTGTGCTTAACAGCTCTCACTTAATCAATTTGCACAGATAATTTTCAGGATCAAATGAAGAGGGAATTGGCTTATCGGGAAGAAATGGTGCAACAGCTGCAAATTGTCAGAGGTAAGACGGGAGTCAGGTGAGCGCATGCACGGCCGTAACTGCCTCTCGTCTGGCAGGAGCCGCAATGTTGGCTCAGTCATTTGGATTTAAATTGAAGGTAATTTAACAATTATTTTTTTTATTTAATATCCTTTGTATAGTCTGATTAGCCTCAGAATGGCAAGCGAGCCCAGCAAACGGCTTGCAGGCATCATTACGTGGAGTGATTGAACTTCTTAGCGCTGCAATTTCCACGGTTTCTAAATTAAAAATCGAGGCGTAAAATTACCTGGGAAGTAATGCCCAAGTTCGCTTTAATTTTGGTTGGATCCGGCTGCCTTTAAGCGCTGTCCCAGGCCACCACCCCCCAGCCCCCCAGCCCGCAGTTTGAAGTGAAGGTGTCCCCCCCCTCCTCAGTTTCCGGGGTGGTTTCTGTGGGGGAGAGGCCGTGCCCAGGCTGTGACCTCGGCCATCTGGCTAGAGGGTGGTCTGCGTTTCCTTACAGAACTTTCCTGTCTTCCAGATACCTTGTGTAACGAACTGGACCAGGAGAGGAAGGCCCGCTATGCCATCCAGCAGAAATTAAAAGGTGTGAACCCAGAAACAGGAGAGAGAGAGAGAGAGAGAGAGAGAGAGAGAGAGAGAGAGAGAGAGCTGGTTTACTATTGGGTGGGTGGGTGGGTGGATGGATGGATGGGTAGGTAGAGGTGGGTAGATGAATGGAGATGTTTGGAAGAAAGGCTGCCTGGGCCCACGTGGATCAGAAAGAAACTGGGGTGAAATGGGGTGAAATTTTACAACTGCGATGTAGGAAGAAAAAACTCATTGAGCTCCCGAGCATCCGAAAATTTGCTTTCTGGCCTAACCCTGGCTTGGACAATTAGACCTCTTTGTGCCTCGGTTTCCCCGTCTGTAAAATGGGGCTAATGGAGCTAATAGTTCTGACTGGCCAGGAGCTCACTCTTACCCTCCTACCTCCATTCTGCTCTATTGAGAATTACTGTGCCCAGAGGGCTGAATGGGACCTGGGGTGGGGGGGGGGAGGGACTGGTGGAGCTCGAGGGCCAGGGAGGCAGGGGAGGCCGCCAACGTGGTTGGTGCGACTCTCTCTCCAGAAGCTCACGACGCCCTGCACCACTTCTCCTGCAAGATGCTGACACCCCGGCACTGCACAGGCAACTGCTCCTTCAAGCCTCCGCTGTTGCCCTAGCGCCTGCTTGGCCGCGCCCACGCGCCCTCAAGCCATGCTGCTCCTTTCTGTAAATACCCGCTGCAGTGGCGGCCCAGAGCGAGGAACAAGCCATTAGGACCCGACCGTTGTACATACAGCCGCCCGCCCGCCCGTCCCCAGCCGGGCTCCGCTGGGTTTCCCACTGTAAATACTGCCTCGCCCTTCCTTTGAACTCCAGGGCATCAGACCTCAAGGGGTAAACTGGACCCGCCGGGGAAAGAAAGGGGAGAGGGGAGGCCTCTTCCAAGACCCTTCCCAATCCGGCCCGAATAGGGCCTGGGACCCGGAATGGGAATATCATGTAGCAGCTTCGCTGGCGACTTCGCCGCACGCTCCCCGTCCCGTTCACTTCTGAAACTCTTGTTCCTAAGGACAACGTGGCTATGTGCAATGGAGATACACTGGACTGCGAGTCTCCTGGTTCAGTATTCGGTTCACTTTATTTATCCTGTAAGTTCTTTTACTTTCCCCGGGCCCTTTTCCAGTCCTCGTTTTACATTCATTCCTCTTTGGATTTGCTTTGTGATTTTTTTTGTTGTTGTTGATGTTGTTGTTGTTGTGTAACGTAACAGCACTTTAAAAGGGCCACAACTGACTCACAAGATGGCGACCATCTTGAGCCTATTTGGGGAGACCTGTATTCGTGACTTTTGTTTTTAATAAAAAGAAAAAAAACAAAAACAAAAAACAAACCCTGTCACTCCTTGAGGCTGCGGAGTTGGGAGCGCGCCCAGCTGCTGGAGGAGGAAGGGGGCGGGGAGGGCAGAAGGTGCTGCCACTCAAAGACGGGGCTTGCGGATGCGAGTGAGGACCAGGGGGAGTGAGGACCAGGGGTCAATGTTACAGCGGTGGTGCTCTCTCAGGAGACCTCTCTACAGAACCTCCTAAAACACACTCAATTTCCCCCACAGGCATCAGGGCCAGGACCTCTTTCGGGATTTAACTGCCTTGTCCCTTGGACAGTGGTCTTCCTTCCCGCGATTCGATTGTACAGCCAGAAAGTGAAATTTACATTTCTCATGTGTGAGGTCACTTGCAGGGATTTGGGATGCACTCAGCAAAAGAGCCTCTCCAGTATGCTAGGGATCCACAGTTTGATCAAAACTGCTCTGCTTGCTGGAGCGGAGCGGGCGCCGTAGACCGGGAATGCTGGCCGGGTAGAAGTGAGGGGTGAAAAGCTAGAAAGGAGCGGATCTAGAAAAGATGCGGAGAATTTGAGGTCCCGCCCAAACAGATGCCCTGTGCTGCATTCACAGAGCCTGTCTCTATCCGGAAGAAGGAAGCTCTGTCCTCATTTTGATAATCTATCCCTCCTAGTCCCAGGGGATTTTGGGATCTGGAGAACCCTAGGAGGCCTGCTGGCGGAAGGTGCAAAGGCCAGGACACTCCCCGGGCTGTGGCCCGGGAGAGCAAAGCCTCACCTAGTGGCCGTTAGCCTTAGTTTCTACAAGGCTCCTGCTGGTTGCTGTGCAGACAACCGACGTAAACAGCAGGAAACACACTCCTCCCCAAGGAGTGTGGAGGAAGGAACTGAAAAAGCTCCTTCTCTTAGGAATTTTTCAGCCCAGACAGGCTTTCATGCCCTCCTCTGGCTAGCGAAGGTCCTGCCATGTGCCCCTTAGTTTTTCCTGGGCCTCACTTTCCAATCTCCATTAAATGACGTTCGTCTGTCTATGCCCCGAGGCTCAGGGAAACACTCCAAGAAGAAAGCCCATCTGCAGGCCGCTGCCAGGACGGTCGGTCGCCTCCAAGTCCCGGCTCTCAGACAAGCATCCCAGGCTCGCTCCAAGCACTCTCTAGGGGACCTCGGAAGCGAAGTCAGATCGGGCAGTTCTCTCGAGAGTTTAGGCCGGTTGTTTCCCTGGAGGCGTTTTGTGATGCAGGCAAGCTGGGGTAGTGGGGGCGATGGAGAAGAGAGGAAAGTGCTGAGCCCCTTGCCCGAGTGAGACTGGAGACTAGTCCTTGGGCTGTGGCCGCGACCCTTCAAGCCTCGGATATTGAGAGGACAAGATTGGTGTGGAGGAAAGGGTGGTGTGGGCAGACTGTGGTGCTCCCCCTTGCTGTCCTCTTTCCGGGATCCCCAGGGGCTTGGGATCATTTATGTAGGGGTGAGGTGAAAAGGGCATGGTTACCCGCTTCACTTCTGGGCTGCACCCACTGCGAAAGTAAGATCCACTTAGGAAGTGACTTGCGTTCCCAGGGCACCCCAGAGACAGGGACACTTGCAGATTGCATTTGTATCTTCCGCAGTCTAAATGCATCATTGTCAGAAGCCACACAATCCTTTTCTGCAAAATGGGCAAGACAGTTGCCACCTAAGCCGGAAGGTCCGTGGCTACCCACCAGCTGAGACTGGCGAACCTTCAGTTCTCACCTTTTCCTCCAAAGTCCCCCAAAGTGGAAAAAAAAAAGTGTACATGGACCTGGGGTTGGCCAGAAGGAGAGCCTTGGATGATAGAGAGCCTCTGAGGGTTGGCGGTGTTGGTGGGTCCGACCTAGAAAGTTCCATCACACAAGAAATAAAGCAAACTACAAAACATAGAAACCCTCCTGGGCTCTGCATCACTTCGAAATGGCTTGTTCCCCCCAAAATGTTAATAACCAAACGATTGGTATGGATGTAATTATCAATAATTATACGAATTATTGCTGATTGCGGGGCTCGTAGCTACTTTAATTAGCTTACCAGATTCTAATTAAGTTAAATGAAACATTAATAGAGAAAATATGCTTTAAAAAACACCCAGGATTTTTAATGTCTATTTCTCGCCACAATGTTGCCACCTTGCGACGAACTTTAGGCATTACAGCCAGTGCGAGAGGCCCAGACACCTTAGCTCTAGCAAAGCGTGTTTGCCGGATTAAGGAGGACTGTGGACACAGGATGTCTCACAGGAGGTTTTCTCCGGGGATTTGGTTTGGCAACCCTGTTTCCTACGTCCCCTGCAAGACTCTGGCTCTGGAATACAGGTCTGGAGGTAGGGAGCTTTGTAAACACGCCCCTTCTACCTCCCCACAGCTTTCTCCAGATGGACTCCATCCCTTCTGGGAGTTATGTGGGACAGATTGCCGCTCTCCACCAGTGCAACAAACCCTTCGTGAGAGACTGAGAGATATTTTATGCCCTTGGGATACCAGTAAACTGCTTCCCACCTCTGTCTCCTCTGCCGATGGGTCCCTCATCTTGGCACAGCTAACTGCTGTATTCTTCAGGGCTCTAGGTTCCTGAGCCTGACAGGGCTCTTACTCTCTTGTTATCTTTGGCTTCCCAGGGGACCGCAAGTACATCCACAACTAAGGTCACGTCTAATTTTTCCTCCAAAGGTACAGTCGCCACGTGGAATGTCCTCGTGAAAGGATAGTTCATCCAGGTGCTGGAAACGTCTGAGGGAAGGAATCCCCAGGTGCTTCCGGACAACAGCCACTGAGATGCAATTACGCTCATTTACATAAGGTTAATTAAGCTGGAGCTGGCTGCTCACAAAGAAGATCCTTCATCAACGGAATTAGTGTTGGGGTAGGGTGTCAAGCAATTTATCGTCAACTTAGGAAAGAAAAACCTTCCTTCTGTCCCAACTGTGTCTCAAAAACACTCCCTCCACGTTTTGCAAGTCCATTGTCCACACATTCCCCGCTCCCCTTTGCAGATATGCAACTCCCACCTAGAATCCAGATCGCCAGTAGAAGCAAAGCTGTGCTTCATGAACTCTCCATGCTTCCCATGGTCATTCTAAACAGCCTCACCTGCTCCTCCCCACCCAGAGGCCACTGTGGTGTGGTGTGCTAAGAGCAAAAACTCTGTAACCGCGTTCTCTGCCTCTCCTTGTGTGGTAGGGGACCCATCGTTGGAACTCTGTTTCTGCTTAAAACACGACTTCATACAGGGATGAGCTAGTGCAGGTGAAGCTGGAGGACAGTCTGGGTGAATACCAGCTAGCACATCTGTGTGTGATAGAAAAGGACACGCCCCCTGCAGAGCACTGTCCAGTCTGCGGGCCTCCACTCCTCTCGGGCCCAGGAAAGGAGACAAAGCAGTGCCCTCTCCAGCCTGGCCTTCTGACCCTTCTGAAGACACTGAAAAGCAGCCATAGAAACCCAGGTTGGAAAGAAACCATAAGGTGCCAACGTCGGTTGACCACAAGCGGACAAGAGATTGGCCCACGGTTTCTGAGCAAGTTAGAGCAGAGCCAGAAAAGACAGCCAGGGCTGTTGTTGTTGTTGTTGTTTGTTGTTTGCTTTTTTGTTTGTTTGTTTGTTCCCCTAAGGACTGCATACCCCAATGGAGTGCCGGGTCATGTCCTTGAAACTGAGGGATTTCCTTTGATCCGCTGAGCTCCGATACCACCCCATTCCAGCATAAGTGAGGAGGAAGCGCCACGCTAGTATCTGTAGGGACTTTGATTGACAGCACTCTGGGAGAGAATTTAAAACTGCTGACCCAGATGGGACATCTGATTTCAATAGAATTGTTGATACTATTCTATGCCAGTCCGTGCGTAGAGGAAGGCTGAGAGCCTAGATGCAAGGAGTCCCACGGATCTTGATTCTCCACTGTGATCAGGAAAGGGTCATGTCACCTCCACAGACTAAAACAGAAAAGGGAATGAATGGTACGCTGCTTTACAGCCAGCGACGACATGCGGAGTCCATCCAGTCTGCCAGGGACTTCTGGGCTGATCACAAGTGTTGCTGGGGCGAGCCCAGGAGCCACGGGCGTCCCAGGGGTTGCAGAGGGAAATACATATTCCATTTTTCTTTGAGGAATAAATTGGTATGTCAGAAAGCACTGAGTAAATCAGCACAGGAAATGTGAACTTGAGGAAAGCGGTCCTTTCTTCTTTGTCTTGATGGTTAGGATTTATAAATTATTTATTTACTAGTTATTGCCAAATAACTAGTAAATAATGTGCAACCAGGAAATTCTGCTTCCACAGCCAGCGTCTCTTCAAAGGTATCAGACCGAGTTTCAGAGGCTTGCTAGTCTCGCTCAGGTGACTCTACATCATTGCTGCTTGGGACCCGAAGTGAAGTGCTTTTAGCAAAACCGTTCCTTAGGGCTAAGGTGAAGAAATAGGTTATTGAGGAGATGAGCTGGAGCCAGGTGTGGTGGCGCACGCCTGTAGTGCCAGCAACGGGGAGGTGGAGGCAGGAAGATCTTAAGGTTGAGGTTATCCTAGACTGCATAGCAAATTCGAGGTCATGGTGGAATCTGTGAGACTTATCTCAAAAATTAAAATAAGTCACAAACTGCAACGGAAGCCCATGGATGAGGCACATGGCAAAGCGATAGGTCTTCCGACGTCACACTTCACATTGCTTCCTTGAATGCTGTGGTTTGAGTTAAGCAAAAGGTAGAACAGAAAGCGTTGGGGCTGTTATAACTTCATGAATTTTTTTTTAGAAAATTAGGAAAAATATGGAACGCTTCACGAATTTGCGTGTCATCCTTGCGCAGGGGCCATGCTAATCTTCTCTGTATCGTTCCAATTTTAGTATATGTGCTGCCGAAGCGAGCACGAACATTCGGCTTTCTCAGGAAGTATATAAGGACAAAATTATTAAACATTTTATGATTATGGTGAGAAGTTTCTGTATTATTTTTCAAATTCAATAATTCTGTTAACTAGAACCTTCCGGGTTTTATATTGTATGTTCGAATTTTTTTCGTTTAGACTCAGAGTAAATTGAATTATATTCGAAAACTCTTTTCTACGATGGATATGCAAATGAAGGGACGATGGGAAACAGACCTATTTGAGACTGAGCCGTGCGCCACGTGATGCGCGTTGCGCACGCGCCCGGCCGCGCCGGTGTAGTCCGAGGACCAGGCGCCGAGGGTGGGGCAGAGGTTGCGAGCGGCTCATCCAGCCCGCCCGGCTTCTGAGACTCTCCACCCACGAATCGGCCGCCACCGTGGCCTGCTCCGGGTGTATGGGGTGGGTATGGGCTGTGTGGGCCATCCTGGCCTCAGTTTTCCCCGGCTTGTTGGAAACAGCGCCCTACCGTTGCCGGCAGTGGTTGTGGGGTAAGGTCACTCTCTGCTCCGGCATTTACGAAGGGCCAGGCACGTTAAAGGGTCCGGTTCCCCGCACCTCGCAGGTTGGCTCTGCCAGGGTAAACCAAGTGAGCTTGCGCGCCGTGAGAGAAGGTGAGATGTGAGTGCAACCCTGGTTCAGAAGCCGGACTTTTCTCCTGCGCAGTAGGACTCTGACAAGAGCAGCCTTCCTCACTCACCTTTGCCGGTTAGCCTTTACCCCCAAACTTTGTCTCGTCCTTTGCTCTGACAAGCCCAGAGCGCCGACGTGTCGCCCCCAGCTTTTAAGAAGAGACAGTGAGCGGGGAGTTCCGGGGACACACACACACACACACACACACATACACACACACTCACTCACTCACTGCGAAGAGACTCTGCAGGAGGATCACTGAGCGACCTTTGAACAGTGACTTGATACACAGGCGGCCGGACACACACACACACACACACACACACACACACACACACACGGAAGAGACTCTGCAGGAGGGCCACTGAGCGACCTTTGAACAAGGACTTGTTACACGGGCAGCCCTGAGAGGACAGGGACAGAGATTCTCAGGCAAAAGCCACTCAAGTCAGTTCCAGTCACCAGAGTATCACGAGAGGCCACGAGCGAGCGAGGCGCCAGGGTCCTGTGCGCAGTGCCCGGCCTGCGCGCGGTTAGGCGGCAGGACCCGAGCCCACCCAGCCTAGGCAGGGAAGCGCCAGCCCCCCACCCTCCCACACACACACCCCTTACCTGTTTTCAATAAGTTGGAAATCAGGCGCAAGCTCCCCGGCTTCTCACGTGACCTCCCTCTAACTATGCAGTAAGCAACTGCAAAACTCAGAATGCTAATAATGGCCTTTATTGAGTGAAAAGAGCTAATTTGGGCAATGATGTTTCCCTCGGATTTACAAAAGGGAATTGCAAATAACCAAACGGTAATAGCAGTGATGGGAGATGATGCTAAACTTCAATCAGCATCCACGTTTGTTTTTCACGGATTTAGAAGGAGAGTCTTTTCGACACGGTGGCTGCTCACACGTGTCACGGTGACAGGTTCAGCCGATGGGTTCATAACTGCCTTATTGTGCAAGCCTGCAGGAGTCAGACCTGGTTCTTGTTCACCGTTCCTGACTATTTGAAGCCGGCGGTGGTCCGTTCGGTTCTGTTGTCTGTTGGTTTTCCCCCCATGCCCAGCGGTTGTGAAGCAGAGGAATCAGGGTTCTAGTTCCACTCTTTCTGGCTCTGCTCTTGTTTTAGCTTTGTACGAAGCAGCCTGCAGAGGACAGTTAACTGCTAACTTGTTCAGCCTTGATGTGCTGCAGTTGTATAACTTAGAGGTTTTCCTGAGAGAATATAATTAGCAAGATGTAAAAATTCCAAGGTGGCCCAGTGGGTAATCAGGCTATGTCTGATGACCTGAGTTTGATCCCTGGGACCCACATGGTGGAGAGAGAGAACTGACTCTTTCTCAGCTTGCCCTCTGACCTCCGAGGGAGTGTGCCATTGCACACACCCAACCACGCACAAATGCAAAATGAAAGGCAGTAAAATCTTGAATCCTAATATTATTTTTGTATTGTTTACAAAGGTACAAACATGCTGGGCATCTCTGAGGTGTGCCTGCTGCAAACGGATCTGTAACAGCTATTATAGACCTAGCCCTCCGGCCTGCCCAGGAGGACCACGCTTCCTCGGCCCCCTAGGCCACACATGGAGGTGGACATGGAGGTGGACGCCTCCACAGTGATTTGTGCCTAGAGCAGAGGCGGGGCCAAGTGGAGGGTAATTAGGTCACAGGGCACCACTCATGAAGATTTATTTATTTATTCCTTTTATTTATATGAGTACACTGTAGCTGTTTTCAGACACACCAGAAGAGGACATCAGATTACGTTACAGATGGCTGTGAGCCACCATGTGGTTGCTGGGCATTGAACCCAGGACCTCTGGAAGAGCAGTCGGTGCTCTTAACTGCTGAGCATCTCTCCAGCCCTCATCATGTGATTTTCATTGCAGCCCCTGGAGGCCTGCTAAAGGATGCCAAAGGCAGTGCTCGTGTAGTGATGGGACCAAATACCCTCAGCCAAGACCAAGCACCTGGGGATGTCCAGTCTCAGACTTTAGCCCTCCGAAACTGTGAGCTGTATGAACCTCTTTTTCTGTGCAGATTCCCAACCTTGGGTGTTTTGTTATAGTATCAGAGAACAAAGACAATGGGTGGATGGAAGAGATAGAATGGATAGGGTATGAGGCTGGAGGAGAGGTCACATGGTGGAACCCCATAAGGGGAGAGAGAACCAAGTAGATCATGACTTCACAGAAAGTTCCAGTCCCCCCAGGACTTAGGCACTGAAGCAGAAGCTTGGGTGCGATTGAGGAATGGCTTTGGCCAGCCATCTTGGAGCTACAGTGGCAACAGAGCTCCTATAACCTTCGGAATCAATGGCTTCTCTCCACAATGCAGACCTGAGGTAACCTGGATGTAGACAGTCTTCCCTAAGTGTCCTGGGCTATAGAACCCCAAGAGACAAGGTTTGGTTGCTTGATCCTCTTGAGAGTGGAGCTTCCCACCACCTGAGTGAGAGAATACAGACCAGGTTTGATGATGGTGGTGGTGGTGGTGATGATGATGATTTATATTGAGACAGGGTCTTTCTATATAGCTCTGTCTGTTCTGGAACTCACTTTGTAGACCAGGCTGGCCTCCAATTCACAGAGATCCTCCTACCTCTGCTTCCTGAGGGCTGGGATAAAGTCATGCACCAAATCTAGCATTCTTATTAACTTTTAATTAGTGTGTAGCTCATCCTCTGTTACACAAGACCCTGTCTCAAAAGTCGGGAAGAAGTGGTGTGGTGGAGCACTATTGAGATTTCCCAGCAGAGAGTGTGCTTGCCCCCGAGACCACCAGGCCAGGTTTGCGCCCTGGAAACTACATGGCAGGAGAGGAGAAGTGACCCACAGAATTGCCCTCTGACCCCCACATGTGTGTTACAACACATTCGCAAGCCCCCATGAAATATGCACAATGATAGGAAATGTTAAAAAAAAAAAAAAAAAAGAGGCGGAGCCCGAGTCTAAGGGCGGAGCCTCTTCTGCCTGTGTGGTTTGCAAGGGCTTGAAGAAACACTGGGCGTCCTGGTCTCTGACATCACCCGCCTACCAGGCCATGCTGACAGCGGCTGTGGTTCTCTGGGGAGATCTGCAGCCCATGGGTCCCAGCAGTCCCAGCTGACCCTGGTCACCCAGAAGCAAGCCGTTTCCACTTTCCCAGGGGCCAAGCTGCTGACTTCTAGGATGGAAGACATATTTCCTGCCCTTGCTGTCCAAGTCTGGGGACATGGGGAACAGGTAGGTGAGGGCACTAGGAACTCCAGAGAGGTCTGGGCCCTCTCCCAGGGAGCAGTAGTGGCTGCCACTCCCCTTACCTGGTGACTGAGGCACTTGCCCCCATCAGGAAAGACTCGAAAAACCAGAAAATGAGAGTCCCAAGATGAACCATCACACTGTGTTAATATTTTCACACCACTTAACTCTCATTAAAATGTACTTTGCTGAATTTAATATGTGATTTCAAATGACACAACATATTAAGTGCTTAATATACTAGAAATTATGAAACTATTATAGTCAATGCCATATGAAATAATTAGAGTGAATTAAACTTTAGCAGCCGAGTGAAGGAAAAGCTTCAACTTCCGATGTCTGCAAGTCACTTAAGCCGGCGACGTAACCCCCAAATAAATGTCCAGAAATTAGGCTCTTTAAATAAAAACGGAACCTCATGTGTACTTACAGCACAGGTCTCTGGACTTCGGTGACATGGAGCATGGCTGCATTGGGCAGGTGAGAGGCCCTGGCATCCCCTCCCAGGGAAGAGCCCTGGGCTTTGCCCTTTGCCTGACTTTGCCCCAGCGGCCTGACTCAAGTGGCATAAGATGTCAGGATGAATAGGTTGTCTTAAGTCAGACCAGTATACTGCTGAGCTAAAAACAGAAACAAGTCTTCTCAACTGGCGGGCCTGCACACTGTGCCAGCTGTTTTCCGTGCAGTTGGTCATTTAGCCTTACAGCACATCTGGGCTATACATCACCATTTTCTGCTGAAGAAACTCACTCTGAATGAGAATCATCAAGGTCTTTGATCAGATCCATTGTTGGCCCACATCTCCTTTGTCTGCCTGCAAATTCTACAGACTTCTCATTGTGTGTGAGCCCCAGTGTATGAACTCGTGTGTGTGTGTGTGACCTGCGCGCTGGTCCTCTGGGAGAGCAGTACTTGCTCCTAACTGCCGAGCCATCTCTGCATTTCATTCAAGGCAGAGTCTCTCACTGAACTGCTCCGGCTAGATGGCTGCCCAGCAGACCCCAGGCTTGCTCCTGTTGGCATCTCCTTCACTCTGGCATCACGGCACACTGCCATGCCTGAGTTTTTGCATGGACACTGGAGATCAAACAGCAAGCGCTCTGCCCGCGGAGCTGCCTCCCAGCCTTCAACATCCCTGAATTTTTAGTCTTCTCCTCCTGCTCCTCTTCTTCCTCATCTTCCCCCTCCTCCTTCTGTTTTTGTTTCTTATTTCTGAGACAGGGTTTCTCAGTGTAGCACTGGCTGTCCTGGAACTCTCTTTGTAGATCAACTGGCTTAGAGCTCCCAGAGATTCCCCTGCCTCTGCCTCCTGAGTGCTGGGATTAAAGGCTCGCACTGCCGGTTGTGTCTATGAGTATGTACATGTGTGTGCAGGAGCCCATGGAAGCCAGAGGCATCATCCGATCTCCCCGGAGCTGGAGTTACAGGCAGTTGTGAGCTGCCTGATGACTATGCTATAACGGGCTCTCTGCAAGAGCAGCAAGTGCTCTTCATAGCTCATCTCTCCAGCCACCACCTTTATTAATGCCAAGTCCCTCACTGAACCTGAGGCCCATTCATTGGCTTGGCTGGCTGGCTAATGAGGTTCACCTGTCTCCACCTATTTCCACCTGCATGGGGCTTATAAGTGTAACCCATCATTTCCAGCTTTTTATACAGGTTCTGGAGACCCGGACTCAGGCCCTCATTCTTGCACGACAGTAACTTTATTGACTGAGCCACACCTCCAGCATCACACATTTTTGATCCAAGCGAGCCTATTCGCTCATTCTTTTGTTGTTGTTGTTTGGATTTGGTTTTACAGGGTTTCTCTGTATAGCCCTGGCTGTCCTGTAACTGACTCTGTAGACCAGGCTGGCCTCGAACTCAGAAATCCGCCTGCCTCTGCCTCCCAAGTGCTGGGATTAAAGGCGTGCGCCACCACCGCCCGGCTATTCTCTCATTCTTGTTTGAATTGTTTGCCATTGTGTGTCATGGTCTGATCTACTGGACAGTAGAACACAAATATGTACATGTAATAAGGTTAGAACTGTGTTCCACATTCATGGAGAAAAGACTGAAAAGGACATTTAAGTGTGCTTTGATACATTTTCTTTATTGTATTTCTGCCAAATCAAACCATTATGAGATGGTTTTGCTATGTGCCCATAGGCTCCTGACTGTCGTACAATGTAAAGTGCTTCCAGCTTAAAAAGTCCTGATAGTCAGAGATGGTTCAGCAGTTAAGAGTGCTTCTTGCCTTTGCAGAGAACTTCATGGTTGTTCAGTTATCCAAAACTGCAGTTCCAAGGGATCTAATACACTCTTCCTTCTGGCCTCCAAGGACATTTTTGCATGCATGTGGTTCAAATATATACATGCAAGAAAACACTCATACATACAAAATAAAACTTTAAATGGATCAACTTTAATACTTTAAAAGTTTGCCGGGCGATGGTGGCACACGCCTTTAATCCCAGCACTTGGGGGGCAGAGGCAGGCGGATTTCTGAGTTCGAGGCCAGCCTGGTCTACAGAGTTCCAGGACAGCCGGAACTACACAGAGAAACCCTGTCTCAAAAAACCAAAAAAAAAAAAAAAAAAAAAAAAAAAAAAGTTCAAACCTGGAGCTCGGGGGACAGGGCAGTGAATAAATGCTTGCCACACAGCCTTGACAACCTGAGTTGGCAAGCCAGTGGCAGAAATGAGAGATTCTGCTCCCAAAACAAGGTGGAAGGTGAGAACCAGGTCCCCCACAGCCTCTGATCTCCACACACACACATGCATATGTATGTGAGTGCACACACACACACACACACACACACACAAACATCTTTTTGAAAGTCTCTTATAAAGCTCAGTGTATCTAATGGCACAGAGCAGGCATTCTTCTTCCTAAAGGAAAGAATTAGAGCAAGACCCAACTCCAGCCAAGAGACACCAAATCCTGCAGCCCCGTGCTGGCCTCAGACTTGGACAGAGAGCTGCCACGGACTTTGTCTCACGGGCAGAATCTAGATTTTTGAACATGAACATATCTGGCACAGAAGCAGAAAGGGGACCGCTGGGGAGAGGCAGGGGCCAGCACGAGGGGCTTGGGGGACAGTAAAGTTTAACTATTGGGGTGAATATAAGCAAAGTACAGTGACAAACAGGCATGGAAGCATCATAATGAACCTTATTATTTTATATGCTAATGGAAAAAGTCAGTGATTAAATCAAGCCTGGACAAGGGGCTCTGCCTAGGCTGCCTCCGCTCCTTGGGCTCCTTGGGGGTGCTAAGGTGTCCCCTTAGCACCTTGTGCAGATGAAGCTAGGGGTGTGAGCAGGTGGAAGTGGGGGTGGGGAATGCTGTTGCTAGTCTGGCTCCCCAGGTTTAGCCTCCTCATCCACCTTGATGGGGTTTCCCCTGACACTTTTTTTTTTTAAAGATTTATTTATTATTATATGTGAGTACACACAAGAAAAGGGCATCAGGTCTCATTATGGATGGTTGTGAGCCACCATGTGGTTACTGGGATTTGAACTTAGGGCCTTCGAAAGAGCAGTCAGTGCTCTTAACCACTGAGCCATCTCTCCAGCCTGACACTCTTTTTAAAAGATTAAATTTTTGTTTGTTTCCAAGACAAGGGTTCTCTGTCCCAACAAGGTTTCTTGGCTGTCCTGGAACTCACTCTGTAGATCAGGCTGGCCTTGAACTCAGAGATCTGCCTGCCTCTGGGAATGAAGGTACACACCACTACCACCTGGTTAATTTTACTTTTTAGTTATGGGTTGGGGTATGGGGAGGCCAGAAGAAAGCATTAGTCCCCCTGAGACTGGAGTTACGGGCAGCTGTGAACTGTGCTGCGTGGATGCTGAGAACTTAGGTCTTCTGCAAAAGTAGTTTGTTCTCTTAACCACTAAGCCATCGCTCCCCCCGCCGCCCCTCCCCCTCATACTTTTTTTTTTTTTTTTTTTTTTTTTTTTTGGTTTTTCGAGACAGGGTTTCTCTGTGTAGCCCTGGCTGTCCTGGAACTCACTCTGTAGACCAGGCTGGCCTCGAACTCAGAAATCCACCTGCCTCTGCCTCCCAAGTGCTGGGATTACAGGCGTGCGCCACCACCGCCCGGCCCCCCTCATACTTTTTGAGACAGTTTTATGAGTCCTGGTCTGGCCTCTACCTCACTGCGTAGCTGTAGATGACCTGATCCTCCTTCCATCTCTGAGTCCAGGTGTGCAGCGCCACTTGGGGTTTTATGCATTGCTGGAGGTCAAACCCAGGGCTTTGATAACCAACGGAGCGACACCCCCAAACTCTCTTCTGGGACTTCCAGAGACAACAGTTCTACTTGGAGTCCCTGTGTGGAGATCATGAAAGCTCAGCTCTCCTCACTAGAAGGACCATGGGCCAGAAGTTGGATAGAGCAGGGTGGGCTGGGCTTGGAAGCACATCTCTTTTAAGAGGGTCTTCAGAGACCCAAGGGAAAGTTACAGGGGCCATGCCAGAACCAGGCGTGCTGTGGGAAATAGTAGGAAAGATTATTAAAGGTGTAATAGCTGGATGACATAATAGGGGGAGGACATAAGGGGACGTCCCTCTCTGAACAATCTTTATCTGCCCCCACCCCCAGCAATCTAGCTATGCCTCTATGCAACCTCGTGCAACACCAGCCTAGACTCAGCATGTCAGTCTGGCTCCTGCCTTGACTTCCGGTCTCTTAGCCTAGGAATCTCCCTTCTGCCTAATAATTGGGCCCAGTACCTCTTTAACTGTGTGTGTGTGTGTGTGTGTAGGTATGTGTGTATGTATGTGTGTACCAGTGGGCACACAGTGCTCATCTCTTGGGGTTGGAGTGGTGAGCTGGATTCTGGGAATTGAACTCCAGTTCATCTGGAAGAGCAGTAAGTGCTCTTAACCCCTGAGCCATCTCCCCAGCTCCTCCTCCTTCCTCTCACAAATGACAATATCGCGTTGCTGTTTACAGTGCTGGCACACACAGCCTGTGCAGACAGCACTCTCACTGCTAAATTTGGGTTCCGGGAGAAACCTAAGGAATTGACCACATTGATGGCATGTTCCGAGAAAGGGCCATGTCCACACTTCCTTCCTTCCTGTCCCTACGGCGCTCTCTGGTGACTCTCTGTACACGCCTAATACTCCCACCCTCTTCCCTTTTGTTTTAAACATTCCTCATTAACAACTCTTCTCCTTATTGCGATAGCCTGAGTCAAATCTTAAGTCTGGGACACTTATTCCTCATGGTTTCTAGAGGTCCTTGTAAATGTCAGCTGAACGGGAGCTTGCCTGGAGTCCCAGGTTCCAGTCCCGTCTGTCTCACTTGTGTCTGGCTTCCCCTTCTAGCAGTTCCAGTTCTGGTCTGAGTGGGTGGATGAGAGGGAAGGTGGGGCCTAGAGAGCAGCTGTACCTTTCGCACGCTGCCACCAGAGGGCGACGGCTCCGCGCAGGAGGCCGCTCACAGCTCCGGCTGGCGTTGGCCGCCTGCAAGCTAGCTAGCCCTGGGTGAGACGCCCTGGAGGGGCCTCCTGCTGCTCTGCACAGCGCCTGCCCTGCTCGCCAGAGGCCCTTGAGTGGGTGGGAACAGCGGTCCAAGGCCAACCTCTTGCCTCTGCTGCTAGCACTGGTCGGTGACAACTCCCCTTCTCTGGCCTCTCCTATCTAGGTGGAACAGACTTCGAAGGGTCCCCATTCAGCGGGAAATGGGGGGAGTGGAGTGGGTGGGTGGGGGTAGGGGAAACCCAAAAGCTTCAGAACCACTAGCTTCATATAAGTGGATTAGCTAGCAAAACGTGGGGACCAGGGTTCATGAAGGAAAGATGTTGGCCTTTGACGGCCTGAATGGTGACTCAGAACTGAAACGGGTTTTCCCTGGGAGCCCAACTCCCAGCTCTTGGGCTGGGACCCTCTGGATCAGAGGTGGTTTCCTAGCGGGGAGTGGGGAGGACAACAAAATAAACAAACAACCAGCCACTACAAGAGAAAGGGGCCTCCCTGGACAATCAGCCCCACACCAAGTGTGCTTTCTTAAAGAACTCCAGCTGGGGAGTTTATTGACTTGGGAGGAGGGTGGCATTTGCTTGAAAGTGCCTCTGTCCCCAGACACATTTTAAAACGTTAAGCAGGGAGCTCGACTTCAGAGCCAGCTCTGGCAATTGGATTAACCTTGTGGGAAAGGTTTCATTTTCTGTGTGTGGTTCAAATTCTTCAACACTAACATCTGTAATACCAGGAAGCAATCATTCACTTCAGCTGGCAAAAACGATACAAAAAATGCAAAACAAATAACAAAACAGGAAAGGAACAAACGAAAATCTAAAAACCACACTCATAAATAAAACCTCAAGTAACAGTAACTTAAAGCCAAAAGACAAAGCCGAGCACCGTGGCACATGCCCATAATCCCAGCACTCTGGAGGCAGACATGGGTGGATCTCTGGGTTTGAGGACAGCCAGGGCTACACAGAGAAACAACAAACAACAGACAGACAGAAAACTAACAAAAATCTCTCCGAACCCAAATGAAACCAAAAAATCACCTCCTTCAACAATTGGGAACCAGGACCTGGAGAGGTGGCTCTGTAGTTAAGAGCACTGGCTGCTCCTGCAGAGGACTGGGATTGGATTCCCAGCACCCACAGGGCAACTCACAACTTCAGCTCCAGGGGTTCCCAGAGCATCCATCCTCTTCTGGTTCACCAAGCAGCTGCATGCACGTGATTCAAGGGCAAAACACTCATCCACATACACATTTCAAAAAATGTTTTAATGCTTTTAAGAAAGAATTGGAAGCTGGGCAGTGGTGGCACACACCTTTAATTCCAGCATTTGGGAGGCAGAGGCAGGTGGAACTCTGTGAGTTTGAAGCCAGCTCGGTCTACAGCGTGAATTCCAGGAGAGTGAATTCCAGGACGGCCAGGGCTACACAGAGAAGCTCTGTCTCAACCCTACCCCCACAAAAAAAGAAAAGAAAAGAAAGAATGGGAAACTACGGAAGAAGATAAAGAATGTTACCACATGCCTCCTCGCCCCACAGACGTTGGGGCTGTTCTTTCTCTACAAAATGAGGATAATGGTGTGAACAGGACAGGACTGTCCTGAGGACGCAGGCAATGTATGTAACAGCAATAGCAGGCATTCCAGGAGTGTTAGCTAATTTTATATGGAAAGAACCCAGCCCCAAACTGTACAGATCGGCCACTTATGCAACTTTCCAGTCAACCGTTCTTCCAAAATGGTATTTTTACTGATTGCACGATATTTCATTCCATTTTAGTACAATTTATTTAAGTTAGCCCCTGCTGTGGAGCCTTTAAATTGTTTCCAGTTTTTGCCGTTAAAATAACAGTGAGATTAACATCTTTAAACATCTATTCTTGTCAGCATTTCTGATTATTTCCTTAGGCAGATTTTTTTTTTTTTTTTAAGAGGTAGGATTACTGGGACAAAGGGCGCAAATATTTTTCAGGCTTTTGAGTCAGGTTACAGAATTGCTTCCCAGAGAGATCTTGCCAAGTCCCCCTCCCACCTGCAGTGTGAGAGAGTGCCCGCCACACAGCACACAAAGAAGGGCTCTCTCGGGGAGGGGTGGGGTCTGAGGATGCCGATGGACTGGGAGGGAACTCTTCCCACAGTCTGCATTTTAGGAGAGAGGGGGGCCTGTGGGAAGAAAAAAGAAGACTGCGAGGAGCTTTGGAGTGTGCCGAGGTCCTTGTTTGTTTTGGTAGTTTTTAAGAATTTTTATTTATGTATGTGTATGTGTGCATGTGCGTCTGTGTGAGTTTCTGTGTACTACCTGCCTGCAGGAGCTGTGCAGGCCAGGAGAGGGCGTCTGATCCCTTGGAACCAGAGTTACAGGCAATTAATCGTAAGATATTCTGTGGGTGCTGGGGCCTGAACTTGGGTCCTCAGCATGATCAATACATGCTCATAAACAGCAAGATAGCCCCAAGGTACAAGAAAGAACTTTCTTTCTCTGTCTTTGTGTACACATGTATGCGTGTTCATGTGTGTGTGCATGTGCGCTGTTGTTGTTTTTGAGATGGTGTCTCATGATGCCACTCCGGCTGGCCTGGAAGCCACAGAGACCCGCCTGCCTCTAGAGGGCTGGGATTAAATGCATGCACCACCACACCTGGTAGGAATATGACGGTTTTAACTGGTGACTTGGCACAAGCTAGAATCATACAGAAAAGGAGTCTCAGTGAGGGACTGTCTAGATCAGCTTAGCCTGTGGGCATGTCTGTAGAGTGGTGGTTCTCAACCTTGGGTGGCAACCCCTTGGCAAACCTCTATCTCCAAAAATATTTACATTACGTTTAATTACAGTAGGGAAATTACAGTGGTGAAGTATCACTAAAAATAATTTTATAGTTGGGGGGGGTGTCACCACACCATGAGGAACTGTACAGAAGAACTGCAGCCTTAGGAAGCTTGAGAACCATTGCTGCAGGGGACTGAGTTTGACTGCCTTCTGTGACTTGGAAGTTCCAGCCTGAGAGAGGGAGCCGGGAGTCCTCCTCTACCCCCCACTGCCCCATTTTGGGCTCTGGGATGTTTAGGATTAGAGGAAGCTAGCGATCAGTCACTGTGCACTGAGCACCTTCCTTCATTATGCCTCCACTCTAGTGAGGATGTGGTGCGAAGAGACGCTTGAGTCCCTGTACCACTTCCCGTGGGGCTGCACCTTGGGTTTGTGAGCTGAAGCAGGTTCCCTCTAAGCAGCTTTTTGCCAGGGTATTTATCATAACAACAGAACTGAACTAGACACTCATTGGCTTTGGGCTTTAAGGAGCGAGATCCCATATTCTGGGGCTGCTGGAAAGAGGTATGCTTAGGTGTGGATTTAAAGTCAGTGTAAATAGTAGGCAGTACTCAAGAGGCTGGTCCCTCTGATGGTCCACAGTCCACTGAGGCCGACAACCTTCAGACACGCTTTCTCTTCAGTATGCAAGCACCTAAGGCATACTGACGTCAACCAACTCTTTCGAAACATGAGGTAAGCAGTCAGAAATACCCGGGTGGAGCTCATTGTAGTGACAAGGCTGTGAACTTCTACAGACGACCACATTTGCAGGGAAACAGTGTTTCCTAGCTTAGATAAGTTGTTCTGGAAGGTTACTATAAGAGCTGCCAGATCTTTACTGAAGCAAACACATTCAGAAATCATTCAGGCAAGGCAATGCTCGAAGGCACAACATTCATTCACCCCGAAAGAAGACACAGAAACCCCAAATAAGGGATCAGTTGTGTTTTAAAAATACATACTCGCCACTCAGGTTTATGCCAGGAACTCCATACTGCTTCCACAGCGGAAGGTTGTGTGATTACCTCAAATGACAAGAACCAGCAGCTAATAAAGTTATGAACTAAAAGCATCTTGGTGAACTAGGCGAGGTGTCCTGACTCAAAGGTCACAGAGCAAAACCTTGAGGTAACTGTGATACATAGTAAAGAAAATGTAGATTCTCCCTAAGTTTTAGAACAAAATGAGGAATCCAGGTCCTCCAGTTAACGTAGGGTAATGGAAGTTTAGACAAAGATGTGGGGAGAGACAGATGAGCTACCGGAGGAGGAATAGATTATCATGGTGGGAAGATAACTTTTTTAAAGATTTATTTTATGTATATGAATATTTGGCCTGAAGGTATATCTGCACACACGGTGTGTGCCTGGTACTAGAAGTCAGAAGAGGACGACAGATCTCCTAGAACAAGAGTTACTGATGGTTGTGAGTCGCCCTGTGGGTGTTGAGAATTACAGCCAAGTCCTCGGTAAGAGCAGCCAGTACTCTTAACCGCTGAATCACCTTTCCAGCCCGAGAAAACTTTCTTTTTAAAAATTTATCGATTTATGTTATGTATATGAGTACATATTGCTGTCTTCAGACACTACCAACATACCAGAAAAGGGTGTCAGATCTCATTACGGATGGTTGTGAGCCATCATGTGGTTGCTGGGAATTGAACTTGGGACCTTTGGAAGAGCAGTCAGTGCTCTTAACAGCTGAACCATCTTTCCAGCCAAAAGAAACTTTTTAAAAAAACATTTATTCATGTGTGTGCATGCATCACGGCACACATGGAGGTCAGGGTACAACTTGTGAGAGATCGAGAGATCAGACAATAGGAATTTTCAACATTGAAAAAGAAGTAAACAAACAAGTAACAACAAAAATAAGTCCCCCAGCCCAAACAGAACAACAGACTACTGAAGAGCTCTGAGAGCCATGGGTGCTGGGGCATGGATGGTAGCACCAAGAGGGGAAGGAACAGGAACAGGAACAGGAACAGGAACAGGAACAGGAACAGGAACAGGAACAGGAACAGGAAGGGAGCCAAAAAAGGGAAAGAAACGGGACAGGGACAGGGACAAGAGACTATTTGAGGGCCTGCAAGAGGGCTCAGTGGGGAAAGTCGTGCTCACCACAAAGTCCTGATGACTGAGTCTGACATTCAGAACCCATATAAAAGAATAAGGAAGGCAGAGGTAGGTGGATTCTTGAATTCCAGTCCAGCCTAGTCTACAGAGTGAGTTCCAGGACAGCCAGGGTTACACAGAGAAACCCTGTCTCGAAAAACCAAAAAAGCGTAAGGAAAGAACTGAGTCCTCTGGCTACACACCTGTACCACTGGCGTGTGTGGGCAAGCATATGTAAATGTATATACACACCATATGTGCACACACACACACACTAATCAATCAATCAATCCATCTTAAAAAGAAAAGATTTGAAGAAATAGTTATTGAGTCTATCCCCTAAATTAATGTCAGGCACCAAAATATAGTCTAAAAAGCTAAAACAAGCAAACAAGCAAACCGACAGTAAGAGGCGGGGTGTGGTGATATCCTCTTTTACACACCTTTAAGCTCAGTACTTAGGAGGCAGAGGCAGGCAGATCTCTATGGGTTCCAGGCTTGCCTGATCTACACAGTGAGTTCCAGGGCAGCTAGAGCTACATAAAAAGACTTTATCTCAAAAAGTAAAACAAATAGTAAGCAGGTAAAAATACCAAATCAATCAGTCAATCAATTGCTCAGTGGTCCTCAACCTTCCTAATGCTGTGACCCTTTAATACAGTTCATGTTATGGCGAACCCCTAACCATAAAATTATTTCCATTGCTATTTCATAACTGTAATTTTACTACTGTTATTTAATTGTAATGTAAATACCTGTGTTTTCCAATGGTCTTGGTCGACCTCTGCGTAAGGGTCGGTTGGCACCCAAAGGGATCTCCACCCATAGGCTGAGAACTGCTGAAGCAAACAAAATCAATCTATGCCCAGACATCTATAGTCAAACTCCAGAAAATCAGAGTAAGAAAAATGTTTGGGGACTAATGTAATGATCTGAATGATAAAGGCCGCCCACAGTCTGAATGCTTGGTCCCCAGTGGGTGGTGCTGTCCCATGAGTCTCCTGAGAAGGGGCCTTGGAGGAAGCCAGTCACTGGAGGCCGGATGTGAGAGTTTAAAGGCCCTACCCCTTCTCCAGTCGCTCTCTGCGCCTGCGCCTGCGGTTCTGATGTGCATCCTCAGTCTCTACTCCAGCCGCCGTGCCAGCTGTGCCCGCTCCACCGTCATGGACTCTAACCCTCCAGAACCACGAGTCCCCCTAAACTCTTCTTTAGGTTGCCTCCGTCATGCTGTTTTATCACAGCAACAGAAACATAACTAGGCAGTTACAGTGGAGCAGTACCACAGACACCCCGGATGCAAGAGTCTCTAGTTAACTCCCAGCACAACAAAAAGCAGGAAGGAGGAAAATGGAAGGAGGGAAGGAGAGAGGCAGGGAGGGAGGAGACTGAGAAAAAGGGCAGCCTAGCTAGACATGATAGTCCACGGCCAGACCAGACAGACAGTCTCAGCAGCTCAAACAAAGGCAGGGAGGCTCATGAAAGAGGCCGACTGGGCTACACAGAAAGACCCAGCCTCGACACCCGAAGTAACAAAGAACAAAAGGAAAGTTATAGGAAATAATAATAAATATGGCTAGCATTAATTCAAGTATTCTAACAATTATGAGAAATGCCAGCCAGTCTAAATGAAAGTGAAATAAGAACTATTTATATGTCATCTCTCTGATGCTTTATTTGCTTTTTTTAACAGTGATTTAGTTTTTATTCATAATCATAAACTTAGATCTGCCATCCAACTAGACTGGGAGGGGACTGGGGAAAATATGGAACCCCAAGAACTCCAATGAGAGCAGAGATTATAGAATATTGCAAGCAGATGGGGCAGAGCTGCAGAAGGAGTGATCGAGTGGGTAAGATGCCTGCAAGTCCAAAGCATTAGAGTCGTCCACAGTCGGAAAGGGTGATCTTCTTGCTGACCTTGCCGTCCCCAGACCCCCAAACTTTCCACGGCTTCCCCAATGCGCATGCCTTCTCTCCCCTTCCCAGAGCCACTCAGTCTTGGCAGTGCAGATAAAAAACAAAAACAAAAACAAAAAAACCAAAACAAAACAAAAAACCTGGAAACTGTGTGTAGTCCAGCGTTTGCCAAGGACAAGATGCTAGGACCTGTATGCTTCTCATCCGTAAATTTCTCTCTGTAGATGGGACCTGCCGCAGGTGAAGTCCCCACCCTGGCACAGGAATCCTGGAATAACCCTGTAAAAGGAGGATCCCTTATAACCAAATACCTTTTCCCCAGTGTTCAGGGTATGGGTTTTCTGCTGCCTTTGGAACTTTGTCTGCAAACAGCTTGAAGGAGACTCAGCCCAAGGGCTTGCTAGGTGGAGATGTTAAGGTACACAGTGCGGCTGACGGTGGCTGCAGCAAGCGGAACAGCAGCGTCTGCAAAGCCGACACCCAACCGCTCCAAGTGTGGACAAGTAGAGACCGGCACTCAGAACACTGATTGCAAGAAAGTGGGTGGGAGCTGTGCTAACGTTAGACAGAGTAGGTTTCAGGACAAAAACTGTAATCAAAGACACGATGGGTGTTATGTGGTAGTCAGAGGGTGAACTCTTCAGGGAGACACAAAAATACTTCATGTATATGTCACAGAAACAGAGGTCAGAACACAGGAGGCAAACGCTGGAAGAGCCTCAAGGACAGGCAATGGCCCAGTATGGCGGCTGGAGACGCCGCCGGCTTCCTTCTATCAGCACAGATCCGGCAGGGCCTGAGAGATGGCTGGGTGGTTTAGAGCCCAGACCTGAGTCCTGGGGCCCGGCACACCGTCATCTGGCCTCTGAAGGCACCAGACATGCAAACACGTATGAAGGCAAAACACGCTGTACGGCTGGTTCTGTGTGTCAACTTGACACAAGCTGGAGTTATCACAGAGAAAGGAGCCTCCCTTGAGGAAAGGCCTCGATGAGATCCAGCTGTAAGGCATTTTCTCAATAAGTGATCAAGGGTGGGAGGGCCTCTTGTGGGTGGTGCCATCCCTGGGCTGGTAGTCTGGGTTCTGTGAGAAAGCAAGCTGAGCAAGCCAGGGGAAGCAAGCCAGTAAGAAACATCCCTCCATGGCCTCTGCATCAGCTCCTGCTTCCTGACCTGCTTGAGTTCCAGTCCTGACTTCTGTTGGTGATGAACAGCTGTGTGGAAGTGTAAACTGAATAAACCCTTTCCTCCCCAAGTTTCTTCTTAGTCATGATGTTTTGTGCAGGAATAGAAACCCTGAGTAAGACACACAAAGTACACATGATTTTTTTTTTTAATTTAAAACAAAACAAAAACCAACAGATCCAGCAGCCAGCAAGTCAGTAAAGACATAGCTGAACTCAACACCACCATCAATCATGCAGACATCTGAGACAACTCTATCCAGCAACCATGTAATAGACATTTTGCTTAAGCAAAATGGACTGTTTGCCCACATAGACTACAATCGGGGCTATAAAACACATCTAATGCATTTCAAAGCATTCAAATCAGAGTGTCTGCTTTCTGAATTTGATGGAGTTCCAGAGAAAGAGAACCAGGAAATTCAGAGATACTTGAAGTTAAACAGCAGACTTTGAAATAAAGCCCGAATTAAAAGAAGAAATCTCAAGTGTAATTAGAAAATATTTGCAACTGAGAGAAAATAAAAACAAAACGTATGAAGATTTGTGAGCTGTTCGGGGAGCCGTGCTTACGGGGAGATTTATAACGTCAAATGCAGGCGTTTGGAAAGAAGAAGGCTTAAACCAATAATTCAAGCTTTTCTCTTAGGAAGGGGGTAGGGGAACAGACTGGACTGGACAGACAGGGATGGATGGGCTCCGCAAGGTGGGGGTGGGGATGACACATGGGGGGGCCGGCGGCGGCGGGGGGGAGGGGGTTGGACAAATTAAATGCAAGAACCTGATGAGGAGATGACTCACAGGTAAAGGTGCTTGCCTTGCCTGAAGCCAGGTGATCTGAATTCAATCCCTAGGACCCATATAAAGGTAGGAGAGAGTTGAGTCCACCAAGTCCTCTGACCTCCCCAGGTATTCTGTGGTGTTTTGAATGACAGGGGTCCCTCTCAAGCTCAGGCATTCGAACACCTGGTCCCAGGGTGATGGTGCTGTTTGGTCAGGCTTTGGGGCTGCAGCCTTGGTGGGGAGGCTTAGGGGATGCTGGGAGCAATGTGTCACTGCGGGTAAGTTGCCCTCTGACCTCCACAATGTCAATTCGTGAACAACTGCACACATCCTCTAAATCTATAGACACATAAACAAACACGTGTAACTTTAAAAAGAAATCATTTAAGGGTAAGAAGAGACGGCGCAGTGGTGGCGCACGGCCTTTAATCCCCCCAGCACTTGGGAGGCAGAGGCAGCTAGATTTCTGAGTTCAAGGCCAGCCTGGTCTACAGAGTGAGTTCCAGGACAGCCAGGGCTATACAGAGAAACCCTGTCTCAAAAAAAAGGGGGGGGGCAGAGAAGAAGAAAATGCAAATATCCCAGGTGCCAGAGTCATTTGCAATCCCCATGACTATTTGTAGCAGTGCCATTGTGAGGAGGAGGGAACTGACCACTAGCTGGGGAGGGTAAATGAACTGTGGGCCCTGTGAGGCCTGGGGTGATCAGAAGAGTCACTTCTGCTTCTCCAGAAAGCAATGTCCTTCATCAACCACGATGACCTTTCCAGGGAGCTCAGGTACACCTTGTTTGTCATTTTCCTCCTTGCTGTGACAAAAAATATACCTGAGAAAAGCAATATAAGTAGGAAAGGTTTATTGTGTCAAGGGCACGACCCACCACGGTAGGGGAGTCAAGGTGTGTGGAGCACAAGGCAGCTGGCCACGTGGCATCCAGTCAGGAAGCGGAGAGATGAGTGCTGCTGCTCCGCTCCTTCTCTCTCTCTTTTTTTTATTTTTTATTTTTGTTTTTTTCCGAGACAGAGTTTCTCTGTGTAGCCCTGGATGTCCTGAACTCACTTTGTAGACCAGGCTGGCCTCGAACTCAGAAATTGCCTGCCTCTGCCTCCCAAGTGCTGGGATTACAGGCGTGCACCACCACCGCCCGGCTCCTCCTTTTTATTCAGTCCAGCAGGACCCCAGCCTGTGGGACGGCACTGCCCACATTCAAGCTGGGTCTCTCCATCTTGGTTAATCTAAAATCTAAAATAGATAACCTCATGCAGGCATGCCCAGGGGTAGGCGCCCATGTGGTTCTAGATCTGGTCAAGTGGACAATCAATATGAACAATCACAGGACCTTAATGATCTCGGGGTTATCAGCTAAACAATGAATTAATTTTCAACCGGTAAGTACTTTGGGGAATGAACTAGTATAGTGGACAAGCAGCTTAAGAGGCAAAACACTAGATTCTAGCTCAAGGTCCCCTCTGACCAAATGGAACAAAACAAGCCCCCCCAACCCCGGTTTTATTAGTGTACAGCCTACACCATTTTTTTTTTTTTTTTTTTTTTTTTTTTTGGTTTTTTCGAGACAGGGTTTCTCTGTGTAGTTCGGGCTGTCCTGGAACTCACTTTGTAGACCAGGCTGGCCTCGAACTCAGAAATCCACCTGCCTCTGCCTCCCAAGTGCTGGGATTAAAGGCGTGCGCCACCACCGCCCGGCGCTACACCATTCATTTTTAACAAGAAGTATTTGAAATTCAGCTTTTGAATCCGCGGTCAGATTTACTGCGGCCGGCTCTGAAGAGGGCCGAGGAGAGAAGCTTCATCTTTAGACTGCAGGAAAATACATGTCTACACCCTCGGATTTATAAAACAATCGCCTGAGTTACTTTTGTATTGCCTTGCAAAGCATTAGGACCAAGGCAACTTAAAAAGAAAGCATTTAATTTGGGGCTCGCGGTTTGAGAGGGTGAGAGTCCATGACAACCACGGTGGGGAGCAGGGCAGCAGGCAGGCAGGCCTGGCGCTGGAGCTGGAGGAGAGCTCACGTCTGATTTGCAAGTATAAGGCAGAAAGAGAGCTAACTTGGATAAAATGGGCTTTTTTAAAAACTCAAAGCCCATCCCTAGTGACACACCTCCTCTAACAAGGCCAAACCTAATCCTTCCCAAATAGTTCTACCAACTGTGGACCAAGCATTTAAATGTACGAAAATATATGAGTCTACAGGAACATTCGCATTCAAACTCGCACAGGTGTTCTTTGCTTGTTCCCGTTGTGTGGGTTATTTGGGGGCTGCTGCAGAGACAGCTCATCAGTTAAGAGTGCTTGCTTTACTTCCAGAAGACCAGAGTAGTTTTCCCAGCTCCCACCTGAGGCAGCTCATACCTACCTGTTACTGCTCCAGCTCCACGGAATCTGACGCCCTCTTCTGGCCTCCACCAACACCCGCTTGTACGCATGCATGCACGCACACACCACGTACACACACACACACACACACACACACACACATATATATATATATATACACATATATACATATATATATAATAAAATAAATTTTTTTTTACTTTGTATGTATGAGCATTTTGTCTGTACACATGCCTAGTGTCTGTAGAGGACAGAAAGTAGCATTGAATCCTCTGGAACTGGAGTTACAGTCATGAGCTACCACATGAGTTCTCTGAATCAAATCCTGGTCCTTTACAAGAGCAGCACGTGCTCTTAACTAGTGAGCCATCTCTCCCAGGCTCAATAAAATAAATCTTTTTTTAAAGCTATTTTAACACTTTTCCCTGGTTGGATTATATAAATGTAAACAATTCAATATTAAAGCTATGGGAGACTATAAATGCAAACTAGTCCCTTGTTCGTCCCTCTCCTCAAACCATTTATGATTTCTCCTAGGAAGCAGCTGTGGCTAGTTTCCTGCGTATTCTAGGGATATTCTACAAATTATACATGCACACACAGACACAGACAGAGACACACACACACACACACACACACACACACACACACGCAAGTTCTCCTGGCTTAGCCAGGCAGGATCTCCCTGCTAAGAGGTCTGAAGGTGTGTGTCCAAGCCACAGTCATGAGCCCTTCCTGCTGTGACTCTGCCCAGCTGGCTCATTATGCCTGTTGGTCACAGTGGCCTGCTCCACCACCACCCTCACACTTGAAGTTCAGAAACGAAAAAGCAGGAAGGTAAAGGGCAAGGGTGGCTGGGCTGAGACACAAGGGCTCTCCGGTGTCTCCTGTTCACATCTAGTGACCACAGTGTCGTCACGTGGCCAGTTGGAGAGAGTTGGGGAAGTGGAGTATTTTATCTGAGCTCATCGCTACTCCAAATAACATTTTTCTAGTAAAGAATAACAGTAACTAAGTGCACACTCTATTTTATTTCTTGAAGTGTACACCTCCAATGTCAGATCCATTTACTTCCTTTTACATTTAATCAAATAAGAACATGGCGCCTATTTTTGTGGTACAGATTATTTATTTATTTATTTATTTATTTATTTATTGTGACAAGGTTTCTCTGTGTAGCCCTGGCTGGTGTGGAACTCACTCTGTAGACCAGGCTGGCCTTGAACTCAAGAGATCTGCCTGCCTCTGCCTCCCAAGTGAGGGGATTAAAGGCGTGCGCCACCACCCAGCTTGTTTCTAAACCCAGCTTGTTTCTAATTTTCTAAGAGCATGTTGTTGTTTTTTTGTTGTTGTTTAATGATTTATTTATTTCATTTATATGAGTACACTGTAGCTGTCTTCAGACACACCAGAAGAGGGCATTGGACCCCATTACAGATGGTTGTAAGCCACCACGTGGTTGCTGGGAATTGAACCTCTGGAAGAGCAGTCAGTGCTCTTAACCACTGAGCCATCTCTCCAGCCCCCATTTTGTTTTTTTTTTTTTTTGTTTGTTTGTTTTTTTTTGTTTTTTTTTTTTTGGTTTTTCGAGACAGGGTTTCTCTATGTAGCCCTGGCTGTCCTGGAACTCACTCTGTAGACCAGGCTGGCCTCGAACTCAGAAATCCGCCTGCCTCTGCCTCCCAAGTGCTGGGATTAAAGGCGTGCGCCACCACCGCCCGGCCCCCATTTTGTTTTTTAAGCTGGACATAAAGCTACCCAGAATAAAACAGCATTTCCAAGGCTGCTTTCAGTTAGGTATGAGGCCGTGTGGCTGAGCTCTGGCTGAGGGTCCTGGGGTGCAGAGGAAAGGAAGGTGCTATCGGAGTCTGGAAAGCACACTGTGCCTCTCTCTCTCTCTCTCTCTCTCTCTCTCTCTCTCTCTCTCGTCTTCTTCCTTTAGTTGTTCAAAGTCAAATAGATTCAGCTTCCATCCATGGCAGTCTACATCAATGGGACTCAGTATGTGAGCCACTTTGTTTCTGAACTTAAATAAAACACAGAATCTCGGCTTTGATAACGCTCTCTCCACGAATGACACCATTGGTCTTTTCTTTATAGTTAAGAGGAGTTGACTCACTTCCATGGACAGGAGCACACAAATACACACACAGGGAGAGGAGGAGAAAGGGACATTAAAAAATAAATCTTAAAAAAGTGTGTGTGTGGTAGGGGGTGGGGGTGGGCTTGGAAAAGGTGTGAGTGGCCCAGGTAAGCAGGAAGAGTCATCAGATACCCACCAACGGCTCACTGTGAGTCTATGTGGTCCCTTTTTCCCCAGTGCAGGACTAGTTTCATCAAGACATCAGCAGTCGTCACTCTTAGAGGAAGAAGGTGGACAGTCACTCATGGCTTCCCAGTCTTGTGACAGCGCACGGGTGCCCCATGACATCAAAACCCCATTTGTTTACAGTGTAAGGCAGCTGACCTGTGGCTACCTCTGCCTTCTGTCTGCAGTCTGTGTGAGCAGGTTCACATGTGTGTGTGTGAGTGTCTGTGTGTGTATGTTCACATGTGTGTGCATGTCTATGTGCATGTTTGTGTGTGCGTGTTTGTGTGTGTGTGTGTGTGTGTGTGTGTATACAAGTTTGTGCGTGTGTGTACGTGAGCAAGCAGGAGTCCCACAGGCACAGTGCAGGAGGAGGTGGATGAACTCCAGGAGAGACTCCACAGCTGGCAAATATCATCTGCTGCTCATTACACCCTCACAGCTTGAAAGCTCTTCCTATTTCCAAAGTTGGCCCCTGTCCTTCAAAGCTAACCTGTTCCATCGGTCACTAGAGGAGGCCATGTGCCTAGGAAATACGATCAGAGGAAGCAATCAGTCTGGGGATGCAGCCAGGTGAAAAAGCCTGCATGTTTTAACATGCAAGATCCTGGGTTTACACACACTTGCATGCACACACGTATGCACGAAGTATTAAGAGGTATTTTGAGAATGGCAGGTGTGAGATGGTGCTAACCACCATTCCTTAGTAAGAAGTGTTAGGGACAGTCCCCCTCGGGAGTGCTGTGCCTACAGCACTGCCCTCTCCGCTTCTCTTTACTTACTCATTTGGATTTCTTTTCTTCCCTTTTCCTTCTTTCTTTCTTTTCTTTTGAGATCCTTTTGAGTATCTCAGGTTGGCCTGGAAAATCACAGTGATTGCCTTGCATCTACTTCCAAGTGCTGAGAGACCTGGCTTTATTTACTTTTTTTTTTTTTTTTTTTTTTTTTTTTTTTTTTTGGTTTTTCGAGACAGGGTTTCTCTGTGTAGTTCCTGCTGTCCTGGAACTCACTCTGTAGACCAGGCTGGCCTCGAACTCAGAAATCCGCCTGCCTCTGCCTCCCAAGTGCTGGGATTAAAGGCGTGCACCACCACCACCGCCCGGCTTATTTACTTTTGATTTTTATAAAATGTATATATTTTCCACTCTGGCGGTGCGTGCCTTTAATGCCAGCTCTTAGGATGCATAATCAAGCAGACCTCTGTGACAGGCAGGCCACCCTGCCCTACAGAGCAAGTCCTAGGCCAGCCAGTCTACACGGTGAGGCTTTCTCAAAAATAAATATAGAAAGGAAGGAAGGAGGGAGAGAAGGAGGAAGGAAGGAAGGAAGGAAGGAAGGAAGGAAGGAAAAAAGGAAGAAACTGTGTGTGGAGGTCCGAGGACATGCAGGAATCGATTCTCTCCTCCGTATGGATTCCCGGGATGGAACTCAGGTCATAAGGGTTATTTATGCCTGCTGAGCTGTCCACATACAAACTTTTCATATTTTTGAGACAAGTTCTCAGTTTATAGTTCAGGCTGGTTTTAGACTTAACTGTGTAGTCCAGGCTAGACTCCAACATATATAACTCCTGCCTCACCATCCTGAATGCTGAGATTACAGGCATACACCACCACACCCAGCCTGAAATCTCTGAATAAGTACATTTATCTGAATAAACATTTGAAGGCCCTCCAGGAACCAGCGCTAGGAAGGCAGTATTTGCATTTTAAGAGCTGGAAAGCCTCCAGCTCTGTCTGGATGGCAGGGCCACTTGGGAACTATACCATTCCACAAGTGACTTACCTGTTCTCAGTTTCTCTGTCCTCATCTTTAAAGTGAAAATAATAGTACACATTTTATTACTGGGAGGAGGCTGGACCAGCCTTGCAGTGACCAGCGCATCTGTGATGTTCAAAGGGTGTGGGCAGCCAGGGAGAATGATCCAACTAATAGTATAATTACCTTATTACGTTAAGAGCACCTACTTCAAAGGGATATTGGGAGGAAGATAGACGCAGAGGACTTCACAGCAGAGCCCCTAGCGCGTGCGCTGTCAGCCTTATTCAGGTCCCTATTTTGCAGATGAGGAACTCAAACCCCTGATGCACAGCGTGAAACTAGTGGGGTGGCAGGGCTGGCCCTGGAGTCCAGACGGGTCCAGTATCCTCCAGCTGCCCAGCTGGGATGCAGACAACCCCCGCCCCCGCCAGAAGGCACCCTGGGAACGGAAAGCTGGCCGCCCTCCAAGTCCTAGGGCGCCCTGGAGCAGAGTCCTGCTGCCCCTCCCCCACTCGGGAACAAAGTGCACTTCTGCAGTTGGGGGAACATTCCAGCAAACCGAAAGCACTGCGTTGATGACCCAGTGGCTGCTTCTCGCAAAGGGGTGCGAGAACATCGTGGGCCCTAGACCCGGGCTTCGGGGACCGCCCGCGCCGGCCCGGGTGTGCACCGGCAGTTGCACACAAGGAATCCTCTGCAGGCTTAGCGATGCTTGGCCAGGACAGGCGCCCCGCCAAGCGCACAGCTCGCTCCTGCTCTCCCTGCCGGCCCCTAGCTCTTCCTGTTCTGGAAAATAAGGACAAGGAGAGCTCGCAGAGTGAGCTCCTGTGATCCCACTGTAGACGACAGCCTTTCATTTTGGTTGTACCCAGGCCCCCCAATTCTTTGCCCACTATTTGCACACATGGCCACATGGATTAACAATGGGGGTCCCACCATTGTATAGTTGATATTTAATCCACTTTTCAGAGCAATGTTATGTTAACAGAAACTTGTAGGGTTCCCTTTCGGGCCTCTTTCCCAGCATCCCCAGCTCCTCTGGTTTGACCCTTTGCGTTTCTAATCCCTGATCCACAGAATTCCTGCGTTTCTATTCACTACTCGTTGGAGGACCGACCTGTACTGGAAAGGCATTGGCTTCTGTGGGAGTGCAGCGTCGTGCAGCCATCACTGCAGAATTCTGCTCCCCTTACAGCCTGTGCTGGTTTGTGTTAACTGTCAACTTGATAAGCTCTAGAGTTCCCTCAAGATGGGCCTCTGGGCACGCCTGTGGGGGCTTATCTTGACTTCTTTAATGGAGGTGGGAAGACTCATCCACTGTGGGCAGAACCATTCCCGGGCTAGAATCCTGGACCCAGTACGTGGAGAGCCAGAGCTGGGTAGCAGATGAGTCAGTTGACTTCTCCACCTTGAACTGTGAGCTAAAACACACCCTTTCCCTCTCAAATTGCTTTCGTCAGGGAGAAAAATAGGTACGACAGAGCCCCGAGCGTCGCTGTGGTCTTCTGAGTTTGCTCATCTTTCTTATTTCTTTATGTTTTCATTTATTCCACAATGCCTGTGTGACTTTTCCAGAATGGCTTCCTTCACTAAGTAGTATGTTAAGTTCCTTTCATGTTTTTTCATAGTTAAGAGAGCTCATTTGTTGTTTAAATCTGCCTAATTATGTCCCATAGTATTGTTGAACCCTTGAACCTCAATCTACTAATTCACCATTCAAATTGTCTACAACTGTTGAAAAGCATGGTATTTTTCTTAAATTTTTTTTTTTTACTAAATTTATGTGCTGTCTAGTTTTTATGTCAACTTGACACAGGCTAGAGTAGTTTTGGTAGGGAGAACCTCAAAAGAGAGAATAGCCCCACAGGTTAACTAATAGACTAGCCTATGGTGCATTTTCTTGATCGATGGTTTACATGAGTGGGCCCGCCATTGTGGATGGTGCCACCTGTGGGCCGATGATCCTGGATGTGGTAAGAAAGCCACAAGGGGCAAGCCAGTGATTACTGCCCCTCCATGGTCTCTGTATCAGCTCCTGCCTCCATGGTCCTGCCCCGTTTCAAGTCTCTGCCCTGCCTTCTCTGTGGTGGGCCGGTGTGGACGTGTACGCTGAAGTAAATTCTTTCCTCTCAAGTGACTTTCGCTCATGGTGTTTCATCACAGAAATAGGAATCCTAATAATTAGGATATTAATTAATTAATATTTCAGTGAGGGAAAGGTGTGGCTGTACCATTACTGCATGTGTAGGGGTCAGAGAACAACTTGCAGGAAATTTTTGCCTTCTACCATGTAGGTCCTGGGGATAGAATGCAGGTTCTTGGGCTTAGGAGCAAGTGTCTTTCCCCGCAGAACCATCCTGCTGTGGTTAGGGTTGACAATCATGAATGAAACTTTTTGTTGTTTTGGGAAAGGATCTCAGGAGGCTAAGGCTGGTGTTGAACTCCCTACGAAGTTAAGGATGAGTTTGAACTTCTGATCTCTTGCCTCCACTACCTAAGGACTGGAGTTTCTGGAGTTTGCCACCATGCCTGGTTTATGTGGCGCTGGGGACTGAGAGAGGGCTTCATGTATATGCTAGAGAAGAGTCCTACTAACAGAGCCCCATCCCCAGCCACAACCGTGAATGAAATATCTACAAACATTGTATGTGGATTTATGCTAATGTGTCCCAACTGGCTCCTTTTGATTATGCTCTGAGTGCTGGCAGCTGCCTGCAGATCCATGCCATCATGTTAACCACTTCAAAAGACACTGTCATGCTTTCTGTATTGTCAAATGCCTAAACAGCATAGACTCAAATAACTAGATACTTGGTGCACAGGTGGTGGAACTGTTTGGAAAGGATTAGAAGGTATGGCCTGGAGCTGAGACACTAAGAGCTCTTCCTGAGGACCTGAGTTCAATTCCCAGCGCTGACATCAGGTGTTTTACAACTGTCTGCAACCCCAGCTCCAGGGGGTAGTATCACATCTATGACCTCTGTGATCACTTGTATCCATGTGCACATACTACCCCCACCACACACACACACACACACACACACACACACACACACACACAATTAAAATAATAAAAGTAAATCTTAAAAAAAAAAAAAGGAGGTGTGGCCTTGGTGGAGATGTTATCACAGAGGTGGATTTTGAGTTTGAAAAAGCTTTTGCCAGGCCCAGTTATCTGCCTTTCTTTTTTATTGTTGTTTCTGTTTGTTTGTTGTTTGTTTTGTTTTGTTTTGGTTTGGTTTTTCAAGACAAGGTTTCTCTGTGTAGCCTTGGCTGTCCTAGAACTCATTCTGTAGACCAGGCTGGCCTGGAACTCAGAAATCTGCCTGCCTCTGCCTCCCAAGTGCTGGGACTAAAGCTCAGGCTTTCAGATCAGATGTAAGCTCTCAGCTACGTTGTTCCAACACCTTGTCTGCTTGTTTGCCTCCTGCTGTGCCCTCTGCCATAATAGTTATGGACTAACTTCTGAAACTGTAAGCAAGCCCCCAATTAAATGTTTTCTTTTTTAAGTTACCTTGGTCATGGTGTCTCTTTACAGCAATAGCACAGTGACTAAGACACTTTAATTGCTGTCTTTTTATTCTGACCTTATAAACCAGCTGGTTGCTCTACACTTGATGCTATCTTCTACCTGCTAAGGCCTTTGAGAGCCTACTGTGTGTTCTAAAGCAGGCTTGTGGAGCTTTACCAATGACTCGGTGCAAACTGATATGAAGCTCCGTGGGGTTTGCCCTTCTTTTTGTTTCCTGTGTTGGACTGCATGGTCCTCAGAAGAATCAGGATGACAGTTTGAACCCAGGGTCTGGTTCTAAGAACCACACTATCTCTTTGTACAAGTATCCCCAGTTTGAAACTCAAAGCAAGGTGGGTCTCAACCAATGAGTCAGAAGAGCTTCGAGAAGGCAAGGGACCCGGCGACAGCTTGCTCTGGGCAA
>OZ030012.1:66120790-66150790 GCA_964023405.1 Apodemus agrarius | reverse complement strand
TGATCCCAGAGCTGGAGTTACAGAACAGTGTAAGCCAACTGATAGTGGGTACTGGAAATTAGGTTCTCTGAAAGAGCAGCAAGCCCTCTTATACACTGTCACCTCTCCAGCCCCTCCCCCACGTGATTTTCAAAAAGTAAATAAATGTAAGACACACACAGAGACACACACACACCGCCCTCTCTCCCTGCCCACTATTGCAATCCCAGCACTTAGGAAGCTTGTCTGAAATACATTGTGAAATCCTATCTACCCCCACCTCAAAAAAAAAAAAAAACCCAACAACAAAATAAAACACAACAACAACAACAAATCCTTGCTAAAGTACACACTTACAGTATCTCAGGAAGGGCTCAAGGCTGCAGAAGCCATTGCCTCTGCCGTCTGAACCTACTGCCTTATAGCGGGCACACAGAGTAAAGATCACGGGCACACAGAGTAAAGACCACAGTGACAAGTTGCTGGCATTTGACAGTCCATTACACTCGAGTCCTCTGCTAGAGCAGGCTGTGCTCTTAACCGCTGAGCCATCTCTCCAGCCTGCAGGATGAGAGTTCAGTGCTTACATACAGTGTGTACCAATCGAATCGGGATAATTACTGTTTCTTTCTCCTCATCATTACTTTGTGTTTGGAGCCTTTGAACTCTCTTCTAGTTATTCATAAAATACGGCACAGGTTATGGTAAATTACAGTCACCCCGTGAGCCTGTTACTATTCATAGGCTCTTGTTCACTTTGTGTTTAAATCTGCCGGCAGTGCGTTGGCTCCTCCATTAATTTCCACCTCCCTGGCTTCTTTGCTTTCTGTCTCTTGATAATAACATAACCGGCTTTCATTTTCTTTTACAAAGTGTGTTTATATCAGCTTTACTCGTGCTCAGAACAAGTTTAGTGTTGTTCCAGTTTGCTTTCTGTTGCTGGGATAAACACCGTGGCCAAAAGCACCCTGTGGGAGGAAGGGGTTTATTTGGCTTCGGCTACAGTTCCTCCTAGACAGCGGCAGGGGCTGAACTGAAGCAGAGACCACAGAAGAGTCTGCTTGCTGCCGTGCTGCCCCTGGCTCCCTCAGGCACCTTTCTTACCCTGACCCCAGGCTCGCCTGCCCAGGGCTGGCATCACTCACAGTGGGCTGGGCTCCCTCTCCAGCAGCAACTGACAGTTAAGAAATGCCTCACAGGCCGGGCGGTGGTGGCACACGCCTTTAATCCCAGCACTTGGGAGGCAGAGGCAGGCGGATTTCTGAGTTCGAGGCCAGCCTGGTCTACCGAGTGAGTTCCAGGACAGCCGGAGCTACACAGAGAAACCCTGTCTCGAAAAACCAAAAAAAAAAAAAAAAAAAGAAAAAGAAAAAGAAATGCCTCACAGATAGTGCCCAGGAGCCAATCGGATGGAGGTCACTTCTCAGTTGAGGTTCCCTCTTTTCTCGGGTGTGTCAGGTTGGCAACTGAAGCTACACATGACGAATGTACTTCTGTCTTCTTTGGTGTCTGTCCCCCCATGTACATCTATTTATGTATTCATGTGCTTGTGTGTGTTCGTACATGTACATGGGCACACATGCACTCACATACCATTGTATGCGTGTGGAAGTCCGAGGACAACTTGCGGGAGTTGGGGAGTTGGTTCTCACCTTCTACCCTGCATCTTGGGGACTGAACTCAAGTGGTAGGGTCTGACAGCAGGCCCCTCTACCTGAGGCACTATCTTGCCGGCCCTCTGTGGGTTGTTTTTTTCTTTTTCTTTTTCTTTTTTTCCGAGACAGGGTTTCTCTGTGTAGTCCTGGCTGTCCTGGAACTCACTCTATAGACCAGGCTGGCCTCGAACTCAGAAATCCACCTGCCTCTGCCTCCCAAGTGCTGGGATCAAAGGCGTGCGCCACCACGCCTGGCTTGTTTTTTGTTTTTCCTGTATTTTTCTTTTTTTTCCTACAATCTGGAAGCTATTCAGACTATTTTGCGTTCTGCTAGTGGTTATCTTTTTAATTTTAAGTACTGCATTTAGCCAATATGTCTTAGTTTATCACCTGGGAAAATAAACAATATTACTTACTCCTTAGAGAAATAGAAATCTGACAATCCAAACTGCTTCACAGGCACTATTAAAATACAGGCAACGCCTCAAAAAGTTAAAAAAAAAAAAAAAGAATGGTCCTGCCATGTAGCAGTTTCACCCTGGGAGTATAAAATTGGATGAAAACAGAAGCTCAAACAAATGTTTGCACACCTATGTTCATGGTAGCCTTATTCATAGCAGCCCAGAGGTGGAGGGAGTCCAAGCATCCTTCAACAGGCGATCAGCCCGATCAGGTCTGTTCATAGAATGAAGTATTACTCAATTTTGAAAAAAGAAGGAAATGCCAAACCAAGCTACAACATGGGTGAGCCTTGAGGCTATCAAGGAGAGTGAACTAGGCCAGCCAGGACGAGATAAAGGCTGTGTGAGTGCACTGTGTGTGTCCACAACTGAGCAGCGAGAGTTCTCAGACCTCAACATACAGAAACGATACTGGCGGTTCTCAACGCCACAGAAGGGAACACTTAGAGTGGTTAAAATAGTAACTGTGGGCTGCCGACATGACACAGAGGCTGTATTAGTCAGGGGCCTCTGGAGTCACAGAACTTATGGAATGTCTCTCTATATTAAGGGAATTTATTGGAATGACTTACTGTCTGCAGTCCAACTGACACAACAAGGTGCAGCTGTGGGCGGGAAGGCCAGCAGTCTAGTGGTTGCTCAGTCCCTGAGATTAGGCGTTTGAGCGGGTCTTCGGTAGAAGCTGGAATCCCGAAGAAGCAGGCTCCAACAGATGTGCTGGCAAGGACAGTGCAAGCAGGCAGAGAAAAAGGAAGCCGTCCTTCTTCCGTCGTTCTTAAGTAAGCCTTCAGCAAAGCGTATGGCCTAGATTAAAGGTGTGGCCTAAGCTGTTCTTTACTCCGAACTTGCTCTGTCCCAGGCTGGCCTTGAACTCAGAGATCTGCTTGCCTCTGTTTCCTCAGATTAAAGGCATGCACTACCTTATCTGGGCCTAAACTTTTCATGGCCACTATACCTCAAGGTCTGGTGTCCTCTGACCTCCACAGTCACACCACGGCAAGCTCGTGCCTGCCTACACATACATACATAAAATACTAGCAGTAAAATTGTAAAGTTATATGTATTCTCTCTCTCTCTCTCTCTCTCTCTCTCTCTCACACACACACACACACACACACACACACACACACCAAGAAGCATGGTGGCACACACCTTTACTCCCAGAACCCAGGAAACAGAGGAGAGCAGAGATCTATGAGTTTGAGATCAGCCTGGTCTACATAATGAGTTCCAGGACAGCCAGGGATATGTAATGAGATCCTGTCTTGAAACAAAACCACCTCCATCACCACCACCAAACAACGACAACAAAAGTTAAGTCTCCCTTTGCCTCCACTTCCTTTCCTCTCCTGCTTTACTTGCATGCGTGTGCACACTTGAGGTGTGTGTGTGTGTATGCATGTGTGTGCGTGTGTGCATGTGCATGCACATGCGAGTGTATATACTCTTGCTCATGAAAACCAGAGGCTATTGCTAGTTATCTGCCTCAATTGCTCTCCTCCTTTTTTGTTTCATTTTAAAACAATAAAATCTTTCTTTAATTGATTTATTCCCTCATATATTAAGTTCCAGTTAGGTCCTGCGCCCTCCCTAAAAGTAAAGTCTTGAAAGTTTTGTACATGTGACCAGTTATGACCCCCTGCCTTAACCACTGCCCACTGCCAGAAGAAGCTTCTCTGACCAGCACAAATCTGTGAGTGCAAACATAAGCATTTCAAAGGGGATGGGACCTTCTAGCAAAAACAATTGGGCTTCTTATCTTCCCAGCCGTGGGCAATTTTGATCAACCACCTGTTCTTTTTAGACAGGTTCTCTGAGTGACCCTGGAGCAGCTCACCTGTTGCATTGCGTGTAGCTTTTGCTACCCTGCCTAAGCTCTGGGAATGGACCTTGTTAACAGCCCCTGCCCAGAGACTATTGGATCCTTGGATGAAAAACACAGACACACGTAGTTGTTCAATTTCTACTTGCTGCACAGGCACAGCTGTTGCGGTCCTCTTATCTCTGGCCTGGAGGAGCGGTCCCTTATTAATCTCTTAGCTCCGCACCTCTCTACTGGCCCTCAACTTTAGCTGTTCAGTTACATCTAGTCCCAGCTCAACACCCCCAACCGCCTTCCTACAGAAGTAGCCTGTGGCTATCCCACCCCTTTTGGCTTCTCTCATGGCCATGGCTCTCTCTCTCTCTCCTGCCTCTTGCCAGTGGGGACCCAGAAGTCTCACCTGTTCCTTCCACCCTACAATTGGCCCATGGTTTCTTTATTGATAGATCAAGAACCAATTGGGGAACAGGACAGAACCACCCCAACACTCACCAATTTGGCTAGGTTGACTGACCAGCAAGCCACCCGTCTCTGACTCTCAGGTACTGGGACCACAAGAGTGTGTCACTGTGTCTGGCTTTTATGTGGGTGCTGGGCCTGGGGATGCACGTCCTCAGGCTTACATAGCAAGGTGTGTCCCTATACTACAGTTGACAAACATCTTCCTAGTCTTTTCAATAATAGTCATAAGTTGCATTGTGTTCTGGTAAAGGCAGTCATTGTGGCCAACTGTGTTTAAATGGCTGTGGTGCTTCCCCCCAGCCTGCTTGTAACTCAGTGTTTTCTGATCTTAGTTCCCCTTTTCTCTTTTTGAGACAGTGTCTCACATGCAGCTCAGGCTAGCCTTCAACTTACCATCTTCCTATCTCTGCTTCCAAGCGCCATTTCTCTTCATTGTATTAGCTATTGTTTGTTAAAGATTTACTTTTATTTATGCATGTGTCAGTGTATACCATGTATGTGTGGGTGCCCACGGAACCCAGAAGAAGGAATCAACAAAAAAGAATGCTAAGGAGCCTTCCACCATCAGAGTCTTCAGAGGTGCATCCTCCTGCCTGGGCTCAGGGACAGCTCTTTCCTGCTGCAGCCTCTAGGGCCAGCTCCCTCCCTTCTACCCCCTCCCTCCTGCTTACACCTCCTCAATAGTGCCTTTAATAAACTCTCCTCAATTATCCAGCTTAGAGTGGCTTCTGTTTCCAGCTGGGACTATTTCAGCTGGAAGACAGCCTGCCCCACCCCCACCCTCCCTCCCTCCCTCCCTCTTCCCCCTTCCCCCTTTCTCTTTTGGGAGCTGGCGGCAGTGTAGGTACTCCTATCGCACTCCTCATCTGCTCTGTGGCTGGCCTTGTCCCTGGGTGGTCAGGAACAGAATATTCCTTCTTTCGGAGCCGCTGGAGTCCTGGCTGCTTTTCAGAGTGGGCTGCCCATCCCCCAACCTCTCAGGCGCTCCGCCCCGGCCAGCAGCCCACACTGCTCCCTCTGGTCCTCCTACGCTTTCTCCCTTATAGAAGACCAGTTTCATTTCCCAGTCTGACATCTCGAGACAGTGGATGAGAACGAATCTGTTCCATCAGTGTCTAGAAGGAGTATTTACCCGTGCAGGCCAACACATTAGGAGCTGGGTTTTATTGCTTTCTCAATCTGTGTGTGCAGATTTTATTGTGTTAGTAGTTAAAAATGTAATAAACAAGGATGAAGAAGAAGGAATAAAAAAAAAAAAAAACCCAAACCTCAAGTCACTTGCTTAACAACAACGAAAATTTCCTTAACAGACCCTTGTAAGTCACATTGCTGGGTAATATTTGGTTCAACGGACCTGGAACGGTTTATAAAAAGAGTGAGGAGTTTGGTTCATGTTAAAGAAACATGCCGATTCTTCATCTGGCTCTGGAGGAGACCAAAGCCACAGAGGGAAGTAGAAAGAAAGGGAGGGGGTTGAACATTTTTGCAAACAAATGATAAAACTGCTTTTTAAAGAAGAGTTGGGGCGGGTGGGACCCTTGTCCAAACAAGACGTTTGCAGAGGTAGGAAATCGGTTCAGCAATTGTTTACAGTGTGCAGGCCGGCAGGCCAAAGTCAACAGGGCCGGGAGCGTTGCCTGGAGCCTCCAGCTCTGCCAGCGCCTGCCATCTCAGCTCTGCTATTTCTGGGACATAGTTCCCTCCCTTGAAAAACAGACTCTGTCCCCACTGTCGTCCCCAATTAAAACACACACACACACACACACACACACACACACACACACACACAAACAGTTTCTGCAATCTTAATCATGTTTTCCAGAATGGATATACAAACGTGGGCCTGGATGCAAAGTGTCTGGGGGGAGGGGCTTCATTCGCTGGGTGCCAAGGTGGAAATTTCCATTGCACTCAATGATCGCTTCACCTGTGGCCAAGGAAAGCTCGTCTCTCTCGTAGAGATTTTGACTAATGAGCTGCCCTTGACTGTTCTGTTGGCTCTGTAAATCCCAAACGAAGTTTGCTTTTACTAAAAAGCTGCAGTGATTCACATCTGGCTATCAACAGTGGCCTAGAAGTCAATCCTCTCCGCTTACTTGTTCCCACTCTGAGAACCGCACCACTAATCCTGCTTTTCAGTTCATCCATCCCTCTGCCTCTTTAGTTGGTGTTAATAATGCAGTCACGTGGTTTGAAATATTTAAAAACACAGGGAAGGGGCTGGAGATGTAGCTCAGTTGGTAAAGTGCTTGGCTCACATGCAAAAGGAACTGGGTTCAACGACAGACAGACATGGAGAGAGGGAGACAGAGACAGGCAGACAAAACCACAGAAGACAGCACAGTAAATAGTTTTTTCTTTGTCTCGTTCTTCACCTGCCACTGTTGCTAACTTTGGTGTTATCTGTCCAAAGGTGCTCTGCTTATATTTAAGTATCAGGAAGAGGAGAGTGTGGGTAGTATTGCCAGGAGACAGAAGAGTCCCAGGCACCAGTCCTAGCTGGCTCTAATCTGCATGTGATATCGTGCATGTCACTTTTCCTGCCTGGACCTCATCTATGACAGCTGTGACAAATGACAATGATAGCTGGCATTCACTGGGCCACTGTGTCTGCCACTGTGCAGAGTGTTCGTGTGTGCTTGCAGAAGTAAACTCGTTACTGCCCTGTATAAGGAGGCATGGTCAACCCCCATCTAATCAATGACAAAAATGGACATAGAGGCATTAAATAACTTGTACAGCTCCTACCTAATTAAGGGAGCTATTGGATTTTATGACGCAAGGCAGTCCAAGAGTGGCATTCACAGTCACCAATGCCACTCTGCTAACTACTGGGTCTCTGGATAATGTGGACAGTATCCAACGTTGGCTTGAGATAGGATGCTGGCCCTCTAGATTCCTCCTAAATTTGGGGTGGTCTGTGGTCCCTTGTCTAGTGCCTGTAAAGCCCTGTCCAAGCTGTTCTGACTCACGCAGCCCCTCTTAGTTGGTACAGTGACAGGTGGCAAGGAAAAGGGACAGCAGGGACAGTTGAGGTGCCAAGCCTAGCACTAGCTAGACAAGAGCCTCACTCAGCAAAGCAACCACGGAAAAGTCAAATTTTCTTATTTTTATCAAAACAGTAATGCGCATGTACTGGCTGGTTTTGTGTGTCAACTTGACACAGGCCGGAGTTATCACAGAGAAGGATGATTCAGTTGGGGAAAGGCCTTCATGAGATCCAGTTGTGGGCATTTTCTCAATTAGTGATCAAGGTGGGAGGGCCCCTTGTGGGTGGGGCCATCCCTGGGCTGGTAGACTTGGGTTCTGTTAAAAAGCAAGCTAAGCAAGCCAGGGGAAGCAAGTCAGTGAGAAACATCCCTCCATGGCCTCTGCATCAGCTCCTGTTTCCTGACCTGCTAGAGTTCCAGTCCTGACTTCCTTTGGTGATGAACAGCAACATGGAAATGTAAGCTGAATAAACCCTTTCCTCCCCAACTTGCTTCTTGGTCATGATGTTTGTGTAGGAATAGAAATAATTGTATCTATTTGTTTTGGTTTTTCAAGACAGGATTTTATGTGTAGCCTTGGTTGTCTCAGAACTTGACTGTCCTTGGAGATCAGACTGGCCTTGAGCTCTCAGAGATCCATCTGCCTCTACTTTCCCAGAGCTGGAATTAAAGGTATTCACCATTATACCCTGTAAAATTACACTTTTAAATATATGTATTTAAAAGTATATAAAATTTATATATGAAATCATATAACTAACTAAATAAATATTTTTTTATAGCTAAGCGTTTTGGCTCACACCTTTAGTCCCAGCATTGGGGAGGCAGAAGCAGGTAGATCTGTGAGTTTGGGCCAGCCTGGTCTACAAAGGAAGTTCTAGAACAGCCAGGGTAGCAAAGAAACCCTGTCTCAAACAAACAAACAAACAAACAAACAAGTCTGCCAAAGTTGGTCTCTGTTTTTTCTTTTGAGACAAGGTCTTACCATGTAGACCAGGCTGGCATTGAACAGGTGATCCTCCCAAGTGCTCTTACAAACCTGTGCCACTATGTCCTGTTTTTAAGGGTTAGGGAGATGACTTAGTTGGAAAAATGCTTAGTTGGACAAGTTAGAGGATCTGAGGATCTGAATCACACACACACACACACACACACACACACACACGCAAACACGCACACGTGTGCACACACACACATATGCATACAAATACACACATACCATACACCCTGTACCCACATAAAAGGCCAGGTGTGGTGGCATGTTTTTGTGATCCCAGTACTGCAGAAGCAGCCCAGAGAGAGCTGAGAGGCGCCTCAGGGGTTTGACATGCTTGGTGTGTAAGCTTGAAGACTGATTTTCAATAGCTAGCCCTGTGTAGGAGCTGAGCATGGCAGAGCATGTCTACCACAAGAGCTGGGGTAAGGAGGCAGAGATAGGTGGATCCTGGAGGTGTGCTATCACAAGACAGCGTGGCTGTGTCCCAGTGAAACTTTATCTACGAAGACGTTTATTTACAAACATAGGCTTAACCATGGTGTGTAGTTTGAGGACACTTGTTCCAGATATTGCTTGAATTTCTAGCCCTATATTTTCTCAGTTTTCAAATTCTGATTGAATTTTTATATTGCAGTATGTAAGAGAATGCTCATCTTCAAAGTCGGCACCCCTCTGTAATCGTTTCTCTGTAATTCATGCTCATGGAGTTACATCGTGATTGTCCATTAAGTGAATACTCAGTATTTAAATGACAATGACTGGGTAGATGCTGCTCTCTCTCCACAGGCTCAAGTAGACATTTGTGACATTTCTTTTCTTCATGGCCTTTACCCTAACATTGATAGTTGTCTTGATCTGTTTCTGCTGCTATAAGGAAACAACCTAGCCTGGGCCATTATCTGCAATACAGGGCTCCTTAGTGCTCAGTTCTAAGGATTGGGAAATTCAAGAACGAGGTGTTGATGTTTGGTGAAATAGCAGAGAGGACCTTCTATGGCCAAGAAGAGCAATATGCATCTGCATGGGCTTCAGACTCAAGTCCACAGGGGTGGGGGTTCCATTCCGAGAACCACATTTAATCTTAGTCATCTCCAGAAGGAATGCCATCAACATGTACTTTGAGGGACACATTCAAGTTATATAATTTTTTTTTAAGATTTATTTGTTTTATGTATGTGAGTGCACTGTAGCTGTCTTCAGACACACCAGAAGAGGGCATCAGATCCCATTACAGATGGTTGTGAGCCACCATGTGGTTGCTGGGAATTGAAATCACGAAGATTTCAATTGAAGGTTGAAGGTTCAACCTGAGTTGAAGTTCAACAATTCAACTTGTCCAACTAAGCATTTTTCTTTAAGAACAGTCAGTGCTCTTGACTGCTGAGCAATCTCTCTCTCTCTCTCTCTCTCTCTCTATATATATATATATATATATATATATATATATATATATAAAATTTTAGTCTTCCTTGACGTTCCCCATCTTCTGTCAGTTTTTCTACATAATTAAATAGTTTATCAGAGTTACTGTCCCCTCCCCACCTCTCTGAGTCCTAGATCCCCCTTCCCTCCCTCCCCTCCTTTTCCCCCTCTCTAGTACCTCTGTTCTACTAGACTGTTTCCTAAAGCCAACCCCCCCACCCCAAGTCTGCCCCACTGTGGACAGGGCACGCCAAACATATTTTAAGACCTTTTGTTTTTTCTTTAATCTGTTATCCGGGAAATCCACGTGATCTGTTTTCTGCCCTGAATTTCCTTTCCTGGGTCCATGTCTCCCCTAGTTCACTTGTCATTCTGCTGAGTTTGCCCTTCAGCAGCTTCCACAAAAAATGGATATGGGAGACAAAATTCTGATAATCAACAAATCCAAAAACATCTTTAACCTTCTATACACTAGACTTTTAATAGAGGCTAGAATTTTGGTAGAATTATCTGCAAGAAGTTATTGTTTTCAGGCATATAGATAAGCATCTGATAGCTTTTAAGTTCTGAAATTTTGTTTTTTTAGATCTGTTTTCTTCTCTAAAAGCTTTTTATGATCTTATATTTGCTCTTAATGTCCTGGAATTTTAGCATGATGTGCCTTGGCAAGGCCTAACTCCTGGTTCGTGGGCCAGGCACACAGTGGACCCTCTCCATTTGAACATCACATTCTTCAGCTCTGAGAAATTTTCTTTGTGATATTTTCTTTCTAACTTCCTCCTCACTACTTTTGTAAGACTCTGATGAGCCTTAACTCACTGGAGACCCCCCTGAGTGAACAATACGGAGCTGGGATCGATGCAAAAGCAAGAGGAATTTTATTGTTTCAGTGTGCTGGGGTCACACCCAGCACACAAAGGAGGGAAAGACCCCATGCAGCCATTCGGGGAGTTTTTATACAGTTTTCAGAGCAGCAGCCATTAGGCACAATGTGATTGGCAGAACAGTGTGACTTTTAAACTGATTGATCCTTAGGGAATGAGGTGGTGAGGACTTCCCTTGTCTGTAGGTGACCAACTGTAGGTTGGTCGGTGGGTCTGCCCTGTGGTTTTCCTGAGGAATGTAATCCAGGAGGGGGAGGGGTGCCTACCATGGACCCCCTCTCCCTTCCAGGAAGATGCTCTGGGGTCTTCATGGGATTTTCCAAATGCCCTGAGCTGACCTCTTCACTTTCTCTGATCATTCTTAACTGCAATTTAAAACCCTTTGGGATAATTATTTTAAAGATATTTTCTTTTTAAAATAATATTTATTTATATATTTATATATATTTATTTATTTCATCTGCATGTAGGGGAGGGAGTTACATATACCGTAATATGCACGTGGAAGTCAGTAGAAAACTTGTGGGAGCCAGTTCTCTCCTTCCACCACATGGGCTCTGGGGATGGAGCCATCTTGCCAGGCCTAAGAAGTCTTTTCTAACTTCTGTCTTCCTTGTTTTGGTCTACTTCTAAAGGAATTTCCTAGAGTGTATCTTCTGATCTGTTTAAATGGTTTTTATTCTGGCGACCCTTGCTTTTCTCTTCTGAGCTGTCTTCCCACTGGGCTGTTTTCTCCGCGTCTTCTCCTTTCTCTGCAGTGACTGTGCCTCCTCTTGATCTTTTGAGAACATCGAACATTGAGATCATTTACTTGTAGGTTTTATTCTGCTTCCTGCATGGGTTTTGTTTCCTCGGGGCTCCTCTTTCCTGTCCATTTTTCTTTCTTATGTTAGAGGCTTTTCTTGACTCTTTTTGTAATCTTGTCTGTTTTTATTAAAGAAAGAGATGTTTAAAGCTTCGTGGTCATTCTGTGTTTACAGAGCGTATCCAGCTGAAGGAGATACAGCTTTGAGAGTGTTGGGGAAACCCCAGTGTCATTAGCAGCCAAAGCTCTGGGTTTGTTATTCACAAGATCCTACTACAGAGAAAGACAAGATGGCCTCCTTCTCTTCCCATTTGGCCCAGTCCTGAACCCCTCCCTTGCCCCTCCAGGAGTTTATTCCAAGATTGCTCACAAACACATTTGACAGTGGGCCATGATTTGATGCAGATTCTAAGGGAAATGGAATTTCTAAAAGATTCTAAGAGAAAGAGTTTTAACTAAGTAGCCTTTCTTAGGCTGGAGTGATAGCTCATCAGTTAAGAATACTTGCTGTCCTACCAGGAGACCTGGGTTCCATTCCCAGCACCTGCATGGCAGCTCACAACTATCTGTAACTTCAGTTCCAGGGAATCGAATGCCCTCTTTTGGATCGTGACGGTACCAGGCACACAGAGTGCACATGCTTATATATTGGCAAACACTCACATATGTAAGATAAAAATTATGTAAATCTTATAAGAATAAAGTAGTCTTTCCTTTGAAACATTCTGTAGCACCAAAATATGTGCTTTGGTTCTATTAACGATTGGTTTGCAGGGCTGAGGAGATGGCTTTGTTTGCCTTGCACGCGTAAGGTCCCGAGTTCAATCCCAGTACCCACATTAAAAGAAAACCTGATGTGGGCTCCGTGTGGTGGTCCACACCTTTAATCTCAGCTCTCAGGAGGCAGAGGCAGGAGGATCTCTGTAAATTTGAGGTAATCCTGGTCTACAAAGTGAACTCCAGGACAGCCAGACTATATACACTTTATGTAGTCATATGTCTGACTCTGTCATAGAGAAGTTCTGTATCAAAAAACAAAACAAAACAAAAGCCCTAGAAACAAAAACAAAAGCACAAAAACAAAGGAAGGAAGAAACCCTAAAGCCGTGTTTTGTGGCTATAATCTCTGCTCTGGGGAAGAGGAGACAGACCCCTAGGGCTTGCTAGCCAGTCAACCTAGTTACATGTGAGCTCTGGACTAGTAAAATGCTTTGCCTCATAAAAATGCACTCTGGTCTCTGCAAACGTGTGTGTATCTGCACACACACACACACACACACACACACACCACCTAAGTCCTCCCTCCTCCAGGAAGGACACCAGGATCTTGCTTTTGTCCTTGTTCTGTCCCCAGCTCCTGTTCTCGGACGGTCACCCAATCTTTAGAGAGTATTTCTGGATAACAAGAAAGGGGTACGTGAGTCAGCTCTCCAAGGTGTCAAATGTTCCAAGACACCAGAGAGGACTCCTAGTGGCCTGTCCTAGCCCAGAGGCAGGGTGGGGTCATCCGAGGGTGCGAGCCTAGGAAATAGCCCAGTGCTAAGTGTATGGCTGGCCCACAAAAGGCCCCGGATTTCATCCCCGGTATTAGGAAAAAGTGAGAAGGGAAGAGAAGGAAGAAAGGAAGGAGGGAAGGAGAAAAGAAAGGAAAGGAGGGGAGGAAAGGAGGGAGGGAGGAAGAAAGGAAGAACAAAGTAGCTGGAGTTGGCTGCTTCATCTCCTAGCTCTACTGACATGAAAGAGACCCACAGTGCGGTGGACTCTGAGCAGAAGAACTATAAAACTAAACAGAATTATAGATATTTCAAGAACCTATATAATGCCCCGCCCCTACACAAGAACAACCCCCCAGCAGAGGAGTGCGCATTAGAATAACAGCCGCCACAATTCACATACCAAATGATTTCCAAGAAGAAGGAAGGAGAGGGCCCTGCTCCTGGAAAGGCTTGATGCAGCGTTGTAGGGGATTACCAAGACAGAGAAGTAGGAGAGGGTTGATTGGAGAACGGGTGGAGGGAAGAGGGCTTATGGGACTTATGGGGAGAGGGGGACCGGGAAAGGGAAAATCATTTGGAATGTAAACAAAGAATATAGAAAATAAAATTAAAAAAAAAAAAAAAAGAGTAACAGCCGCGGCTGTCCTGAGGCTGCCGCCCTGAGATAAGTGCTGGAGTTTGGCTCTACAAGCTAATGTCCTTAGCTAATCTAAGCAGAGCATGGGCGGAAGAATTCCTGGCTGGGAGCCGCCGGGGTAGAGTCACAGAAAGAAACTGAAGAGCAGCGGGCATCCTCTGAGCAGGAGGCCCAAGTGCACGATGGGAAATAAACCATTTAATCAGCTCCTCAACTCCGAGGGGCGTCTCCGCAACAGGCAAGTTGTTAAGGGGCCTCGGGCGGGACACAGGTCATTTTCTACCCTGTGGTTTATCTGTTTGGGGCAAGAACAGCCTTCTAAGTCCAGACACCCAGGTTTGAAGTCCACCATACTTATTTTTGTTGTTGTTTTGTTTTGTTGTTTTGTTTGTTTGTTTTTTCGAGACTGGGTTTCTCTGTGTAGCCCTGGCAGTCCTGGAACTCACTCTGTAGACCAGGCTGGCCTCAAACTCAGAAATCCGCCTGCCTCTGCCTCCCACGTGCTGGGACTACAGGCGTGTGCCACCACGCCCGGCTCCACCATACTTATTAAAAGAGGCCCCGGAAAGGCTGGCTCAGAAATTTAGGGCAATGATATCACTCCCATTGAGCAGGAAGCGGGTCTCTGACGTGCAGGGGTTTGTGAACCGGCAGCTTCCTGAGAGAATCTCACCTCCGCCTCTCAGCCTCATCTCCACCTCTCAGGAAATTGAAGGCAGGAGTAGTGAAGCAGAGGTACAAAGGTCACACAGCACTTTTTAAGATACTTAGATTTCAAGAAAACATTTAAATATCAATAATAGATTCCCCTGGAATTTCATGAATGCTTTTTAAAAGAAGTTACCTGCATCATCTTTTTCTTGGATGTTTTACTGACTGATTAAAAAAGGAAAAAGCATTTGTTTAGCCAAACTGTGGTGCAGCAGGTAGTGGTGGCACACGCCTTTAGTACCAGCACTTAGGAGGCAGTAGAATTTTGTGAATTTGAGGCCAGCCTGGTCTACAGAGTGGGTTCCAGGAGAGCCAGCACTACACAGATAAAACCCTGACTAGGTTTAAAAAAAAATGTTTATTTTTATTTTATATACATGGGCATTTTGCCTGCATGTATGTCTGTGCACTAAGTACATGTCTAGTGCCCAAGGAGGCCAGAAGAGGGTGTCATATCCCCTGGAACTGGGCTATGGGTGGCTGCTCGTTGCTATGCAGATGCTGGGAACCGAACCACAGTCCTTTGCAAGAACTACGCGTGCGCTTAACTGCTGAGCCGTTTCTCATCCTCTTAAATTGTTCTTATCAGATTAAACTGTATGAAATTGCTAAATTTATGGTGCAGACACAGTGTGCTGGCTGAATTTAAGTCAACTTGACAAACTATAGTCATCTGATTGGAGGGAACCTTGATTGAGAAAATGCCTCCTTAAAATCAGGCCATGGGCCGGCCTATTGGGCATTTTCTCAACTAGTGGACAATGCAGGAGAGCACCAGTCCATTGTAGGTGGGGCCAGACCTTAGCTGGTGGTCCTGGGTTCTGTAAGAAAGCAAGCTGAACAAGCCTGGGGAACAAGCTAGTTTGTAGCACTCCTCCAAGGTCTCTGTGGCAGCATCTGACTCCAGGTTCCTGTCCTGTCCGAGTTCCTGTCCTCCTTTCTTCCCTAAGTTGCTTTTGGTCACTGTGTTTTGTCACAGCAATAAAAACCCTTACTAGGACACATGGTTCAATGTTAGCAGCTTTGGATAGCTTACGTTAAAAATTATTACATAAATCATAGCTACTGTTATTGTCATACACAGTGACTTAATGACAGGGTTTGTTCTGAACGGTGTTCCCTGGGGTAGTTTAGTCGGGTGAATGTCATAGAGTGTGCTTGCCCACACCTGGGCTCTGGCATAGCTTACTGCCTCTAGGGTGGAGACCTGGGCAGGTGCCCCTGTGCTGGTCCCATAGGCAGTTGTAATAGCATTGCAAGTGATTGTGTATTTCAACACATCTAAACTCAGGGAAGGTCCTATAAAAAGACCAGGTGTGGAGCTGGGCAAATAGCTCAGTCTGCAAAGTGCTTGGCACACAAGAGTAAGAACCTGAGTTTCACCCCCAGCACCCATGTAAAACAACAAAAAACAAAAACAAACAAACAAACAAAAAAACAAAAAACAAACAAACAAACAAAACCAGACGTGGTGGTACAGACACGAGGAGGTAGAGGGGTCCCTGGGGGTCTCTAGCCAGCCAGCCTAGTCTAAACTGCAAACCAGCGGGCGATCCTGTTTTATTTAAAATAAACAACTAAGCTCCAAAGGAACACTGGCAGCCCAGAGTGGTCAGAACTCACCTGCCTCTGCCTCCTGAGTGCTGGATTAGGACCTCCACACTTGGTCACGATTACTGAATTCTGAACACATTTCCTCCCACTGGGTTCTGGCGGGCTTTGATGAGATGGGAGCATTCTGGATGTAAGAATGCTTCTTTGCACCCCCCCCACCCCGCCCCCGGTTGAGCCTCACTTGCCTGGTACTCTCAGCCTGTAGCTGCTACACAAAAGCACTGAACTCACAGGGCCTTGCTGCTTCTGGGCTCTGGCTCCCGGACTAGACAATAGTTGGAATTTTCTCTTTCTTCTGGAAACTGAGATGAGGTGGGGGTGGGGAAGCAGGGACTCCATTAAATCGTGCACTTGCGTTGGGGTCTTTTTATTTTTAATACCATTGATTGGTTATTTGCTTGCTTGCTTGCTTGGTTTGGTTGATTAGAGCAGTATGTCCTGGAACTTGCTACACAGACCAGACTGGCCTTGAACTTGCAGAGACACCTTTGTCTCTTGAGTACCCAGAGTTAAAGTATGTACCACCACACCCTGCCTGAAGATTTGTTTTATTTAAATTATATGTAAGGTTGTGTGTGTGTGTGTGTGTGTGTGTGTGTGTGTGCGTGCGTGCACACGTGCGCCCATGAGCACACTTGAGTGTAGGTGAACTGAGAAGCCAGAAGAACTCACCCAATACTCTTGGAGCTGAAGTTACAGGAAGTTGTAAAGTGACAGATGCAGGGGCTTCAACTGAACTTGAATCGTGTATATGAGCAGTGTTTTGTTTTTAAAGTCACATCTAAGAGCACTTTTATTTTTCAAGATTTTATGTGTACAAGTGTTTTGTCTACATATATGTTTGTACTATGTATGTGCCGGAAGCAGGTGTTGGATCCCCTTCAACCAGAGTTACAGAAGGTTGTGAGCTGCCATGTGGGTGCTGAGAACTGAGGCCTCTGCCCTGCAGTGTGTGCTCTTAATCATGGAGGCTTTGAAACTGGCTTTGTAGCCCAGCTAGCCTTCAGTTCATGATAGTCCTCCTTCCTCAGCCTCCCAAGTGCTAAGATGACAGGCACAAGCCACCACACCAGGCGACATTACAGTCTCTATTCAGTCCTATGTTACTTGGTGTTTGAGAACAGTGTGTCTTGAGGATTCTCTCTCTAGCTGTTGCTGGGGTGGGGGTTGGGGGTTGTCTTGTTTTGATATTTGAGCTGAGGGGCATTGAATACAGGGCCTCTCTGTAGTGAGCATGTAAACAAGAAATAAGCTTAGGACCCAGTAGGATGCTACAGCAATGCACGGCCAGCTGAGTAGTAGATAAGAGTGAGATGTCACAGTGATGAGCGGCAGGCTCCTGCCAGCTGTGTGTAGCAGTTACGAATAAAATAATAACCCATGATGTAATAACCCATGATGTAATAACCCATGATGTAATAACCCATGATGTAATGTAATAGAGTGTGATTGTCCAGAGTGTGACCACATCCTTGTGGCTCGCAGCAGGCCGACAGGACGTTGGATGCTGAGACAGTAAAGACTCTTGTGCTATCTTGCTCTCCAACCAGAGGATGACAGGGCACGCCACCCTTGCTGTATCCAGATGGAGGATCCAGAAGAAGGATCTGCTGGCCCACACACGCCGGCCATCAGCCTCATCTCAAGCCTTGCCTGTGAGCCTCTCTGTCTCTTGCTTCTGAGTCAGGAACCGCTTGCATGTGGTATGGACTGAAGCCCACCATTGTAGTGAATAAGCCTTGAGGTCAGATGGTCTCTGGACTCCATCTCTCCTTCCCAGACTTAAGCTGGATGTGAGTTGACATTCTTGTATGTCAAGCCATGCACTACTGCTGAGCTACACCCCAGGCTCCCCACCTGGCTGACAGAACATCTTAGCGTCAAGGCCTCTGGGTCAGCCACTTACCTTGGCCAAACTTCTCTTCTTGTATTTTTCACTATAGTACTATTTTAGGTATTTCCTTGTAGCTCTGAGAAAATGTACATCAAACAAGGTAAAGACAGAAGGGTTTCTTGTGGCTCATAGTCAAGGGCACAAGTCCTACCAGAGGACGCTGTGTTGATTGACAGGCATGTGAGGTGATTAGTTACAGGACAGCCACAGTCGGGAGGTAGAGATGGATGCTTGCTTAGCTGGCTCTCTCCTTTGTATGCAGCTCAGGACCCTAGCTGCTGGATGGGTTAGTGCTAGCCACAGTTTAGAGTGAGTCCCCATCTCAATGAACCCAGGCTAGAATATCCCTCACAAACACCCAGAGATTTGTCTCCAGAGTGATTCTTGATCCTGTAAAGACGACAACTGATAAAAGCTACAGGTTTGTTCTGAGAAAATTACTGGAGTCTACTTTTTTTGGTTGCCACCAAAGATCCTGACTAATATGGCACCTGTGTCACTTAGACCTTTGAAGTACCCCAATAGCTTGGACTTTCGCCAGTGTGAGTGTATATGTGGTGCATGTGTATGTGAGTGTGTGTGTGTGTGTGTGTGTGTGTGTGTATGTGTGTGTGTGTTGGGGGAGGGAAAGCCTAGCTAACCCTTGTGGCATGTTACTTATGGTGATTACTTAGGCTGTGTCTGTGTAGTGGGCAGCCAGCATGAGGGGCTGGGAGAGATGGGACAGTGAGATTTGTATCCTGTGGTTGGTAACCTGGGAGGCACACAGCCTTGGAGGGGGACTAAGGCAGAGATGGGGCAGAGAGGAAGCCAACACTAAAAGCACTATATCTCCTGGAGGCAATTTGAAGATTTTTCTAGCAATTGAGGAGACATGGTGGTTTTGTTTTACTTTTTCAATGTAAAATTAAACGAGTATATATTTTGGAATCAAATATAAGAATCTGCAGAACTTTTTTTTTTTTTCTTTCCCAAGACAGGGTTTCTCTGTATAGTTTGGGCTGTCCTGGAACTCACTTTGTAGACCAGGCTGGCCTCGAACTCAGAAATCCGCCTGCCTCTGCCTCCCAAGTGCTGGGATTAAAGGCGTGCGCCACCACCGCCTGGCTCTGCAGAACTTTTTAAGAGAGCACAGCATAATTTAAGAAGTCCCTAGCTGACAGAGCACCAGCCTGCACACCTATTTACACCTTTAGCCATGAAGTACTTTAATTTGCAACTAGACAGGCGTCTGGTGGAAATGTAGAGAAGCATAGAGCCTGGTTCAAATGTAGATGTTGGGATCCAGCGCTTCACCCCTGTCTGCACTTAGTTCCTCTTGGAGCCAGGCTAGTGTGCGCCCTCTCTGCCTTTGCACAGATTCTAAACACTGCTATTACCACCGTCAACCTTGTCTTTAAGAAAAAAAAAATCACTCACCATGGAAGAAGCCCCTAGTTTTGTGAATAGATATAGGAAGGTTAAAACCAATGTGGTGGTTCTCAAGATGGTGGAAGAGGAAGAGTCAAGAGGGCCTACATCCCAGGCCAAGGGGTGGTTTGGCAGGTGGAGGTGGCTTCTGGGGAGCATGAACTAAGTTTTAGCTTCAGAATCCTCATGGTGAAGAGGGACACTACTGCAAATCCTCTGTCTGACCTCTGTGTGCATACAGTTACATGCCTGACCTCTCCCAAATAAATAACAAAAGATCTCTAGCATCCCAGCACTGGCCAAAACCTGCTCAACGACACTTGCTCTCATGACCAACTCATTCAAAGTGTTCCACTAACAAGTTCACCAGACTCTCCTAAAACCCCAGCCTGGGAGCCCAGCACAGGCTAGGATCACCTAAAACCCTCCCTTGATTCCTGGCTTGAAGTCTGTTGGTGACGGCTCCTGTTGACGTCCCTTTGGTGGAAAAAGTCACAAGCCTGCCTCTAGCCTTCCTGGGCGTCCTGTGTGGCCTGAAGCTGATAAGAGTGTGTACGTGCTGGCCCTTGGGCCAGATGCCTTCTTGTTGCTAGGCAGCAGATGCTCTGATCTGGAGTCTGGGATCAGGCTGTGGACTGGGACACAGAAGAGGCCTTCGGGGCACAGAGCTGAGGATCTTATTGCCTTTACAGGGAGGAGCTGGGTCAGCTACCTCATTGCAGATTTGTTTTGTTTGTTTAACTTCTTTTCTATCCTGTGCTCCTCTGATGAGATCTACTTACTGTGTGCAGTGACCTTAACTAACTAACTAAATTAATTAATTAATTAGAGACAGGATTTTACTATATAATTCTGACTGGCCCTGAATTCACAGAGGTCTACCTACCTCTGATTTCTAAGTGCTAAAATTCGAGGTCTTGTGCCACCACTGCCCAGTTCATTCACTTAATCATCCATTTGCATATCCAATAAAGTTTCAGAAGGTTTCTATCTTGCCTGGGCATGATGCAAAAATTAGGGGAGAAAGAGGTCTTCTGTGATCCTAGCCTTGAAACCCTCACAGCTGCGGAAGACAGACAGGGGGGAAAGCGCAGTCACTTGTGGGCTCCTACTTCATGGGAGGGGGGGTTTCAGTCTTCCTAGGAGAAAACACACATCCCTGAAAAATCACTCAAGGAAGGGGGTGAAGGTGTCACTAGGGTAGGGGTGGGGCTTGAGGACAGAAGTTAGCAGCTCTTGTGTGCCTCTGTGGGTGTTGGGGGGTTGTACTCCTAAGCACACGCTCTCAGGGATTGGAATCCCTCCCACCACATTCCCCAGGGCGTCTCCCCAGCCACTGCAACTATAATCATAGCCAGCCTGGGACTTTAACCAAACACCACATTCCACCACCCTGGACAACCTCTTTGTTTGATCTTCTCTCTAGAGACACAGGTCAGGAGGAAGGTGGGGAGGGGCGGCGTGCCGCAGCATGTGGGACACATCTCTTCCCTCTCTAGACTTAGACCTGCAAACACGATGCTGGTTCTCAAGCCGAACTCCCCAAGTTTCTCTGCCTCAAACCTAAGGACCTCTGGCACAAATTTCTGAGAATCAGAGCCACCTCAATATTACTAGTCCAACCAATTACTTTACAGAACCCTGAGATACTGACTTCTTTAATGTCTCACACACACAGAAGGACAGCTTTGCAGAAATCTAGGGAAGAGCCTTCTTCCACATCACAGGCCTCTCCACCAGTTAGCAGTCGCTGACTCCTCAGTTACTCCTTTAGAACTCAGCCCGACCAGCAAAGCAACAGGCAGGATGTATGTGTGTGTGTGTGTGTGTGTGTGTGTGTGTGTGTGTGTGTATGTGTGGTGGGGGAGACTTACTTATGTTAGTGTGGATGACTGACGCGGGGGTCTGTGTGTGTGTGTGGGGGGACTTACTTATGTTAGTGTGGATGACTGACGCGGGGGTCTGTGTGTGTGTGTGTGGGACTTACTTATGGTAGTGTGGATGACTGACGCGGGGGTCTGTGTGTATGTGTGTGTGGGACTTACTTATGTTAGTGTGGATGACTGATGCGGGGGTCTGTGTGTATGTGTGTGTGGCTTACTTATGGTAGTGTGGATGACTGACGCGGGGGTCTTCAAACAAAGGAGATTTAGGTAGGAACCAGAGGTGAAAAGATCAGGAGGGCACTGGATTATGGAAAAGCGGAAGGTGACTGAGATTAGCTAGTGGAAGGAGGCCGCTGGCACCAGGGAGAACCTTCACGTTAATACATAGCTCCGGGGTCTGAGCCTTTCTTCTGCACGGGGAGCTGTGGGAATTTCAAAGTGTCAGATCCCCCTATGCATCTAATCCCGTTGCCCTCCAGAGAGAATGTGTTTTAGATTTATCTTCAAACTGCCTCAAGGATCCGTGGGTCATTCATTTCGGCCACCTGGGGCCCCAGCGTTGGCTCAGCCTAACTTCCTTCCTGCAGCACAGTGGGAGGGCAGCGATTCCTCCCCGGCTGGCTGAGTTTTGTTTGTTTGGTTTTGTTTTAATAATTTAAGTTCCCTGTTTTATGTATCTAATCTCTCCATATTTTCAAGATAAAATTAGTTCTACAGGGCACGTTAAATTCTCTGAGTGTATTGGGATTGTTGTTTATCATTTAAATTTAATTTACCTTTTTCTTTCTTTAGTGTTTTTAATTACTTAAGAAATACACACCCCTTGTAAAGGATTCATAAAGGATGTGGAAGTAGGCGCCACCCGATCTCTTCCATCGCTCTTGGAGTGTGCATTCAAAACTTTAAAAAATTATTTAATTTTTGAGACAGGGTTTAACATGGCCCAGGCTAGCTTCAAAATCGCCACGCAGCTAAGGGTGACCTTGAACTCCTGAACCCCTGCCTCTATCGGCCAATGGCTGGGGTTTGTAGGTGGGCGTCACTAAGCCCGATTTTTATGAGGTGCTTAACCCAGGGCTCCATGCGTGCTGCACAAGCACGCTACCCACTAAGCCACACCTCCCATCCCCAGCTACTGGTGTGCCTCTGTGTGTGTGTGTCCTACATGTGTGCTAGTGTCCTCAGAGGCCAGAAGAGGATAGCATGTCATATCTTTGGAGCTGAAATTAAAACTGTTGTGAGATGCCCAGTGTCCATTCTGGAAATCAAACTCAAGTATCCTTGAAGAGCAGCAAGTGCTCTTAACCACTGGGCCCTCTCTCCCTCCCCACTGAATACATTTTTGTTTATTTATTTGTTTGTTTCTCTTTCCACCCTCTTCCCCAAGACAGAGTTTCTCTGTGTAGCCCTGGCTGTCTTAAACTTGTTCTGTAGGCCAGGCTGGCCTTGAACTCAGATCCACCTGCCTCTGCCTCCTGAGTGCTGGGATTAAAGGCTTTGGCCAGCACTACCTCCCAGCTGAGTACTTTTAAAAATCAACAAATAAAACAAATGCAGGCCTGCAGCTTCTTGATGGTATTTGAAACCAAGTATGGGGTTCATGAAGCTAAGGACGTTTTAAAAATAACAAAGATACTGTTTCCCTGACAGTGTGGCGTCTGTTGAAAGTGTCACTGTGAGTGCTTTGGATCCAAGCGGAGGCACCAGCTTTCTAAGCACTGTGCCACCTCACTGCCCAGAAACAGAAACTCCAAGGTCCTGAAGAAAGCCCTTTGCTGAGCGTTAGGGCACAGACCTGTAATCCCAGCACTCAGGGGGCTGGACATGGGGATAGTAAGTTTAAGACCTGCCTGGGCAGCATATCAAGAGAAGAAAGCAAGCCAGGCAGTGGTGGCTCACACCTTTAATCCCAGCACTTGGGAGGCAGAGACAGGCATATCTCTGAGTTTGGGGCCTGCCTGGTCAGAACAGCCAGGTCTACACAGAGAAGCCCTGTTGTTTTGTTTGTTTGTTTAAGACGTATTTATTTATTATATGTAAGTACACTGTAGCTGTCTTCAGACACACCAGAAGAGGGCATCAGATCTCATTACAGATGGCTGTGAGCCACCATGTGATTGCTGGGATTTGAACTCAGGACCTCTGGAAGAGCAGTCATGTTTTAACCGCTGTGCCATCTCTCCAGCCCCCTGAAGCCCTATCTTGAAGAGAGAGAGACAGAGAGACAAAAACAAAGACCCAGAGAGAGACAGAGATGGGGGGGGGGGAGAGAAACAGAGACACAAGAGAGACAGAAAAAGAGAGAGAGAGAGAGAGAGACAGACAGACAGACAGACAGACAGACAGGGAGAAGATACAGAAAGCAACAAGTCCTTAATATGTGGTATAGCTGATTATTTTTACTACACGTCAACTCTAGGATGCCTGTGTTTCAGCGTCTGTGCCCTGGGATGTAGCTCATTGTAGAGACTTGTCTAGCCTGTCTACTGCTGCAACAATATGCTGTATTCACTACCATGAATAGGGCAGCAAAGCCCACTTCTCCCCAAATCCCTATGCCCATCTCCCCAGCCCTGACATGCCGGGATACGTGATTCTCTAAAGGGAAGCCCCTGTGTAACCTAGCTTCAGCCAAACACCATGTTTTATTTGAAATAACTATTGATGGATACACTATGGTTGGTCAGATTTTAATGTTGTTGTTGTTGTTGTTGTAACACAGGGCTGACAGGTAGCCTGGTTGGTACAGTGTGCTGGCCTGCCTGCCACGTGTGAGCAAGCCCTGGGTGCTGTCCCTAGCCTGGCATAAGCAGGGCATGCTGGCAGAGGCCTGTAATCCTAGGCTGGAGATAGAAGCAGGCGGATCAGTAGCAGCTAGAGGTCACTATATTTACAGTTTGAGGCTAGCCTGGGCTACATTAGACCCCGTCTCAATAAATCTAACATGAGCTTATCACTGCAAGGAAAGCTGACAATGTTTCTTATTAATGATGAAATACAATCTTTCAAGCAAAATTTTAGAATTTCAAAAGCTTCAATTGGCCAGCAAAGCGGGATAGCTTCCAGCTCACAGGAACAATGAGATTAGTAAGGATGCGATCGTGTGTGTGTGTGTGTGTGTGTGTGTGTGTGTGTGTGTGTGTGCACGTTTGGCTATGTACATGTGTGTGAAGGCCAGAGCTTACCATTGCATGTCTTCTCACCCGCTCCCCACCTTTTTTTTTTCTTTTTTCTTTTTCTTTTTTTGGACAGTCTTTCACTAAACCTGGAGATTCCTGCAATGGCAGACCAGCAGGCTTCAGGGCTCTTCCTGTCTCTAACTCTCCAACGAGGATCATATGAAGGTTTTTTCCTTTAGAGTCACTTGTTTTAAATTATGTGTGTGAGTGTTTTGTCTGCATGTGTGTCTGCCCTTGGTGGTCAGAAGATGGTGTCGGAGCTCCTGGGACTAGAGCTGCAGATGTACAGACAACCGGAGGTCACGTGTGGGTGTGGGGAACAAGACTGTGGTCTTCTGGAACAGCAGCTAGGATGATTGACGGCTGAGCCATTTCTCTAGTTCCCCACCTGGTGACTCTCTCTCTCTCTCTCTCTCTCTCTCTCTCTCTCTCTCTCTCTCTCTGTCTCTCTCTCTCTCTTGGTTTTTCGAGACAGGGTTTCTCTGTATAGCCCTGACTGTCCTGGACTCTCTCTGAAGATCAGGCTGGCCTCGAAGAGATCCACTTGCCTCCGCCTCCCCAGTGCTGGGATTAAGGGTATGTGCCACTATACCCGGCCAAATTTTTTCCTTAATATTCACATATAAAAACCATTTTCATAGCTGGGCAGTGGTGGTGCAGAACTTTAGTCCAAGCACTTGGGAGGCAGAGGCAGGCAGAAAACTTGATTCGAACAAACAAATAAAAAAACCAAAAAACATTTTAAAAAAAATGAAAAATGAAAAACACTTTCACATGAGCGCCAAGGTCGAGGCTGAAGCCGGTGACACAACAAGCAGTTTACTGAGGGGACCGTCTCCTGTGCTGATGTTTTATGTTATTAACAATGTGTTAATATTCATCCAATATAACTCAGTGTTCAAGGCATAGAACTACAAAACCATATGTGTATGAAGGATTCCTTCAAAGCAGGAGATAAACTAAACCATCAGATTTTAATAAAATTGGATGGCTGTTTCCTGGATACAGTCTAGAATCTGACCTTGGAGAACCTACTGCTTGTCAAGTTAGGTAAACAAGCCGGGAAGTGTCCACAACAATCTAAAAAGAGTATAAAAATAACTCCCCCCTTTCTGGCTGCCTATCTGTGTGAAGCCAGACTTTCTTCCTTTACTTCAACCAAAACAGCACATTGCCGCAGAATGGGACAGATGCAGGCTGCAGAATCCAGCTGCCTTCTGGGAAGCCACGGATTAAAACACACTTGCAGCAGTGTGGCACAGTGCAGACTTCTCACTGAGCTATGTTAGCTTTTATTTAAAAAAAAATGTGATTTAGGTTGTGATGTAAAGAACTTATTTGTTATTTTAATCACTGAATAAATACACATTTTCAAATACATCTCCGCTCTCATTTCTAAAATTGTAAATGCTGATGGACAAAACCTTCCCAGACAGAGCACACTGAAATCTTTAGTACGTTACAAGAATCTGAAAAAAAAGCTCCACCCCAAATGAGGAGCTGTGCACAGTTCATGGCTTCCGGGTAGTCGGTCTTTTTTAACGAAAGGCTCTTAATAGTGGGCCACGCCCTAGTAGATGGCCTGTACCAAAAGTATTCAGACAGTACAAATTGGAATCCATAGGTTATACAATAACAACAACAACAAAAATAATAATACTAAAAATAATTTTTAAAAGAGTGTGAAAAGGCCGGGCGGTGGTGGCGCACGCCTTTAATCCCAGCACTTGGGAGGCAGAGGCAGGTGGATTTCTGAGTTCGAGGCCAGCTTGGTCTACAGAGTGAGTTCCAGGACAGCCGGAGCTATACAGAGAAACCCTGTCTCGAAAAACCAAAAAAAAAAAAAAAAAAAAAAAAAAAAAAGAGTGTGAAAAGATCCAAAAAAGTCCTGACAGGGACCAGAGAGATGGATTAGTGCATTAATGTGCTTGCTGTCAAGTCTAATGTTCTATTTTGGGAACCCACATTGTAGAAGAAGAAAACTGACCTCTGACCTCTGACCTCTCACCTGTACATCACTCTATGGCATACATGCTTATACACACACACACACACACACACACACACACAATCAATCAATCAATAAGTAAATAAGTAAATGTTAAATACATAGACACACATGTACAAAACAGAGAAAAGGTCCCGAGGGAGGGCCACTTTGAGAGTGGCTTTCCTCTTTTTTCTCAGTAAATGCAGCTTTCTCATTATGGTGAGTACATAGCATAAACATTCCTGTGTTGGACATTTAATCCCTAAATTCATACACTATGGCATTTGAAGGAAGTAATTGGGATCGGATGAAATCAGAAGGAAGGGTGGGTCCCCGTGCTGGCTTTGTAAAAAGGGAAGAGAAACCTGGCCCAGTTCACTTGCCCAGTGCCGCCCTGTGGGCCTTCCTCCCTCTTACAGCACAGCACGTGCGCCTCAAAGCCAAGAAGATGGTTTTGGATTGCTTGATCCTCCTCGGAGTGGAGCACTGAGCCAAATACACCTCTACTCTTCACAGATTACCCAGTTTGGGTAGTTGTCATAGCAACCGGAAGCTGAGGGAGGAGGTGTAGCTCTAGCTCACTCTCTTTAGCTATTGAACATTTTAGCAAACTGTACTTAACCAGGCTGGGGCGTGCTCAGGGGGTAGAGAGCTTGCCCAGCACCCACAAAGCCCTGGGTTTCATCCCCAGCGCTGTGTAGTCGAGGCGAGGCGTGATGGAGCACACCTATAATCCCAGCGCTCAGGAAACAGAGACAGAAGAAAGAGCAGTGTGAAGCCTGGACTGTATTTCTCCAGCGACAGCCGCTGGCCACACCCTGTTGATGGGCAGTCAGTTTCGCTACAAGGTTTTAATTGCTGTTCATAGAGGGCAGCCAGTGCTTCACTCCTTTCCATTATTTCTGGAGCACAAGCTGCTAGAGGAATAACTCCCGAATCAAAGGCTATATCTACAAGTAAAGACATTGCAACAGGCGCATACAAATGTATTCTTTTTAAAAGTTTATTATTCTTCTTCAGTTTTCTGTATGTGTGTATGTCTGAACACGTGGACGTACATGGTGAGCTCCGGTTGCAGAGTCCAGATGGATCTGTCGGAGCTGAGTCACAGGTAGCTGTGACCTGCCAGTGTGGGCACTGGGGACCAGACCCAGGCCCTCTGGAAGAGCAGGAACCTCACAGAGCATTAGAGTGGGTTTTAGCAAATCGAAGTGTGGGCTGAGTCTGTGGGAGGGCTTGCTACGGATCGACATAAACAGAGTGCTCAGAGCTAAGTGCTGGCTTAGTTCCCTGCTTCCCAGCAACCCAGTTGAAAAGCCCCTCGGTGAGTTCCCTCTTCGTTAGCGAATAGCAGGACGCAGCCGGTGAGCCGGTGCACATGCAGAGAGCTCTTGATTCCATATTTGCTCAAGTAGACTTTTTTTTAAATTAAATTCTTTGTTTTTCTTTTTACTTTTAATTACGAGGACATCTGTGTGTGGGTATGTGCAGGTGAGGGCAGCTACATGCAAAGGCCAGAAGAGTGTCAGATCCCCCAGAGCTGGAGTTACAAGTGGCTATGAGCTGCCTGACATGGGTGGGTGATGGGAACTGAACTCAAGTCCTCTGGAAGAGCAGCAAGCACGCTTAACCAGTGAGCCTTCTCTCCAGCCCCTTCATTCAATTTATTTATTTTTTTTTATTTTGTCGTGTTACATCCTGTTGAGGAGATGATACATAGGCGTGGCTCATAATCTAAATACTGTGAAAATAGCCAGTGCGGGGAGAGCCCGGGGAAGGCAGACACTTCTGGGCTTCGGGAAGGTTGGCGGATAACGTCTCGGTGGATCACAGAGCACCTGGGCCAGAAGCAAGGCTAGGCTATTGGCGTCGATGCCGCCACCCTCTCCAGCAAATCACTTCTTCCAAGTAGGCCCCACCTCCCCAAGCTTTCACAAAACATTTCCACCAACTCTTGTTCTAAGTCATGAGCCTTGCACATTCAAACCAGAAATGGCCGTGGAAAGGGTTCATCTAGCCGGGCGGTGGTGGCACACGCCTCTAATCCCAGCACTCGGGAGGCAGAGGCAGGCGGATTTCTGAGTTCAAGGCCAGCCTGGTCTACAGAGTAAGTTCCAGGACAGCCAGGGCTACACAGAGAAACCCTGTCTTGAAAAGCCAAAAGAAAGAAAAAAAGGAAAGGGTTCATTAAAAGGAAAGGGTTCTTGGGAGGCAGAGGCAGGCGGATTTCTGAGTTCGAGGCCAGCCTGGTCTACAGAGTGAGTTCCAGGACAGCCAGAGCTACACAGAGAAACCCTGTCTCGAAAAAACCAAAAAAAAAAAAAAAAAAAAAAAAAAAAAAAAGGAAAGGGTTCATTTATGAAGACCACCTGGGACAATGCAGGAACCTGTTGGTGCAAATTTCCATAGCAGTTGCAAATATGGTTTTAAGTTAGCTGGATTTGTTGCTGTTACAAAATATCTGAGAGGAATGATTTAAAATAGGATTTATTTTGGCTTGTGCTTTGGGGCAGAAGGTAAGGCAGAACATTCTGGTAGCTCAGAGTGGAGCAAGACTGTGCATCTCATGTTAGCCAGGAAGCAGGATAGAAGAGGCTCAGGGAGAAGACGTACCCCTTGGAGACACCCCCACAGGACCCTAGTTTCTCCAACCAGGCCCCGCCTTCTAATAGTCTATTCAGCTATACACTTGCCAAGTGGGAATTGGAACCCTCACTGTGAAGTAACACAGCATCTCCTCTGAGGTAATCCCTTCTCAGCGCCCCAGCTGGGACCAAGCCTTCAGACCAAGCCTTCGCCACAGGAGCCTCTGGATGATATGACAGATTCCAGCCATGGTATTCCATTGCCAGTGAGGATGCTGAGTGTGTAACAGAAGCGTGTGGTCTGACTTCCAGACTTGCAGCACATGTCAGGAACACATCCTACACTCAGAGTCCCCAAAATGTCGGGGTAGAAGCTAAGCCAGCATGAAAGGCTGAGGCCTGCATGCAGATGACACAAGCTGGCTGTGGAGATGATTTTTGTCAATGGAATGAGGGAGGGTGATGACAGATTAGTAATAAAAATCAAGCCATTCTTATCTACTGAGTAGAGCCTTTAGCGCTCAGCATCCATCATTGGGGCCCACATGCATGCTCAGCCCCAAGACTTGCCTACCGCCAAATGACTCCAATAGGTAGTTTCTTGAATTCTTTTTATTCCTTACATTGTATTTATTTAGTGTGTGCGCGCACACACACACACACTCGGTCACTGCACACCTATATCATGGCATGGGTCTGGATGTAAGAGGATAACTTGCAAGCGTTCTCTCCGTCCATTCTGTGGGTTCTAGGGGTGATCTTTGGTTGTCAGACTCGGCAACAGGTGCCCCTCCTTACTGAGCCTGCTCGCTGGTCTGCTTCTTGGATTCTTAGATTCAATGATAATTTTTGTTGTTTAGAAAAGAGTGGGTAAGTGTTGGTTGAATGACAACATTTGGCTAATGATTGTCAGTTCTGTTTCATTTTCTGTTCTCTCTCTGTAACACTGTCAGGAAAGACAGACAAATCTTGTAGTTGTGCTTGCTGCCAGAAGGAGTCAGCACTGAAAAGCAGTTTAGTTCCCTCCTGGGGCCTTAGTGGGTGGGTGGAGTTCCTTCTGGGGAAAGCTGGCCATTTGACTCTGCCACCATGGAGTGGATGCACAAAACACAGCCAAGAAC
>OZ030012.1:65283290-65458290 GCA_964023405.1 Apodemus agrarius | reverse complement strand
AGAGAGAGAGAGAGAGAGAGAGAGAGAGAGATGCCGTGGTGCATGTGTACAGGTCTGAAGACAGCTTTCCTTTTAGCACCTTGGTTCAGAAGGTCGAGCTTGGAGCAGGCACTTTTATCCCCTAAACTGTTTCAAAAGCCCCTTTTACTTTAGTAATATGAAAAATCACGTCGAAGCAGTTTACTTGACTGTAAAAACACGTTCATGTTCTAGGTGATTATAAATTGGTTATGGTTGTCAGTTTGTGATCTTGGTTTTGCATATAATCTCTGTGCTGCTGTTTAATTACAGCGTTTTTCGTACACACAGAAAGCCCGATAATATATTTGCCACCTCCATTCTATAATTAACCTTTTTCTATACTTAGTTTATCACATGTACATTGATCCTTATAATTTTTATGCATTACTAAATAAACTCCAGAAATCAGCACCACTTCATCCCCGAGTGCTTCTGCACACACATCATTAGCTGTGGCTCGGTGTTTATTTACAGTTGTATGGCTTTTTAGTTTACACACAGTGAAATGCATAAATCTTACATGGTTGATGAATTTTGATAAATGCATACACATGTATAATCCACACTCAATTAAGATGTAGAGCAATTTCACCATTCCAGGTCCACCCTCCCACCTTTCTAAAACATCCCCATCCCTGAGCTCCTAGTGGCAAGCCAGTGTCTGACGCCTACCTACCAGGCACGTCACTTTGCTTGTTATTACACTTTATATGAGCATTTGGGGATGTAGCTCAGTGGTACAACATGTGAGTTTAGTGTGCACAGGGCTCTGGGTTCCACCCCCAACACTATGCATGAGTGCACACGCACACACACACACACACACACACACAAACAAACAAAATCTGTGGTGGGCTAAGGGAACTTGCTTAGTGGGTAGTTTTGCTGCATAAGCATGCTGACCTGAAATCAGGTCCCCAGAACTTACATAAAAGCCAGGTGTGGTGGAATGTACCTGTGACCCCAGCACCGAGTAGGGTGGAGACACAGGATCCTGAGGATTTGCCGATAAGAGGCAGATCTCTAGGCATTCAAGGCCAGCCTGCTCTAAATTGTGAGTTCTAGGACAGCTGGGGTTACATAATGAAGCCCAGTAAAAAGACAAACAAACAAACAAACAAATGGCTGGGCGATGGTGGCGCACGCCTGTAATCCCAGCACTATGGGAGGCAGAGGCAGGCAGATTTCTGAGTTCGAGGCCAGCCTGGTCTACAGAGTGAGTTCCAGGACAGCCAGGGCTATACAGAGAAACCCTGTCTCGAAAAAAAAAACAAATCCAAAACAAAAAACAAAAACAAACAAACAAACAAATAAACAAAACAAAAGCAAAAACAAAAACCAACCCCCAAACAAAACAAAACAAATCTCTTAATCTGCTCTGCTTTCTTGGTGGGTCTAGAACCATTAAGAGGCAAGCATTGGGTGGGGTGTGGCTCAGCTGGGAGAGGGCTTGCCTAGCTCACGTGATGCCCTGGCTTCAATCCCCAGCACCACATTAACAGAACACGTTTGTAATTCCAGCACTAGGAGAATGGAAGCAGGAGGGACAGAGTTCAAAGTAGTCTTTGGCTACTTAGCAAGTTGAGGGCCTCCTGGAATGTGTGAGACCTTGCCTCAGACAAACTAACAAACTGTCAAGCCGCCGGGCATGGTGCCACATGCCTGTAATCCTAGCACTTGGGAGGCAGAGGCAGGCGGATTTCTGAGTTCGAGGCCAGCCTGGTCTACAGAGTGAGTTCCAGGACAGCCAGGACTACACAGAGAAACCCTGTCTCGGAAAAAAAAAAAAAAAAAAAAAAAAAAAAAAAACAGGCAAGCGCGCCCACAGATTCCTCTGGGACGGGCTCCCAGTGGTTCTTTCTGCACCATTTGGGCGGTCTGTCCATTAAGGCTGGAGTCCCCTGGCCAGGTGACTGGAGCAGTGGCTTGTGTCTGTTCTGATACGAATATGAATGTCTCCCAAAGGCTCATATGGAAAAATCTGATCCCCAGCTGGTAGATGCAATCACCGAGAAGTGCCTGGGTCATGAGGGCTTGGGCTCTCAGGGAGCTTACCTGTCGATAGATTCCTAATTGACAGCGTTATTGCGTGGTGGCATAGACATCAGGTAGTGAGGCCCACTAGATCACTGGAGATAGGTCTTTGAGGGATGACATATATTGTCTCCTTCCCTTTCAAATATCTCTTCTCTGCTTCCTGCCCATCCTGAGGTGAGCAGCTCTGGTCCACCCTGCCTTTCCTTTCCTGACTTTTCTATCGTGTTACCTCAGAGGCCTACACTCCAGGGATGCAGCTGGCCAGACTGCCTGTGAAACCGTGAGCCAGAGTGAATGCGCCTGCTTTTGTCACTCCTCTTGGATATCTGTCACAGCGCCAGGAGCTAACCATCTGTCAAGGCCCAAAGAAACCTAGGACAAGCCGGGTGGTGGTGGCGCATGCCTGTAATCCCAGCACTTGGGAGGCAGAGGCAGGAGGATTTCTGAGTTCGAGGCCAGCCTGGTCTACAGAGTGAGTTCCAGGACAGCCAGGGATACACAGAGAAACCCTGTCTCGAAAAAACAAACAAAAAACAAAAAAACAAAAAAAAAATAAGAAAGAAACTTAGGACAAGCCTCACTCAGCACCCGTGGCTCCTCCCGGCACTTCTCACCCCGCCCCCTACCCTGAGACTCTCTGGCAGAAGACTAGGCTTCTGCTTCCTTCCCTCAGCTTCTGATTCTCCTCCAGATGCCTCTGGACATCCTCTCCCTCGTGACTACAATCAACCTCTTTTCAACCTTACCTTGGAGTGATGGTGTCCCTATTTTCATTCCTTGTGTAAAGCAGAAACTGTCCGATCTGGGGCAAGGTTTCCTGTCGCAAATGGTAACTGGCTCCAACTGCCTACTTTGGCCTGGGACATGCAGAGAACTGTGGAGCTAACTGGATGTCCAAGGAGCAGCCATGTGTTTGAGTGACAAAAGCTGACATTTGTTGTCAGTCTCACGAATACCTACTCTACGTTCTGTTCACAGCTGGGCTGCTGTGAGTGCCTCCCGACTTCCGGTGATGAGGTCTGGAGAGCCGACTGAAGGAATGCCAGTAGAGGGGAAACCTGATGAGTGCGCGTGTGTAAGAGGGTGTGTACCTGGACTCCAACACAGAACTTCCCTCTGGAACTGGTCTAGGAGAACGGATGGACCAACCTGCTCCAGAGACTCAGAAAAGACAAACAGAACACCAAACCGCCAGCGACCCATAAACACCTGTCCCACTGGACGGGAGGGCATACACATTTCCTGCCCACAGTGCCCAGTTAAACCGCGTCAAAACTGCAGACAAGAACAAAGGCTATTTTCTTGTTTTATTATGGTTATGTATGTATTTATTTAGTGCATGTGTGGTGTGTTTGGGATGCAAGCATGCCACGGTGTACATGCGGAGATCAGAAAACAATTGCTGAAGTTGGTTCTCCCTAGGTGGGTCTTGGGAACAGAACTTGGGTCTTCAAGCATTAGTAGGAAGCCCCTTATCTGCTCTGCCCGGAAGGGTTACGTTTTTCTGTCCTTACATTTCAACTTTTAGGAACCAAATGTGATGGTTGATTTTGATTATCAATTTGATAGAATTTAGAGTCACCTCCAAAGTAAAATTCTGGGTGCCAGGACTCACAGCCTGAGAACCGGCCTGACTTCATCTTCTCCCCACACTAAGTCAAAAGACCTATCTTAGATGTGGACGGCACCGTTCTATGCCCTGGGCCCTGAAGTGAATAAAAAGAAAGTACGCTGAGCACCAGAGCTGTTCTCTCTGCTTCCTCATTGTGGATCCGTTGAACCAGCAACATCACACTCCTGTTGCCATGACTACCCAACAACCCATACCCTCAAACTGAGAGTCAAGCAAGCCTTCCTTCCCAGTCCTCCTCATTGGCTGTTAGAGCAACAAGGAAAGTAACTAGTACACTTCATGCAGCCCATGGGTTAGCAGAGGGCAGGCCTCCTCCATCGCATACTGCCTGACGGAGTGAGTTCCTTCCTGGTGGCTTCTGCCTCTCTTGGATGGTTCTGCTCCCTGGCAGTCTTCAAGTAAAGAGACCACAAAGGGGGCTGTCTTTCTTCATGGGCTGCTACTCCTGGACCCAGGAAGCCTTCTCATTCTCCATGACTGCCTCATTTCTCCCCACCCCTACCTTGGAGTCTATGTCATGTCTGTCACTGTGACAAATATCTGAGGGAAATGAGTGACTTTAAAATGACAAAAGACAACACATTTACCTTAGCTCGTGGCCTCAGAACCTTTGATCTGTGGTCCACTGAGTCTGCCGTTTTTGGGCTTGTGCTGACTTAGGAAGCTACCGTGGAAGGGAGTGGCTGAGCAAAGCCTCTCAGGGATATAGGGGAAGGGGGACAGAGAGATGGAGAGGGGCTGCAGCACTCTTGAGAGGTTGGTTAGGAACTGGTGGAGGCTAACCTCGAACTCCCAAGGTCTTTGCTTTTATCCCCAAAGTGCTAAGAAAACACCCTTCACCTCCAGTGAGGCTCCCTTCTCCATCCTGGACATCTCCACCTCTGGCCTGCTGCTCCTCTACTGGCCCTCTCCCTCTTCTTTCCTGTCAATCCTGATTTACCTTCTTAACCAGCTTAGAATTCAAACCGTACCCTCATAACTCTCCAAACAGTCTACTTTAGGGGGGCTACTGTTTGTTTGTTTGTTTTTGGGAGACAGGGTTTCTCTGTATAGCCCTGGCTGTCCTGGAACCCATGCTGTAGACCAGGCTGGTCTTGAACTCAGAAATCTGCCTGCCTCTGCCTTGTTTGTCTGTTTGTTTTGAGACAGGGTCTCATAGATCCCAGCCCGGCGTTGAACATAGAATGCAGCTGAAGATCACTTTGAACTTCTGATCCTTCTGTCTCCATCTCCCAGATGCCAAGATTACAGGTGTGCACCACTGTACCCAGTTCTTACAGTGCAGGAACCCAAGCTTTGTACATGCTAGATAAGAACTCTGCCCACTCAACTATGGCCCCAGCTCCTAAATGCACCACGTTAAAGCCACATGCAAGCTTCTCTTGCCTGGTGGTTGCTTTTCCACCACCCAGAACAACTTCCTCATGCCTTCTGTCCCCACCCCAATCCCCTACCCCCATCCCACGCTTCACTGTACCTGTCTTATTGATGATCCTGGATTATATTTTCTTCAAAAGTCAGCAGGTACCCACCTTCCAATTCCCCACCAGTGGATCCACCCGTTTAGGTGACCAATGGCCGTTCTCTTGCTCTCTGGTTACAAAGGATGAGGTGTGTCCTGTCTCTATGGAGGACTGTATTGGTCAGGGTTCTCTAAAATAACAAAACTTATAGAATGAATCTCTCTGTATATACAAAGGGGATTTATTGGAATGACTTACAGGCTCTAGTCCAGCTAATCCAACAATGATGGGCTATGAACTGAAAGCCCAAGGATCTAGTAGCTGCCCAGTCCATGGGGCTGGATGTCTCAGCTGGCCCTCAGTATACTCTGGAATCCTGAAGAAGCAGGCGCTAATGCCAAGGGGGACATGGTCTTGCTAACAAGGTGAGAGCAAGCAGGCAGAGAGCAAAAGCTTCTTTCTCCCATGACCTTATATGAACTTCCAACAGAGAGTCTGTTACTGAAGATGTGGATCGTATCTTCCCCCTGAAGATCTGGATTTGAAGTGGATCTTCCTACTTCAAAGTAAGCAAAAATCCCTCATTGGTGTGCCCTCATTTTTTATTTTAGTTAATTTCATATGTAGTCAGGTTGACAACCAAGAATAGCAATCACAAGTCAAGCTTGTATTTAAATTCAATGCTTCCCCTTTACTCGATGACATCCACAAGTCTTTCTCCTGCACCATCCCTAGCAGAATGTAGGCCCTGACCGCCTGAGCCTTCTGCAGATGGGCAATGAGAGGTACTTGTCCAAGGCCACATAAGCCTCCTGGCACTGGCAGGACAGCCCCAGGACAGCCCCAGGACAGCCCAACCGAACTTAGCGCCTTGAGCTATGCAGCATCACCTGATTTTTAATTTTTAATTTTTTTGTTTTGTTTTTCGAGTCAGGGTTTCTCTGTTTAGCCCTGACTATCCTGGAACTCACTCTGTAGACCAGGCTGGCCTTGAACTCAGAAATCTGCCTGCCTCTGCCTCCCAAGTGCTGGGATTAAAGGTGTTGGCCACCACCGCCCGGCTCCTCACCTGATTTTTAAAGCATCAGACATGACTGTTGATGCTTGGAAAGAGCCAGCACCTCCGCAGGCAGCAAGAGGCTCGTTCTTGAAGTTCATGTTTGAGTTTTAGAACATGTTTGTTGTGAAACATCTGAACCCAGGGATAATGGGAATACTGTGTCACTGGTTTGGAAGCAAAGAGAGTTGCAGAGATGAGAGAGAGGACTGTGCTGGCTCTAAGAGCTCGAATCTTGAAGAAACGCGTGAAATAAGTCAAGATGAATCTTGCTGTGTTCAACCGTAAGCCACACTGGTCCTGAGAACTGAGGGGACATGCCTGTGTTCAGAGCAGGAGGTTATGGGTTCTGGCGGCTACCGATGCCTTTTCTGGCTAGGTGACCTTGAACAGAAAATGACTATTTTGAAGAAAGTTTTGGGAAACAAAACAGAAATCATCGGGGGTCTGGAGAGATGGCTCAGTGGTTAAGAGCACTGACTGCTCTTCCAAAGGTCGTGAGTTCAAATCCCAACAACCACATGGTGGCTAACAACCACCTGTAATGGAATCTTCTGGCATGTCTGAAGACAGCGACAGCATACTCATATACATAAATAAACAAATAAATCTTTAAAAAAATGAAACAGCAAATCATCAACTCCTGAAGTGACTCTGTCTGTGCTAGCTACTTTTTATGTCAACTTGACACAAGCTAAAATTATCTAAAAGGAGGGCACCTCAATTGAGAAAATGCTTCCATAAGATCCAGGTATAGGGCATCGTCTTAGGGCTTTATTGCCATGAATTGACACCATTACCAAGGCAACTCTTACAAAGGGAAACATTTAGATGGGGCTGGCTCTCAGTCTCAGAGGTTTAGTCCTCATCAGGAAGAGTGTAAGCTTGCAGGCTGTTGCTGGAGGAGCAGAGGATTCCACATCTTGTTCTGCAGGCAGCAGGAGACTGTTCCACACCGGGTATAGTTTGAGCATAGGAGACCTCAAACTTGATCCCACAGTGACACACATCCTCCAACAAGGCCACACCCACTCCAACAAGGCCACACCTCATAGTAGTGCCACTCCCTTTGGCCAAGCATTCAAACACCTGAGTCTATGGGAGCCAAACCTATTCAGGACACCATAGACGTTTTCTTAATGCCTCCAGAATTCCGGGAAGTTATCTGTCCTTGGGCAAGTGGAGGTTACGGTTTAGAGGCATTTTCGTTTTATAGATTTCTCAGTAATTTAAACTTCACTTTAGCCCTCATGGTTGGCTTGCACCTTGGACCATGGGAGTTCCAGGTTTGGCAACAAATGCCTTTACCCCTAAGTCATCTCGCTGGCACATGACAGTTCTCACTCTCTATCTCCCCCTTGCTTTTTCCCAGTATCTCCCAGTCTTCTCCCACTTACTCTCTCCAGGAGCTGTGAAAATCATGTAGATTCAGGTTTGAAACTCAACTCTGCTACTTGTTGGCCGTGTGACAAATTAGCTGGGTCATTCAGTGTCTCTGAGTCTCAATGCCCTTAACTGAATGAATGTGGTACAATCAAATTTTTCTCTCATTGGGAGTATTCGGTCTAATACACCATTCTCCAAAGACTGCTTTGGGGATTGTTAAAACCTTGAGTCCCGGGTTTTCCAGGTCCCAATCTAGAGTGAACAAGAATTCCCATGGGGTAAGACCTGGCTATCAGACAAACTGGGGACTCCAGTCAGGAAATTTTTGGGAACCCTGGGGCTGAGCATCCAGTAATGTGCTCGGTACTAAATAGCTACTCCTCACTGAGAACTTCCGGGTATGCAGTCTTCATAGTGAGGATGATTATGAATCAAATAGAGTTCTAGTGAGCTAAAAGCAGACTTGTTCAAGGACCACTGGGGGTTACCCACTCTGTGCTGGTCAGGCTGAGGCTGAATGGAGCCATGGGGTGCCAGCTACCATGATTTCCTGGCTCTGGCCACAGGCTGTCCCCTGGAAGATGCGCCTCTACAACCAGGCTCCTCCTCCAGGTCCGTGCGGCAAGATCAATGTGTTTTGTTTTTGGTTGTTGATGGTTTTGCTTGTTTGTTTGTTGAGACTGGATTTCACTTTGTAGGCCCGAGTGGGCTAGACCATGTTGGCCTTGAACCTGAGAGGTCCTCCTTCCTCCTGAGTGCTGAGACTAAAGGTGTTTGCCACCATGCATGGCCTAACAATGCTCTTGTTAATAACTGTCTCTGTGGACCAGGAGAGGTGGCTGTGGTTAAGAGTACACACTACTGTGTTTGCCGACGAACTGAGTTTGATTCCCAGCCTCTGCTCTGCGTGGCTCACAACTGCCTGTAAACTTCAGGGTTTCCAACTTCCTGTTCTGGCCTCCTTAGGCACCTGCACTCATGTGAATAAGCGCCCCCCACCCCACGTATAATTTAAAACATTAAGTCTTTCAAACAATAACAAAACTGTCTCTACCACTACCCACACGTCTCTGGACACCAGGCAGGAGCTCCTTGACACCTGCTGTCCTTGAGAGTGAGCATGGGACATCATCCAACTGGCCATCTGGAGTGGAGAATGTTCACATCCACTGGTCCATCCACAGTCCGGTGGGGCCACACTAAGAGGAATCGTTTGTTATGTCCCTGTGCCTGCTCCTGGAGTCCCAGTGATAATGTCCCCCTGGGTTTGGCTTTCTCCAGTCTCTACCCTGCTTGCGCCTTCCTGGCTGGCTTCAGATCTGTCTCCATCTCCAGCCTCTCTTTGTCCTATTCTTGCTTATGCCCAGCCTGTCACGGGAACCGCTTGTTAGGGACCCGGGGTGGGAATCCTTCCAAATGTGAACAATGAGTTTGGAACCAGGATATAAATAGTCTTTGCAAGTCAGCAAATGAGAGCCCGAGTGGCTCACCTCTGGCCTGCATCTGCTAGCATTCCCAACACAAGATACGAGCCGTGTCTCTGGTGTCAGAGACCTGGGGTTTTCAGGCACTTACCAGCTGGAGAGTCACCTTGCCTCTGAAGCTCCGTTTCCGTCTCTGTGCACTCTAGGAGACTGGAGGGAGTGGCGGTCCGACAGCATGAAGCCTGGAAGTCACACCACGGGTCATGCCTGCCATCGTTTCTCCAGACAATGGCCTGACCAGATGAACTTCCACTGGTAGTTGACATCGGAAACGCACTGCCCAGGGAATGTGGAGAGCTGGTTACGGGTCCTATTGGCATGAGACCTGTAGGGTTGGCTCCTGCTGCACTTTATCCCTCCGCCCTCACCACAGAGGAGTGTACCAAAGCCTAGAAAAGCTACCCTGGGCTCGAGGCTGGGCTCTCCCACGCCCGTGGTGTGACCTTGGGGCCACCACCTGTCCTCCCTGAACTTCATCAAGTCGGAGGGTAAACCAGGAGGCGTTTGTTTTTTAGACAATTTCTCAAGTAACCAGGCTGTCCAAAAGCTGTTATATAGGCAAGGATGGTCTTGAACTTCTGATCCTCTAGCCTCTAATTCCCAAGTTCTGGGATTACAGGTGGGTGCCACTGTGGACAGCTAGGACTGGGTGACTTCTACCAGCCTCTTGGGACTCATTCATAGAGTACTTACTAGCACACTGGCAACCCCAGTCGTGACGTTTGTGAGCTGAGGAACCAGTCAAGGATACAGTTAGGGGGACTTAGTATAAGGACAAGAAAGTTGGCTCTGGGACCAGACATGAGCTCAGCTCCTCAGGGCTCTTCTGTGTGACACTGAGTCACCCTGAGACGCTAAGGGAACCAGCTGGACTGGCTGCGTTTGAAGTTCTGGGTTGGCCACAGGGTCAAGGCTCAGAAGAGGTTCACCCTTCCTCCTTTCCTTTCAACAAAACTGATTATCACAGTGTGACAGGCCTGGATTCTACCTTTTCCGTTCAAGGTACTCAGCCTCAATCTTCCTCACTTATGAGGAAACAGTTGAAGCGGGATGAAGACACATACTTATGTGTGCAAACGTGTGGAGGCCAGAGGTCAACCTCAGCCAGTGCTCCTAGCCATTCGTTCATCTTGATTGACACAGGGCCTCTCAGTGGGACCTGGGGCCTGCCAAGTAGGCTAGGCTCGCTGACCAGTGAGCCCCAGGGATCCGCCTGCCTCTCAGTGCTAGGTTACAAGCAGCACACAGCACATCCAGCTTTATACAGCGGATGCTGAAGACGGTCCTCAGGTCCTCGTGTTTATACTGAGACTTTCATCAACCTTCCTCATAGGTGGATGGAAATACTTGGCCCGGAGGCTGCCTGCAGAATGTGCTCTTCACTGCACACTATGCCAATGAAACCACCACGGAGGGGGTTGGGGCCCACAAGCATCTGTCCTCACATATCGCTTCTACATTCTCGGTACCCTCCTGTGTGGACATGTCTGCCTGCCCACCCCTCCACTCCCTGCCACCATGACCACAAAGCTTAGTCTGCAGGAGACCACCTGACCCTGCTTCTAAAGCCAGAGGTAGCCAGCCTAAAAGAGCAGGTGTCAGGGTGAGGTGAGGCTCTGGTCTTCTCAGAAGCACGTAAGAGTCGCTGGAATCCCACCATGATCGCAAGCTAGTGAATGCTGGCTATGGGGTGTGGAAGTTGTAGAAGAGGGGTGTGCAACCAGTGCACTCACTGACGGCTGTCACTGTTCGTGACAGAAATCTCACACACGACCATTACTAAAACGCTAGGAGAGATTTGGCCCACCGAGCATCTTGTCTAAGAGTTGACCACGAAGAATCTGTGAGGGGCTCTTGGTAGGCAGAGGCAGGTGGATGTCTGTGGTTGATGTCAGTCTGATCTGCAGAGTTCCAGGCCAACCAGTGCGATTTACTGAGAAAACTGGTTTTTGGATTATTTGTTTTTAAAAGAAAAATGAAAGGTGTAAGCACTCGGGGTTGGTGAGATGGAGATAGCCCACTGAGTCTTTGCCACGGAGCCTGAAGCCTCAAGTTCAATCCCCGAGACCTGCAGGATGGGAAGAGAATCCAACTCCCCAAAGTTGCCCTGACATGCAACACACACACACACACACACACACACACACACACACACACACACACGATGTAAATACATTTAAAAATTTTAAGTATGATTGCTTATGAGAAGGATGCTGCAGGAGAAACTGGAAATAATCCAACAATCTACCTATTTGGTTACAATAAATCCAATCAGAACCCAGCCATGGGATTAGCAGGGAACCACCTGAGCACTTCAGAAAACCCCCAAAACAGAGACCCAGGACCATAAATAAAAAAATACAATAAATACCAGCTGCTAAGTCTAGGGTTTGTTAAATAATGTTTTATACGTTCCTGAGTTTAAGCATACATTCTTTTACAATACGGAAAAAAAAATCAAAGATATTTTAAAAACAAGAACAAGAGCTATTTATTGTTGGTCTGCCTTTTGGGTGCTTTATTTATTTGTTTGTTTGTTTTGTACCCTTTTTCCCTCCTTCCCCCACTTTAAAAAAAAATGTAGCCTTTAAGTAGAACATATCCCACCCCAGGCTTGCTTTGCAAACAAAAGTCTCCATCCATCGCAGGCGACATAAGAAGCCTTCCCTCCAGGGCCAGCAGCTGATCCTAGGCGGTCGGTCACTGGCTTGTAAGGACTCAAAAGAAGCCATCTTCCAAAAAATTGTATAAAAAAGATTTATTGAAATTTATCAGTGACAAACAGACATAAAATCAAAAGTTTGGCTCTTCTCAAGGGCAGGAGAGAAATGAGCTGCGGTTGCTCTGTACAAATGAGACCCCGGGCAGGGACAGCGCCACTTCTAAAGCCACCTGGAAGAGGGACGCTGACGGCACACAGCATCCAGCAGGCGAAACCTGCCGCCACTTCAGAGGCCCACCAGGTAAGAAAATATGATTTTGCATTCTTTTTCCGTGCTCCGATATATGCAAGAAGAAAAACAAACAGAACAAAAACCCAGAGGACTCGCAGGGAGCCTCCAGAGCTTGGATTTGTAAAAAGGTTCTAAGCTGGAGCGCCCGAGATGAGTCCTGTCATTTCTGCAAAACAAGTTGCTCTAATATTTTACAGAACCAGATAAAACAGGTTGTTTTTAAGAAGTTGAAACAGGAAGGCTCACTTCTTTCCCATTTCACACGTCTCTCCTAAGCCTGCCTTTCTTAGTTGTTGTTTTGTTTTTTCTTTTTGGCTCTCTGGAATCACAGTCCCAGAGTAACAAGAGTTCTCTTTACAAAAAGCAAGGCCCACTGCCATCTGTGGAGGGGGGAAAAGGGATGAGAGACGGGGACTGTCCCCAAACCAGTGCCAAAATACGCCTTTTGGTTGCTATTTACAACCCAGGGTGCTGGGTACCTCTGGCAGCGACCACACGAACCAGAGCAGGAGTTAGTGAAGAAGGCAGGGGCTGGAATTCAGCAGCTCTTGGGCTGTGAATTACCTGGCTGAGGCCAGCCACGGCCTGCTGATCAACTCTGGGGACGTGGGACATACCAGAAAATGTTAGCCCTCCAAGTCATCCTCTCCAGAGAGTAAGAACAAACGCTTGCTCGGTGTGCACTGAGCTATTGCATTTATGGGTCAGAACCAGACACAAGGAAAAAGGAGGGGGGGAAATAAAGTGTGGCAGTAAAAATAGTATTTTATTCCTCCCCTCCCCCCACCCCCACCCCCAGCAACCCCCAGTACACTTTTTCCCCTCTCATTCCCACAGCAACGCTACAATCAGAAAAAAATAAGTTTCGGGGGGCAGGAATAGGAGGGGGAGGGGATATGGGTAAAAACAGTCAGATCACAGCAGGAATCTCCCCAGACAGGTTAATTCCCCCTAGTCATCCTCTTCGCCCTCGTCGTCAGGTTCTCGTTTTCGCTTCTGACTCCCTTCTTCTTCTGGAAAAATGGAGGGAAAGGGATGGTTATCAGGGGGCCGTCTGTCAGGCAGCCCTGCCCCCACTGGGAACCAGAGCACATCTAGGCAGCATGGGTGCCCCTCCCACTGTCTGGCCCTTAAAGCCTACACAAGGCAATGCTACAGTGGGGCTGGGGGGGTCGGGCGGCCACTGGGAGAGAGCGAAAGGCTGACGTACCACCGGCTTCTTCTTCATCTTCCTCATCATCCACTTCTCCGTCGTTGTAACCTTCCTCATCCTCCTAGGGGCAGAGACAGACAGCAGGGTAGGAGAAGTGGCCCTGCTGGGTCTGGGGAGCAGCTCCCCAGTCCCACCGACCCAAGCTCCACCCTAGCGGGGCCCAGCACCACCTCGGAGACACAGACAGGTGGACCCTGGAGCTCACCGGCAGCCAGTTTAGCCTAATCAGTGAGCGCCAGGTTCAAGGAGACCCTGGCTCAAAATATAAGGCGGAGAGTAACTGAGAAATAAAACCAGCACTGACTTCTTTCTGGCCTCCACACATGGTGCATGCACACGCAAGCACATACACTATACCCACCCACATACGTGAGTTAGAGAGAGAGATGTCCCTGCCTAGAAAGGCCTTGAATCCCATCTTAGAGCTCACATTAAGGCCTGCAGCTCAGTGAACACACAGTAGGGCTTCTTATGGTTTTGTATCAAGGAACCACTTGAGTCAGAAGACTATGTGGCCTAAGACATTTCCCACACCAAGTAAGACATTGGGGGTTACCTGGGGGTGTGGGGCAGTTTTGGACTGCCCCACGTTAGAAACACTGGATGTGAAGTCCCCAGAAAAAAGGCAGCTTGCTAGTGTGCAGGCTCTTAGGCGCCCAGGCTCCCTAGGCAGGTGCCTGTCATTGAAAGTAGGCCATCCTCTCTTGCATCTATCCTCAATATGGTTTTAGCCTCAAGGAAAGACCCCAGTTTCGGCAAATCCAGAATCAAGTGGGCAAGCCTAGCTCTCCTTTCCTGGGCCTGCCCCTCAGCCGAGCCTAGGCAGCTGAGGGGCTGGGGCATGGCGGATAGACTCGAGGGCCCGAAGGACCTCACTTTCAACTTGCTCGGGATCCAGCCAGTCCCGTGCCTTCGTCCTCCTATCCCAGGGACCTTGTTCTGGGTCTTTCCCGGGGTTCCGTGCTGGCAGCCTCTACCCGAAGGCCTGGTTTCCTGGTTTCTACGGCACGCAGCTGCTCACTGTTTCTAAGAACAGCTGAGGTAAATTCACTTTTATATCATTAAATAGTTCTCTTCCTGGTCTGTTTGCTAAGACTGTGTGTGTGTGTGTGTGTGTGTGTGTGTGTGTGTGTGTGTGTACGCACACATTTAAGAGCTCTTTCACTGGTAACCGGTGAAGGGCAGATGGTCAATGAGATTACAGAAAAACAGAACAAAATCCACATGTGGGGCTCTGATGACAGAAGGCAGGAATGGTACAAGGGACAGTCCACCAGCCAGTATGTTCCATTACCTTGTCCTCAAGGAAAGAGGTTCCCTCCTGCAAGTATCCCTTAAAGGTGGGGCTGTCAGCCCGAACCCAGAAGACAGAGAAACTGCAGGAACAGATGGGAGCCTGGCTTTCCTGCTGGCATCCACCCTCCTGAGCCCTGGGGTAGGCAGGCCGGGAAACCTGCTCAGGTGGTGTGTGGACTTGTGGACTACAAGCAAGGAGGCAGAAAACCGGGAGAAGGCCTATGACCTGTGTGCTGTGCATGTGTGTCTGAAGGCACCTGTTCACCAGTGTGCGCTGCAAACCTTTTCTGATGTACCAGTTACTAGTGGCAAGAACAGATTCAGCATTCTAAACAACTCATGGAAAATTAGGCTGCTTTGAGGGACCCTGAGTATCCAAACTCAAATTCTAAACACATGGAACAAGGTGTAGACGCCTGAGACTCCTGGTTGCTGTGCCCTCGCCAGACCGTCTGTCCATGTGTTACTTTACTCAATAACCCAGTGAGAGAGGTGACACAGTCCCTACTTTACAGATGACAAGAAACCCAGAAAAACCAAGAAATCTGTCCAAACGCACAGCTCAGGACAGGGCTGGAACCAGCTATTACAAAAATAAGCAGGAAGGCCGGGCGTGGTGGCGCACGCCTGTAATCCCAGCACTCTGGGAGGCAGAGGCAGGCGGATTTCTGAGTTCGAGGCCAGCCTGGTCTACAGAGTGAGTTCCAGGACAGCCAGGACTACACAGAAAAAACCCTGTCTCGAAAAAAAACCAAAAAAAAAAAAAAAAAGTAAAAAACAAAAATAAGCAGGAAGGCCGGGCGTGGTGGCGCACGCCTGTAATCCCAGCACTTGGGAGGAAGAAGCAGGCGGATTTCTGAGTTCGAGGCCAGCCTGGTCTACAGAGTGAGTTCCAGGACAGCCAGGACTACACAGAGAAACCCTGTCTCGGAAAAACAAAACAAAAACAAAAACAAAACAAAACAACAACAACAAAAAGATACAAAAATAAGCAGGAGCTGCGGAGTGGACACCTTCAATCCCAGCCCTCCGGAAGTAGGGCAGGCGGGTCTCTATGAGGCTGAAGCCAGCCTGGTCTATGGAGTAAGTCCCAAGACAGCCAGGGCTACAGAAAGAAACCCTGTCTCAAAACAAAAAACAAAGAAACAAAACAAAAGGTAGGGAGGGGCTGACTAGAGGGCTCAGCAAGGTAAGGGTGCTTGCGGCCACGCCCGACAACCTGAGTCCAATCCCCAAAATAACAAGATGAAAGAACAGAACTGACTCCCAAAAGTTGTCCTCTGACCTCCTCAAAGACCCCCGCCCCGAACATTGAGCCTCTGCTTCCAGAGCCCTTTCCCTACTCTGAAACAACTTCCCCAGAACGCCAGCTGATGTCTGCGACAGAAAGGTTTTGGAAATGGCCCCCTCTCCCTTCCCCGCAGCGGGGGCGGGGGGGGGGGGGCGGGGGGGGGGGGGGGGACGGGGGGGGCGGTTGCCGTGCCAGGTCGGAGGTGGGGCTGCACAGGTGCCCGGCCCGTCTCCTTACCTCCTCCTCTCCACTCACGTCCTCTTCCTCCCCCTCCTCCTCCTCATCCTCTTCCTCCTCATCTTCCACTAGCTGGGCATATTCATCATACTCCTCCTCTGTGGGGGACGGGCGGCAAGAAGACAGCATAGATTGAGATGACTAGGGGTTGCGTCTGCCCCACCCCTACCTGAGCTCAGAGCCCGACTGCTCTTATGCCCACAGGTGGCGTCCACACGGCCAAACGCACAAAAAGTGACTCATGTTACATAGGCCTTCCTCCAGGTCAGAGATGTGGAGGATCCTGGGTGTGGGCAAGGCCACAGACAAGGAGGTCTGAGCAAGAAGCTCTGGGCCCCAGGGAAACAGAGAGGGCTATGTTAACATAATGACTCTCTCTTCAAAGGAATGCCTTGTTCAAGGCCACCAGTGGCCTGTGTAGTAGAGCAACTGGCCAGGGGCTTGGAGGACTGGCCCGGGGCTGTACCACACACCCGGGCCACACACCACAACACCACACCGCGTCCTACAGGGGGACACTTAAAATCTACTGGGCAAAGGCTCTCCACCAAGGCTGATAGACTATATGAACAAATATGAACATTTCACAGAAGACCCCAGGCCAGCAAAGACAACAGAATCTGATGTCTGCATGGACTGGCACAGTCTGAGTGCTTCTGTTTGGGCTCTAAAGCCCTGCAGGGGAGCTGCAGGGAGCCAACTGCAAGGACCTGTAAGACAGTGGGATGGGGTGGGGGAAGGGCCCTTAGCCTTTCCTTCCTTCCTTCCTTCCCAAGGGATCTGACATTGACCACAGCGCCCAACTTCCCTGGGGCCACCGAAGGGTCCCATGCTGGCCAGTGGTCCTGCATGCTACAACCACCAGGGGGCGCCACAGGCTCTCCAGCAGAAGACCCTGGTCTCCCAGATGGAGAAAAGGTCCTGGGGAGCCCATCCCCACAACTGGCCTCTTCTCCTCCCAAGTCTGGGGTTACACTATAGAGATATACATAGTGTCCTTCCCTGGGGGACTTGAGGCCACCAGTCCCACTCCCCTGGGTGGCAGATGGCTTGCCAGCTTGTCTAGAGTGAGCCCCTGTATCGCAGGATCCCCATGGTCACCTACCATCCTCATCTTCCTCATCGTCATCCTCCACGTAGCCCTCGACATCGGAGTCAGGGGCCTCCTTGTTGTCCCTGTCATAGCCATCGAGGTACATGACCTGGGGCAGGAGCTTGAACACGTTTTCTCGGTAGGCATTCAGGTTGGTCACCTCACAGTTAAACAGGTCTAGGCTCTTGAGATTCTCTAACTTCTTCTGCAAGTGGAGAAAGGCAGTCAACAGTGAGGGTGACTGGGGAAAGGGGGCGGGAAGGGGGAAACACCCTAGGAGAGGCAGCAGGGGCAGCCCAGGAATTCCGGGAAAAGGAAGCCAGGTATGTCCTTGTGCATGTGTTCATGGTGTGTGTGTGTGTGTACACAAGTGTGCATGTACACTCACTTGTAGAAATTACAGGTCAACTCTGGTTAACTTTATTGTCATGTATGTATGTATGTATGTATGTATGTATGTATGCTGCGACAGTCTCTCACTGGGAACTCATCATTTTGGTTAGACTGCTGGCCCAGGCCCTGGGACCTCATGAGGACAATATCCTTGCACTGGAGGTCCAGGGGTGCGCTGCCATTTCCAGCTGTTACCTGGGCTCTGAGGATTTGAACACAGATCCTCATGTCTGCACAGCAAGTGCTTTACCCACTGAGGTCAGACCAGTCCTGACCAATGCTATCATGCTGCACACATAGTTAAGAAAATGGAGGCTGGGCTGGTGAGATGGCCCAGAGGTGAAGAGCACTGACTGCTCTTCCAGAGGTTCTGAGTTCAAATCCCAGCAACCACGTGGTGGCTCACAACCATCTGTAATGGGGTCTGATGCCCTCTTTGCTGTGTCCAAAGCCAGCAACAGTGTACTCATATACATAAAATATTTTTTTTAGAAAGAAAGAAAGAAAGAAAGGAAGGAAGGAAGGAAGGAAGGAAGGAAGGAAGGAAGGAAGGAAGAAAAAATGAGGAGGCACACAGCTAGCAAAAATGCAGCTGAATCCCGACCTCTCACCTCACTCAAGGACCCATCCCTATTGCCATGGGGACTGGGTCAAACTAGAAAGAGTGACCCTTCTGAGTCACTCTTGACTCTACTATTTTGTACACAGACCCAAATGATTCTTAGCAGAGGGGCCAAAGGCAAAGAGGACATGTGAGCTCCGGTCTGTGGGAGGCGGCCCCCACAACCCTGGGAGGAGAGAGGACATCATATCAGTAACCAGGACGGGAAGCCACATGAAGGCATGTGGCCCGTGTGCAGGGAAGTGGGAACGTGTGCGTGCCTGCTCCGCAGGGGTGACCCTGTCACTCTGCCTGAGAAGGACCTTAGAGACTCAGCTGTATACACACTCCCAACACAAGTGAGTCAGAACGTGAAGAGGTTTCTCTTCCTAACAAAATGATGACGTCAGGGCTTCCAGGCAGATGAAGCCAGCTCTGCCTTCTCCTAGGCTAGTGGAGGATGTGGAAGAACGTCCCGTGGTCAGTGTGCTTTATTAGCAAGACAGACAGACAAATAGGTAAAGTCTGAGCTTGAAAAAGCAATGCCAGCTTGCTGTCATGGCCACCTGACCCCATGACCTCAGACTGGTGAGTGCCTTGTGGACTTAAAGAAGCCACCCTTGCCGTGTCCCCAGCCCTTCCCCAAGCCAAGCTCTAACTTTTCTCTATTTCCAAAGAATTCTTTTTGACACATCTTCAGGCTGTTTCCTTAAAAACCAAAAGAACCGATGCACCTGGGACATTGGTCGCAGAGACTGTCATTCTGACTAAAATTTCCCTAACAGGAAAATGAGTAAAGCAAGAACCAGAAGTGTCATCCATCCTGTCTCTGAGGCCCTAGTCACCAAGAGACACGCTCTCTCCTTATGCAAATGAAGGCCAGTACTGGGCCTTCCCACTGGGCACAGCCTCAGACTCCAGGAATCCTGTGTCCATGACGGCACTAACCCTTAACCCTCGGAAGAAGTGATGGCCGATCTACCTCCAGAGTCAGCTTACATCTAGATTCGTTCCTCTCTCCTCAAAGGGTGGCAAGCCAGTCAGGCTGTGAGCCCAGACATACCACAACCCAGGCTGAAGGGCACACACCAGACCAGGCTCCATTCCCTGCCCCATGCTGGGTACCCATTCTGGCTGGGTGACCTTGGTCCGACTGAATTCTCCATGGACTAAGCGGAAATAGTACCCACGCTAGCTTGCAGCACAGGATGAAAGTCAAAGAAAAACAGTGATAAATACATATAACTGTGACAGTTGGGCTTCCCATCGCCCCCGAGGAAAGGGGGGTGCCCCGGGGACTCACCAGCGGCTCTATTGTGCTGAGATCCTTTATTTTGTTGCCACTTAAATTTAGATGCTTAAGGTTCGGACATTTCTCTGCCAATACTTCCAGGTCCCCTGAGATTCTGTTTTCGCTTAATTCAAGCTGTAGGAGGCAGGAAGGGAAAGGGCATTTGACACCGAGCTCAGGGGTACTCTCCCCAGACGGCGGGAAGGAACGTCCCCAGGGACCGTGGCAGCAAGTGCGAGCAAGCACCTGGCCTTGCCCTTAATTATGCTCTGGGAGCACAAAGCACCCCACCCGGAGCCTCCCAGATCCCAGGCTGTTTACCTTCTTGAGTTTGTTTAACTTTGGTAAGTTCGAAATGGAGGTGAGGCCTACGTTGATTGTACTTAGGAATTCCAGTTCTTCAAACTCATCCGTGAGGCCTTCGATTTTGCCTTCAATGGACTTACAGTTATCCAGGACCAGCTCTTTCACCTGGAAAGGGAAGGTCAGTGTGAGTGGACACAGGGCAGGGGTCAGAGGGTCCCGCCAATCGCCTCATCCAGATCAGCACTGCGTCGGAGCAAAGGACGACCAGTCTACCCGGCTTTCCATCATTAGCAAGATCCGGATAGGAGAATGCTGGAAAAGCACACCTCTAGAACTGGGGAGCCACTGTGGGGAGCATAACCAGTAGGCTTCGCTGTCACCAAGACTGATGTGTATGTGTGTGAGTGTGTGTGTGTGTGTGTGTGTGTGTGTGTGTGTGTGAACAAGCCCCTGTTACATACTCTTCAACCTCAGTACACAATAAAAACCACAGTCCCCACTGCCGGCAGGCACAGCCACATGGTGGTTGGTGGCGGTGGCACCTGGCACCCCTGCCCACAAGTGCCCAGGCCATACACCCACAGGAGGCAGGCTACTCACTCCCCACGCCCAGCCCCCACCTTGCGGTCCCTGTCCCCCCACTTCCCCACGCCCCCTCACCAAATGCTCACGGCTCGCACACCACACACTCGTGCCCCTCTCCCTCCTTCCTCCCGCCTCAGCCTGTCCAGAGGCCTGGCCCTTATCGCTGTTATCAGGCACCCAGCGTGCTCCGCCATAGGGGCAGCAGCTGAGAACCCTCTTCTCTACAGCCTCATGCCTAGACAGCACTGTCCAGCAGATGGTCCACCAGAAAGGAAATATTTGGTGCTGTCCAAGAACAGAGCCACCACAAGCCTTGCGTGGCCCTGAACACTCGGTGTTATTTTAATCTTAAGTATACAGAGATACGAGGCACAGTTCCTGGACCACACGGCTCATGATGTGTTCCTTGGTCCCTGCCTCGTAGGGGAAGAGAAAGCCTGTACTCCTAAGACAGCCTGCAGTGAAATGTGAGGGTTCCTACCCACTCCCTCGCCAAAGACAGGGAGAGGGGTGGGGGGGAAGGTATTTCTCTGTTTCTGACAGGGTGGAAAGAGACGAGAAAAGGGGCACTCGGGGCAGTTGCTGGCTCCAGTGAGCACAGCAAATGGATGACAGGCCAGGGGAAAACCAGTGGGTCTCAGAAAACTCACAAACAACCGAAGGAATCGGCAGGCAGGCCAAGGTACCCCTGGGCAAGCCAGGTGCTTGGGGAACCCAGTCTCTTGGTGATACCAGGAGCCTTCCTGTGGCGTGGAGCTGAGGCGCTCACAGATGGCAGGCAGGCAAGCACCACTCACTTTATTTCTCCCCGCCCCCACCCCTTTTTACTTTGGCACAGGCTTCCTCTGAGTTGCCTAAGTTGGACCTGAACTTCCCTTGTACACAGCTTTAAAGGGCTTTCAATTTCTAATCCTCCCGACTCGCTTCCGAAGTAGTTGGGATTAGAGGTCTGTGGCACCAGGACTGGCTGAAAGGAGTCTACAAAGAAAAGACTGACCCCTCCCAATGGCACTTGTCACAGTGCACCCCTGTACCCCAGGACTCCACATTAAGAACCAGCTTCTACCCTACAGCCTCTGGGAAACATCAAAAATATCGACTGGATATACTGCCCCCTCCGCCCGTGAGATTCGCCACAGGCCCACAAGGCTCACAGGGTCACCACTGTCCTCCTCCCCAGTCACCCTGCATAACCAGCCCAGGAGCCACTCCCCGCCCATGGCTGCACCGCTCCGCCCATGGCTGCACCGCTCCGCTAGGAGGCCCCTGCCTAGAGAGTCCTCTGGTCTTCCAGCAACCGCTTGAATTCGGCCACTCTACAGGGAAGAGGTACAGCAGGGCCCACTCCAGGCTAATAGCCAGGGACTATGAGGCACCTGGGTCTCAGAGCCATGCCTTCCTTCTTCCCTGTGGAGACAGTGAGTGCTCCATGCAGGACAGCCTGGCAGGAATTCACAGTTCTACCTGAAGGAAAGAAAGTCAGGAACACCACCTTCCTCTCTAAGTCACGAGCTCCAAGCCTCTGCCCTCCCTGGCTGTGCTCCATCTTCCCGATGGATCTAAGAGGCCACAGGTGCAGGTCAAGTCACTCACAGGCAGAGGCTAAGAATGAAGCTCTTGGAGCCCTTCACTTAAGGCAAGAAAGCTGCAGAGGAGGAGGCCTGGCTGTGGGCAGCAAGCCAATGGTGGGAGAGCAGCTGTGGGGGAGGGACACCGTGTGAGGCGTTGGACTCCTGTGTCCAGTCTTAATCCTTAACTAGTTTCTGGGGAATCCCTGCTTCCAAAGGCAGATCCCGGTGGATCCACCGAGACTGCAGACATTTGTGGTTTTCCTAGAGCGGTCAACAGCCTCTCCCCTTAATGCCATTAGCAAGTATAAGAGGACCTGGAGTGGGAAACTAATCCTGAACAGTCAAGGGAATTTCTAGGGGGAAATTGCCTCTATGTTGGGGGGAGGGGTGTTGGGGAGTCAGCACCTCCTCAATTCCTCCCCAACTCCTGCTAACAAGACAGACTGCCTTGCATTTCTACAAACAGCCGACCAGGCCAGTCCTCACCACCTCCCAGTACCACACCCAAACTGGGAGTCCCTTCTCTCAGGGACAATATAATATGTAAGTCGTCATCACGACTACTGTTCAGACACACACACACACACACACACACACACACACACACACCACCCTCCCCATACCGGTCACATTTTAAATATTACACACACCCTAGCTACACCATGGAGCGGGGTCCCTCCATTCACGGTCACATTCAGAACCACCTGTGTGGGTCTGACGCCCTGGTTCAGTCTGGTAGTGTCAGGATCTAATCCCAGCAGCACCCAAACTGTGTTCAAGGTCACCATTGGCTACAAAGCCAAGTCTGGTATGAGAATTTGTCTCAAAAAATGAGTCCGTAAAACAAATACTTAGCCGGAAATGCAGACCCAGCAGGCGGCTGAAACCCAACTCAGTCAGTGGTCCCCTGGGGCATCGCTGACATTCCCAGGTACAGGGACCCTGCCTGCCCAGATATCATTCAACGCCAAGCCCGCACGGCTGTACTGGCTTCCCTCTGCCCTTTCCTGTTTCATCATCTGGGGAGGCATTGCGCCCACCTTCTCAGTCACCAAGGTGCAGAGCTCAATCTGGCCCGGCTCAGGTGGCTGTGCGGTCCCCTCCAGTGGGGTGCGGGGTCCCAAGAAGGAGGGGCTGTTTCCTCTCCCTCTGGGAAAGTCTCAGGTAGCCTTTCCCAGACTCCTTTGCTTTTCTGCACCTCCTTCCTGACAGGGAGTAAGGGTGTCTATCCCGTGTAGGAGGACCCAGAGCATAGACCTGAAGGTTTCAGGATCATGTAGAAAGCTCAAGCTTCACAGGCCGAGGAGTGGCTCAAACCGGACAAAGCGGAAAACTCTAGCCATCGGCCCACGTGTGAGTCTTCTGCCTGTCCTCCCGCCCTCCACCCCACCCGTCGCCCAAGGCCTGCGACTGAGGGGACTCACCCTGCAACTCTTATCATTTCTAACCCACTTCCTCCGTCCTTGGCAGCCTCTCTAGCCCTTCCATGTGAGAGCATCCCTTTTGTAACCAAGGAGTGCTGTGCTTAAAAAAAAAAAAAAAAAAAAAAAAAAGAATAAAGGCCCACTTCCCTTGCCAAGTCCCGAGTGTGAGCGAACTACAAGTTAAAATTAAACTGAAAATTTGTACTTTGGGTTTAGACGCCCTCCCGGTTCCACCAGCACTTAAAACACAACCAGCCCTTAAAACAACGATGACGACGACAACAACAACAACAACATCATCCCAATGCACTTAGTTACTCTACAGCCCCAGACACCAGGACTACTGGCTTACACAGGACTGACCAGCCCCAGGCAGGAGGCCCAGGCAGGAGGCGATCTTCATTGCCTCAGAGGTCACACCCAGGAGGAGGCAGACATTTCGCAGGCAGCAGGGAGGCACCACACATTCATAAGAAGTCGGCCTGGCCGGGCTCTTGTGTTCCGTGTTTGTAAACCTTACCCCGAGACCCCACCCCCCCACCCCAGGCTTGGGTCTGCCTTGATTATTCGCCAGTGAAAGGTGAACTTCACGATAAACACAAACATTCACTCAACACAACTTGTTTGTTTCAAAAACACCAAGTCTGGTCCTTACAAAGTTCTCAGATGTGACCTTTCTTCTCCTAACACTGCAGTTCTAGTCACGGCCGCCAAGTTACTTCAGGCGTGTTTGTCTTAAAGGCCACGACCTCAGGGAAGGATGTGGTTATGCGATAGCCTGGGCTACTGGTGACTGACCTCACCCTGGATACAAGACCCCCCACCCCTAATCTGGGTTGAATGAGATACCATCTCTGTTCTCTGGAGTCCAAGATTACACCTCCTTAGGAAAAGGACAGTGACATCGGCTTAACCTATATATAAACTGCAAACTCTAGCTTCTAAAGCGCTCTCGGCTGGGTAATGACCTACTAGCCTCCCCCATCACCTAACCTCACACCCAAATCTAGTTTAAGACCTCCTCCCAGGAAGCCATCCCTGTAGCGGGCTCTTAGAACCCAAGGCTGGGCACTGAGCTCAGAGGCAGCATGAATCATTTAATCGTGTATTAAGCATCTGATCCTCCTAAAGGTCAGAGACTGTCCTTCCCATAATCAGCCTAGAGGGAGCGGACAGGACAGCAGTGCTTAGCAAGTGTCCCTCTTACTGGGCCAGGCACTTACTGGGAATATGTGTGTGTGTGTGTGTGTGTGTGTGTGTGTGTGTGTGTGAGAGAGAGAGAGAGAGAGAGAGAGAGAGAGAGAGAGAGAGAGAAAACGTGCATGCATGCGCCCAACAGCCCCGACCCAAGGCGCTTACACAGTGCACTGTAGCAGGCGGAATCAATGCACACGCTCTACCTTTCGAGAAACAGCTTTGGGTGGGTGCCCATGCCCATCAGGCGATCAGCCACAACCCTTCCAAACTGACGCTGCACTCAGCACACATGGCTCCAGTTCTCCCTACACAGGACACTCTGCAGCATTGTTGGGTGAAGTCACAGAACCCATGGGGAACCAAGATGGGGGGTGGGGCGGAGAAGGGGAGTCTGTCGGAAAGAGAGATGGTGGCAATGCTGGGAATCTGTAGCATAGCTAGCTGGTAAACAGCCCCAACAGGCCACTGAGGGGAGATACAAAGTACCCAGAGAGACCAAGGAGAGGCGCTGTCTCGTCTATGTAACTACAGCCCAGTGCAAAATGAAACGGTGGGCCCCTAGCTCGGAACTTACCTGGTAGATAGAATATGCTTCCTTAGCTGGATTAAACAGTAAGAAGTCCAGCCTAGAATTCTGCCAGCTTGAAGGGAAAAAAAAGCTACCCATCATCCCCTTTACCCGCTGGCCCTACTGTGGTGTCCACACTGAAGATGCCAGCACGGGAACAAAGACTCTTAACCAGTCCCCAGCCCCCCAGTGCCCCAAGCTGTCCTGCCACGGGCTCCCAGCCCAACACCCCAAGTCTCCCATCCTGCTCTGGAGCTGTACAGCGTGTTCAAGACAAACACTCTGGGCTCAACCTCTCCATCTTGGTCTGCCTGCTTTCCTACCCCAACCTCCAGACATAATTTGCACTTCCTTTACTGAACAAGAATTGAATATATGTAGGTTGGATTCAACCTTGTCAGTCTCTGACCAATTTAGGCTCCAGGTTCCAGGCTTCCAACAGAAGACTCAAATCAAATTGACCCAGTGGTTTTTGGTGCTCCTGGGTTTTAACTAGGTCAACTTTTAAATGGGCCACCCCCTGCTGCAGATCCCATTCCTAGCTAGAAGGCCAAATCTTGTGAGTCACCGAGGTTGGAGACAGAGATAGTAGACGTTTTCTTGCGTTTGTTTTAACGGTAAAATCTACTTACCAACCTGTGCGGCGAAACCTACGAAACTCAATCAGATTCAGAGAGGGAAGGGACACAGCTCTGGGGGGAAGGCTGGTTATTTTGAAAGTTAGAGACCTTAGGGAGTGGAAGGCAGTGTTTTCCGGTCACAACCTACTGCAAGGACCACATTTTAGGAGCTAGAGAGCTGGCTCAGCAGACAAGTGGACTTGTAGCTCCTGTGGAGGGTCCAAGTTTGGTACCCAGCACCGGGGTGGGGTGGGGTGGGGGGGTCAGAAGCTCACAACTGCTTGGAACAGCAGCTGGGGAGGAGAGTGGATTCGATGCCTCACTCTCTCTAGTCTCCCCGGGCACTTGGGCACACGTTAATCACACATCCACATTAATACAAATAAAACGAAAAGCAAACAAAACCCACTTTACTCAGGGCGTGCATACTTTGTGTGTATAGGCACACGTGGTGAAAACAAACACCGCACTTAGGTCCTAAGTTTTATTTATGTGTCTCTGTGAGAGAATGCCACTGTGTAGGGGGGCCTGCAGCGGGCAATGTCCTGGAGGAATTACAGGGGGCTGTGAGGAGCCGGATCTGAGTCCAGAGAACAGAGTCCAGGTCCTCCGCAAGAGCCGCAAGTGCTCTTAACTGCTGAGCCATCTCTCCAGCCCTCTTATTACTTAAATTTTTTAAATGTGGCCCACAGTATGGGGTGAAGTGGGCCAGAGATTGTTCAGTTCAGCAGAGGACCCAGGTGCAGGGGGGCTGGGCAGAGAGAACAAGGAACTCTGAGCTGAGTGGTTTGTTTCTGCCACACCACGCCTTCTGTCCTAGGTCAGAATCAGTCCCCCACCCTCCCCATCCCCAAAAGTAAGGGAACCCACAGACCATCCACCAAGCTCCCTGCAGCCTCGCGGCAGCCAGGGCTTGGGGTCTCCACCTCTCAGGATCTTCTTTAGTCTTAGCTAGGGGCAAAGTCCTCTTCGCTTTAAAAACAAACAAAACCCTCCCCCAAGAATTGAAAGCCTCTCTGGGCCTCGGATTTTTTGCTGCTGTGTACAAAGCGGCTCGGCAGGCAGGCAGGCAGCGGGGGAGCACGTGGCGCGGGCAGCGGTGACGCCATCCTCATTACTTGGAGGCAGGAGGGCGGGCCGAGGAAGATCAAGCTGGCTCATAGGTCCAGCTGGCAGGGCAGGCTGAGGCTGCACCAGCCCGCCAGCCCGGTGACTCCCTCTGATCCCGGCCTCCTCCCACCTCCTCCCCGCGCGGTGGGTGACTTCTTCGCAGGTGCGTCCCCGCAGGAGTAGTCGGTTCTAGGGACGCTTCACCGGAAAGGCCCGGTGCTGGTCTGGCTTCCATCCCCAGCCTTTGCGTTCTTATCTTTTTTTTTATTTTTTATTTATTTTTTAAAGATTAATGAGTGCTTTGCCTGCATGCCTTGCACTGTATGCAAGCTCACCAGGGCCAGAAGAGTTGTCCGATATTTTGAAACTGGTGTTTCCGGGAACCGAACTGGGATCTTCTACAAGAGCAGCAGGCGCTGTTGACTGCTGAGCCGAACTCCTGCCCCAAGTACCCCTGCATTAGCCTCGTTCCTGCCTTCCATCTCAGCCAAGCCTTCCTTGGTTGTCTGGCTCTGGCCCTGCCCCTGGCCCCGTTGGACTTTCCGGTAACAGAAAGTTACCAAAGGAGCTGGAAATAGCCTAGAGAGCGGCTGTGGGGTTTGACTGGCTGTCAGGAGGGCACAGTGCGAGAGAGAGATGGAGCGGAGAGAGGCTTGGGAGGCCGCTCCATTCATCAACACTGGTTCCCTTCCGTCTCCCCCTGGGGCTGGCATACAGTCAGAGGCAGATCACCAGTCCAGGTCGCCCGAAAAAGGCTGGTTAGTCAAAAAGCACTCCCACACTGCAACAGATGCTTGGCTGCTGTCCCTGCTGTATCTCTGAATCTGCTGTGTGCCCTGGTAGAAGTTGCTGCCCCACTCTGGGCTTCTGCCCCATCCTCCAGGCTACACACTGGGCAGTGGGGCTGGAATAAAGAGATGAGGTCTTAAAATTCCATCTCCATGAACATCCCCCCAGGCAGGACTCCCTAAAGAAGGCACAGGGACCTTAGACATGGAAGAGCTCAGGACACAGCATGCAAAAGTACAAGGCTGTTCATTATTCTAGGTAATAACTAAAACGGAGAAACAGATCAGCTAGGCTTTTTCTGCACACCAAGATTATAAACGTAGTCCCCAGAGGCCCAGGCTGGGAGGTTCCGTAGTCAGTCATCTCAGAGAGCAGGCACCCAATGGCACCCAAGCCCCTGCTGAGGTAGGGGGAACGGGCAGGACCCGCCTCCACTAACCAGACCTCACACCCCACACCTCTTCCCAAGGCAGCCAGCTGTCTGTACCTCACCCCACAAGACACTGCACAGCACTACCTCCCCTCCCCTACCATTCCCAGGAGCCCGTTCCTGTCCACCAAGTCCCTCTGAGAGGGGGCAGAGGTCTAAAGACAGCCTTTCCGGGCTCCCTGCATAGAGGGGCTGGCACCACTGTGGGCTCAACTGAGTGGTCACATGGGAACAGGCCACTCAGGCTGGAGGTGGGCAGGTGTCCTAGAGAAGCTTCTAGATGGCTGACTCCCTTCCCTGATTTCTGAGGCAGGACGTCCCACTAGAACCACGGTGGGGCAGACCAGCTGTGCCAGCCGAGGTACACCAGTGACCAGCTGCTGAAATCAGGCGGGAGATTTAGACCTGAGTGACACTGTGACCACTAGCGGACTCACGGCTGCCTGTGAGGAGAGCTGGGCACACTCCCTGGGCTTTCTCCCTTGACTTGTTGACTGCAAGGTACAAGTGAGATCACGTTTCCGGTTTCACTGTTCAAAGACCCACGGACTGGCAGTTCAAGGATCGAGGCCACCCCAGACCCTGTTGCGACCCATCTCAAAAGGCACAAAGCGTTCAGACTCACAAGCCAGTACACTGCAGCCCTGGTTTGGAGATCTACCCTACCTGCAACTGGCTTTGCAAAAAAAACAAAGCAAACTGACAAACATCCCTTAGGGGATGGTGACAGCCAAGTTTGTGGACTGCTTGTTTATGAGCACACAGGAGACCCTGCGTTTGATCCCAGCACTCCCCATAAGCCATGCCTGATGAAGTGCCCGTGGACCTGGCTCTCAGCAGATAGTTGCAGGAGAATCAAGAGGTCTAAGCGATCCTCAGCCGCATAATGAGCTGGAAACCAACCGTTACATATGCAAAGATCAGACGGAAGTCTGTGAAGGAAACCTTGGGCTGTTCCCTAACCTCTCAGCCTAGGGCTGATATCCAGGGGAGAAATAAAAGGAACGGAGAGGGCAGTGCCCAGACTCAGCTGCACCTCCTCTGCACCACGCCTTACACACCCCAGAAGGCATGGACATAGACAAGAAGTCTAACAGCCTCAAAGAAGACATTTTGCCCTTCCTGCTGCCGAGCAGATCTGACAACAGCCTCCTCAATCACAGGAGCTGAGCAAGTCCTGGTGCTGAAAATCCTGGCACCCCCAAGCTCCATCGGGGAATGGACGGTTTGGGTAGCAACCATGCAGAAGAACCAATTAGCCACGGTGATGCATAAGAAGGGAGTTAATCAGCCCTTTCCCCCTTAGCCTAACAGATGCACTCAACTTGCCTAAGTGGACAAATCAAATACTTATGCTAAAACTTCTGGTGGAGGGAGGGGGAAGGCAGGAAGGAGGGGCCAAGGAGGAAGAGGAGGGCAGTAAGGGGGAAGAAAGTGGTGGGGGGAGGTGGAGGAGGAAGGAAACTAAGCCAAGCCAGACGCTGCAGGTCTGGCTTAGCTCCAGAAAACCGTTTTCTCCTCCCGGTCTTACTAGTGGAACCTGACCTATACTTAATTATTTTAAAAATAGAATGCAGATTGAGTTAGCGGTTGTTCACGGGTCTGGAGCGGCTTTGCATTTTGCTTTGTTTCTTGTCAAGACAGGGTTTTCTCTGGGTAGCCCTGGCTGTCCTGGAACTTGCTGTATAGATCAGGCTGGCCTTGAAATCAGAGATCCATCCGCCTGCCTCTGCCTCCCGAGTGCTGGGATTAAAGACCCGTGCCACCACCGCCTAGCAACTGCTTTAATCTTAAAACGCTAAAGAACAAAATGTTACAACTTTTAGGACTGTGAGAGTCAGGGAGGGGCTGGTTGGCTGGAAATAGGTGATAATGCCGGGGAGATCAGTTTCTGAACGAGCACACCCCACCCCCCTCAGTCACAGCAGCCCACACAGACAAAGCTAAGCTCTTCAGGCTGTGTGGAGAGAAATAGGCAGGCACGGGTGGGGGTGTGGCTCACTGGTGGCGTGCTTGCCTAGCAGGTACTAACATGCTTCATAGTCGAGCTCTGGTACCAAGGATGGGGGGGGGGGGAGGGGTTGGTGGCTGAAGGTGCTTGTCACCAAGCCTAATGACCAGAGTTTGGTTTTTCAAGCATACATGTGGAAAGAACCAGCCAGTTCCTGCAAGTTGTCCTGACCTTCACGTGCACTGTACAATACCCATGTCTGAGCACACAACTGCCTGGAAAATGTAACAAAAACTTTAAGACAAGTGGAGAAAAACCGAGGCTAACTGGTGGCAGTGTCCCAAACCCCAGCTGCACCTACCAGACCAAACCGTAAATTCCAGAACTTCAAGGGCAGACTGAGCGGAAGGAAGAAGACAATCAGGGTGGGGAAGGCCATCTGAGAACCGGGGTGATGGACAAGGAACTAGGGGTGTTTAGGCAGGAAGGTGGGAGACCTATGCTAATCCGAACCCTAAGCAGCCATCTGTAAGAGGTTTGTATACAAACTGTGCTGAGCACCCGTTATACGGATGAGTAATAGCTTTTGAAGCCCGCTAAGCATGTGTCCTGGGTCACTTCTAAAAATGTTGTTGGGTCCCCCCCCTTCCCCCGCCACCTTGGAGGAAAGCTACCTGCTTAGACCACAGGCCCAGCATACCAGGCACCAAGCTAGGAAGTAAGAAATAGCAAGACAGACAACCAACAAGATGGAGGCCCTCCCAAGTGCTCGCCTTCTGGGGGTGGAGTCGGATCCTAAGTCTGTGATTGTATCATGCACAATTGATGCTCAAAGGAAAACAGAAAAAAAATCAACAGTGACAGGGGACAGCACTGGACGGTGGCCAGCGGAACACTACCCAAGGCCGGTCTTCTGCGCACACTCGAACCTAAGAGTATCTGACCAGGGAGGGCTCTTACAATGGAAGGAACAACTAACTCTTAAGTGGGAAGCAGGCGTGGTCACACTCTGCAGCTGGGTGGTTTTTGGGAGGGCTGGAGAGATGGCTCCGTGGGTAAAAAGTACTCTGTCAGCCTGATGGACTGAGTTCAATCCCTGGGCCCCACACAGGAAGGGGAGAACTGCTGACCTCTGACCTTTATAGTTGCTCCGTGGAACAGGATCCGAAGGACTTGACGGAAGGCGGAGAACAGCTACATTTTCTGGTAGCAGTAGCCTCCGCCACACAATGGGGACATCCTACGGAATGCTGCTTTGATTATTAGCGCAGGGACACACGAGATGGAGCCAGTCTGGCTTGGCTCTAGACTTTTCTACTGAGGATCCAGGCATATTTTGTTTGTTGTTTTGAGGCAAGGTTTCATGGAGGCCTGGCGGTCATAAAGTCTCTGTCGCAACTGAAGAAGAAAGACCTTCAACTTCTGATCCTCCTGCCTCTACCATCCAAGTACCAGGAAGTCAGGCGTGCATCCCGTCTCAGCTGAGCTGGAGATGAACCCAAGACTTCGGTGTGCTAGGCAAACTCTACAAGCTGAGCGGCAACCGCAGCCCAGCACTGAGGCTGTGATCTACAACAGGATACCTAGTCCCAAACCCACCTTTCTGTTGCTTGTTTTCCAGGGCTGACGGTGGTGGTGGTGGTGGTGGTGGTGGTGGTAGTGGTGGTGGTGGTGGTGGTGATGATGATGAACTAGAAATACACTCATCATCCTGTTTCAGAATCAGACTAGGAGAATCCAGCGAATCCTCCCAGCACCACTCTCTCCCTGTTGGCCCAGGAACTACTCCACCTATCTATCTCCAGAGTGTGTTTAGAACTTTGGAATCTTAGTTTTCTTGCCTAAATGTACCCTCAAACTAACCTATAACAATGGCTCTGGGGAAGGGAGTGTTTGGGGGGCTCTGATCTTTAGCTGTAATAAATAACCATGGATACCCATAAGCTGGCACATGTCGCTTTGTAGCCACTGGCTTAGGGATAAGTTCTTAAATCAGGTGGTATCCTGATTGTAGGGTCACAGTCCACAAAGTCCTATCAATCTAAGGGCCTCATCACCTTTCTGGATAGGTTACTCAGCCTCAATTTATCCCACAGCGGTAGAACTCACCCACTCAACGAAGGAGACAGAGCCAGTGGAAACGGCGGCCTTGCCTCCTGACCCACAGGAGTCTAGTTTGGAAGGGGCATGCAAAAAGAGGCCATCACAACACTAAAGCGAGATCCAGTTTGCCAACCTGACCTCTCTGGGCCAGTCCTTCCTGTCTCAAAAACGAGTGGCCCAACCCACACCTCAGGATGTGTCCAAAAGGTAATGTTTATCAAGTACCCAACAACAAGCACCACCCCAAACTCACCCTAGGCACTCAGTAAAGGTCAAGCAAGCCGCCTCTTATCCCAGGAGAGGGCTTAGCTTACCAGGGTAGGTAGGTGCTCTACCTACACGGTTGCCATGAAATTCACAGGGCCGCCACCCTGCTCTTGCTGAAGAGGCTGCGGATCGGACTCCTGCTCCTGTTTGAGGAGGCAGGCGCTAGGCCCCTAATTACACTTTAGCCTACTCTGATTGGAAAACTATGCATCTTTTCCTACTTTCCAGACCTAGGTCAAAACCTCTGGGCATGCTTCTCATCGGTGAGTGTAAACCTTACTGTATTAAGTATGTCAGAGACACTAAGGGAAAAGCCCTTCCCTAAGACCTCGGCACATCCTGAGACCTCCAGGAGAACCCAAGTTCATAATGAGGCAAAGATGGAGGAAAGGGGGTCAGGGGTTGCAGACAGACAAGACAGACAGACGGACAGACTAGAGGGCCTCTAGGTTATCACCTGAGTCGCTGGAAGGTGCAGGTTAAAGCTAAGGTTCCAGGTTGCATGCGCAGCTCTGAAGTTGACCAAGCCGTGCACAGAGGATAGCTCCCCAGTAGCCAGGACCTGGATCGAGCTACCCACTCAAACTTTCTAGCCCCACCCGCTCATAGGAAGAATCTTAACTACTTCGTAGCAGTTCTGTCCTTTCAATAAGGTACGTGGCACACAGGCATGGAACACTAACAAGCAAACAAAACACAATTTTCAAAGACATTAGACAGAACTAAGTTCCGAGCCTAGAAGCCCGGAGGACGGCAGCGCGGTATTCTGAATCAGAGCTGACAGCTTCGCTGAAGCCAGGAGCCCTTCAGACTCTTGCGGGGTAAAATCCAGGGGCCCAAGGTGGCCCGCTCTGGCTCTTAAGACAAGCTGGTCAAGTTCTCTCCCTACAAATACCAGTGCAGGGGGCACTAGGAGTCCTGCATTAACGCACAGATGAACAGCAGCACAGAGTACTGTCCAGCCCATCTCAAAGCAGAGAGCACCTGGACCTCCACCCACAGGCGGAGGCAGGAAAGGTGTATGCAGAATCAGAGCAGTAATGGGTGTCATCCGGATCCACTGTAACCTCAGAAACCCCAGTGTAGAGCCAGGCAGGCGTGGCGGCACATGCCTCTAAGCCCAGCACTTGAGTTCTGTCGTGAATTCAAGGCCAGCTGTCCTATACAGAATGAGTTCCAGGACAGATAGCCAAGGCTACACAGAAAAACTCTGTCTCACAAAACCAAAAACAGCCAGGCAGTGGTGGTGCACGCCTTTAATCCCAGCACTTGGGAGGTAGAGGGAAGTGGATTTTTGAGTTTGAGGCCAGCCTGGTCTACAGAGTGAGTTCCAGGACAGCCAGAGCTATACAAGGAAACCCTGTCTTGAGGGGGGGAGAGAAAAAAACCAAACAAGTAACCCCCCCTAAAAAAACAAAAAAAACGATAGAGACAGGAGAGAGGGTAGGCCAGTGGTTACCAAACGGATGGCATCTCTATCCAGACAAGAGGAGACCAACTTAAAAGTAGCTTTGCCAGGAAGGGTGGCTGATGTGGTCAGAGGCCACTCCCGCCAACACACCCGGTCACAGCTGAAAAGGTAAATTAACAAAGGTATTTCAGGAGCTGGAGAGACGGCTCAGCAATGAAGAGCACCGGCTGCTCTTCCAGAGGGCCGGAGTTTAATTCCCAGCACCCACATGGTGGCTCACAGCCATCTGCAGCGGGATCTGATGCCCTCTTCTGGTGTGCATGAAGACAGCTACAGTGTACTCTATATATAATATAAATAAATAAATCTAGAAAAACATATTTCAAAGTTCAGATCATTCAAGGTCTGAGCCTTAGGAGAATAACAAGATATTCTACCATCACAAGGTCCTGTCTAAGGCCCCAACATAATTTCCCATTTCCCACACTCGATCAGTTCATTTAGGTCACCCCATCCATGTGTGTCCATCCCGTCCCCTTCCCTCAACCCCCACCTGGAATTTTCCGGCTTCAACCTCCTAAGTGATGGACACGTCACCAAGCCTGGCCTTGTGTAGTACTGCGGACGAGCCCAGGGCTCTGCGCGTGCTGGGCGAGCACTCCCACTGAGATAGAGCTCTGCTTTACTTAGAGTATCACTAAGTTGCCCAAGTTAGCCTGGAACTCTCTCAGGTCCAACCCGGTCTCAGTCTAGCCATACTCCTGCCTCAGCTCTGCTGTCAATCCACATCTTTTTCTCCTGGGATCTCTTGAGTGCTCTTCTGCTGTCCATTAAAATGTCACCTCCTCCACGAAGCCTTCCCTGAACCTAGGCTTTGTGTTCGTGGCACTCAGTGGGGCCTTTGCTGTGGTTTATTAACAGACTGTCCTTGAATGGAGGCTGGGTGCTCAGGACAGGCGACGTGCTCGTCCACGTCACTGTCATATCCAGACAGCCTGCAACAAACCCGGTAGACAGCTTGATCTCTGTGTACGGAAAGAAAGAATGGAAACAGCTGGGGGGGGGGGGAAGGGAGGGAAGAGGAGGGGGATTCCAGGCCTGCACTGCTGTTTGATGGGTAAGCTGCATAAAACTGGTTAATGTCAAATATCGAGCAGCCGAGGGCTGCTTACCACTGGAACATCCACGCTCTAACTAACTCTCATGGACCTAATGTATTCAAGATATAAATCTGTGTTCTGGTGCAGTGGACGCCCCACCCCCTCAGACGGGGTCTACGATCACTGCTCAAGCACAGGGGCAGATGTAAACATGTCCTGTGTCACCCCAGTCTATCAGTGACCACACAGGCCACCAGAGTAAGTCGACGGAAAGCTCCTGAATGCTCCCAGAGAACAAACACATGCCCTGAACCCAGTACCCTTGTGGCTTAGGACAGCCTGCAATGCACTCGGACTCCTGCCGCCCGCGCAGCCCACTCGGCAGCCCAGAGTGTTGCTCCAGAAACCAGCCCAGACTCACCCCCGGAGGAACAGATACACCGGCATTCACCCAAGACACATATGAGCATGTCTGTAACAGAGCCACCAACTAGCTGGTGTTCAGAAGTGGAGCTGCTTGCTGTGGCTGCGGGCCAGCCTATGCAGACGCTTCCCCAGCCTCTCGGAGCTGGCGAGGGAGGCTAGCACACTCACAGCCTCCCTCACGGCAAGGGGAGGCCTGCAGCAGAGGGAGGCCAGCCCCCTCCCCGGCCTGCGTGTGGATGGAGCTGCTTCTCACAAGCAGTTGGGCAGAAGCCGAAAAGCACCTCTGTCACGGGGGGACCTTCCTGTTCCAGCTGTGGGGGAGTCACACTGGACTCCCCATATCCTTGGTATGTTCCCTGGCAAGTGTACAAAGAAACAATGACCAGGTGCACTGGGGAGAGCAACCAGCACAGCCCCATGAGACACTGTGGGAGTCCACTGGGGGACAGACCACGCCCTCACATCCTGTGTGCCACCTGGGCAGACGCAGCGGGTTTCCTCCCTCCACTGAGTCCAGGAGGAGCTCCTTCTGTGCACAGTGTGGATCAACACCTGACATCTCCCGAATGGCTCTCCATCAGATTTTCTGAAGCAGGGTCTCTCACTGAACCTCGGGGTGAGCCGGCCAGGCTGTGTGCACTCAGGAATCCTCTTGTTTCTGCCAAACCCTTAGTGCTGGTATTACAGACAGACACTACCGTGCACTCATTGCTCGTATATGGGGATCTGGATCCTCAGGCTTACACGGCAGGCACTTCAGCCACTAAGCCATCTCACCAGGCCCACTCTCGGTCATCCTCTGGTAGCAGCAGCCTCATGGGACGCAGGCACACAGACGCAAGTGTGATAAGCACAAAGTGAGAGTGTTTAAAGACCGCGTGGCGGGGCAGAGACACAGGCTGGGAAATGGGTCCTCGCAGCCCAGCACATTAAAGCCTGCACCATTCTTTCGCTCTATTTTCTTTCACTTCCCTTTAACATCTTTCTTCCTATCTTCTGAAGATCTGCATCCTGCTTCAGTGTGCCTTAGCATCCCCCCTAGGGCTTTAAAAACACATGCATTGGGGTATCACACAGAGACAGATTCAGCAGTTGGGGAAGAGCCTGGGAAGTCCCTCAGATGCTCCTCTGGTAGTTCTGATGCCAGACGGAGGCTGCAATCTGAGTCATTAACCACATTCTTTCCTCCGGGTCTATCACCCAGGCTCCACCTCAGGACGCAGGCAGTGTGGTCTTCTGCCATCTAGTCCTCCCAGACCTCCGCCCCGCCCAAGCCACCCAAGACACAGAAAGAGAGTGCAATTAAGTAAGTCTGCTGTGCAAATGGCTGAGAATAGCCCAGCCTTATTCCAACGCCAGTATGTTGGACACAGCTGACAGGGAATATGACTGTGGGGTCTTCTGATTCCCCTCACAGCCACACATGTTGGTCTCCTGTGAGGTGAAGGGAAGATGGTGGACTGGTTGCAGAAAATGGGACTGAATCCCTTCCCCAAAAGTCTAATCCTTTTAGATTTACTGTAACAGATCCTGGCCTCTATCTTGCCAGTCCCCTTACCCCCACATACTGACTTTAGCAGGAGACAGGTCAATGGAGGGATGCAGGCCTGGGCCCTATGGCTGGCTGCTGAGTCCTGTACACACACACACACACACACACACACACACACACACGCACACACACCATCTGAGCCTCATTCTCCCCTCCCACCGCTGATCTTCCAGTCTGATGAAGATCCTTCCCTGGTAGCATTCTCAGACACAGAAAAGCAAGACAAAAAAACATCCAGGTATCCATCCTCCCTGAGCCTCTGGTATGGAAATGGGCCCTCCCACTAGGCCCACTCCTGGCTTCTCAGGCTATCTGCAGGGAGACCCCAGGGCAGACCCCCTGGAACCCTCAAGAGCATCAGAGTGGACTTTGGTGGATCTGCACACACAGACTAACCACTCAAGCTGCCATGAGCAGTGGCCTTGGATGAGCTGGGTCCTTAGGCAGGCTGGCTCAGGTGCGGGGACGAGGACTGTGACCAACCTTCATCCTGCCCTCCACGCTAGGGGTGACATTAGCACACAGACAGTGTTTGGCATGATACAGACACTTCTTTTTCACCATAGACTTTTTACAACCAAATTAAAAATAAAGCAAGAGAGCCAGGTGTGATAGCATAGACCCATAGATCCCAACACTTAGAAGGCAAAGGCAGGCAGATCTCTGTGAGTTCAAGGGTGGCCTGGTCTACATAGGGAGTTCCAGGCCAATCAACACTACAAGTAAAGCCCTGTCTGAAGAAAGGAAGGAGGAAAAGGAGGGAGGGAGGGAGGGAGGGAAGAAGGGAAGGAGAAGGGAGGGAGGGAGGGAGGGAGGGAGGGAGGGAGGAAGGAAGGAAGGAAGGAAGGAAGGAAGGAAGGAAGGAAGGAAGGAAGGAAGGAGAGAGGGAGGGCTGGAGAGACAGCTCAGCGGTTAAGAGCACTGGCTACTCTTCCAGAGGTCCTGAGTTCAATTCCCAGCAACCACATAGTGGCTCACAACCATCTGTAATGGAATCTGATGCCCTCTTCTGGTAAGTTTGAAGACAGCAACAGTGTACTCATAAATAAAATAAATAATTCTTTAAAAAAAGAAGTTAGGAAGGAAGGAAGAAAGAGAGAGAGAGAGAGAGGGAGGGAGGGAGGGAGGGAGGGAGGGAGGAAGGAAGGAAGGAAGGAAGGAAGGAAGGAAGGAAGGAAGGAAAATTAATTTGAACACTGACTTTTTAACTGAACTGTTAAACTGAACAAGCTAACCCCCTAGGCACAGGGAAGAAATACTACTACTTTGAATACTTTTTTAATTGTCTCATTTATGTTCTCTGAGATACTTACCACACAATCAAATGTAAACAATCCATAATTAACAGATGGAACAGTGGTTGGGTGCAGTGGCACACCCTGCGTGGTTAGACCGGGGCAGGGGCACAATCCATGAATCCAAGGCCGGCATGGCAATACAGCAAGGTCACCTTGTCTCAGAACAAAAGGGGAGGGGTATGGAGCATGGGGGTACAAATCTATAATGTCAGCACTTCCAAAGCTGAGGCCGAAGGGCCACAGATTGGGAGTGTATCTCAAGTAGGTGTGGTGACATAAGTCTATAGTCTCATCACTTGGGAAGCTGAGACAGGACAACTGCCTTGAGCTCAGGGCTCGCTTAGGTTATAAGGGGAACATGAGACTAGCCAGGTCAGCGTGACAGGAACTCTGCCTGCGTCCCTGCAGCCATCCTTCAGGTGGGACCTGGAAGTAAAATAACCAAACAGCAGCCTTTGGACGGGTGAGAAACAAATGGGAGATAGAGAGTCTAGCATTTGGGATTCTAACTTTTTAACTCTAAGAATCTTACAAGAAAATGTGGAAAAAACTAGAAGCCCACTGAGTGCTGGGAGACTTCACCTCACGCTCCCCGAGGCACCTCAGTCAGAAACTTCCGATCAGCAGGGCTTCCAGCTGCCAGTGGGCAGTAAGAAGAGACCAGTCAACCGGGCGGCGGTGGCGCACGCCTTTGATCCCAGCGCTTGGGAGGCAGAGGCAGGTGGATTTCTGAGTTCGAGGCCAGCCTGGTCTACCGAGTGAGTTCCAGGTCAGCCAGGGCTACACAGAGAAACCCTGTCTCGAAAAAACCAAAAAAAAAAAAAAAAAAAAAAAGAAGAGACCAGTCACCAGGGCGTGGTGGTGCACACCTTTAATCCTAGCTCTTGGGAGGCAGAGACAGGCAGATCTCTGTGAGTTTGAGGCCAGCCTGGTCTACAAAGTGAGTTCCAGGACAGCCAGGGCTACATAGAGAAACCCTGTCTTGAAAAAAAAGAAAAAGAAAGAAAGAAAGAAAGAAAGAAAGAAAGAAAGAAAGAAAGCAACCAAGAAAGAAAGAAAGCAAGAAGAGAGCAGACCACCCGTGCCCTGGTCCTTCACCCCATCAACACTGGGGGAATACTGTGGGTGCAGTCCTGAGCACTGGGGGTACCCAAGGATGAAGAAAACCCAGGTCCTTTAAAGCACACAGCATACTGGCTTCCCGGGGAAAGAGATGCTAATTAATAGGATGTGCAATTAGAAGGGAAACTCCTATGAAAGTTTTACAACAAAAGAATCTGACTTGGACCTTCCCAGGAAGGAAGGGGAGGAGAGAGTTAACCACAAACTGTGGTGGGAGTGGCTTGGGAAGGAGAGGAGAAAGACCAGTTAAAAGGCCAGCAGAGGCTGGCTTGCATTACTAAGGGTTTCTAAACTTTAGCCCAATGGTGAATTTTACACACAGGATTAAAAAAAAAAGGCACCATCATCTGTGCTTTGATAGGATTGTTGTTGGGTTTTTGTTTTGTTTTTGCTGAGGTTGGAATCCTGGCTTCAAAGAGACCAGAACTGTGGCACAGGGAAGGTCTCTGGGATAGGCTAAAACAGTGTTGTAAATAGAACCTGTGCTAGGTATAAGCGAGGGGGGTGGGGTCGGGTATGGACGGGGTAAAGAGGCCATGGGTTCCCTGTGGACTTGAGTACAGGCTGCTGCTGAGATACCCAGCTAAATGTGACTGTGAGGTAAACATCCAGCCCGGGCAGCAGGTGGTATCTGTAGGCATCCACTAATGAGAAGATGTCTTAGGGAAGAAGTATAGAATAAGGGGACCCGGGTTCCACATCCACCTGAATTTAAAATATTAGATACTTGAGAGAAGTAGCCAGAACCGTAATGTAAGGAGCATGCCCAGAAAGATGGGATGCTTTTTTCACAAAAGTCTAGGACTCCAAATACTGCAGGACTCATGCAAGAGCTGATGGATTCCCAGACCCTTATCCAGGAAGCAAAGCTACTTAGAGGATGGAAAATACAGCCACAGTGATCCAAAAGGCAGGAGGACAGCGACAGAGGGATCCGGCTCAATAGGGGGTGGGGTGGGGGTGGGGGGGGAGGTTGTTTTGTTTGAGACAAGGTTTCGATTGTACAGCCCAGGCTAACTTTGTGATCCTCCTGTCTCAGTTGCCAAATTGCTTCCCCTGTCTAGGACCAGTGCTCTGAAACCAAAGAAGCATCTTCAGCTCAAAAAGAATCTATATAGAAAGAGAACCAGTAGAGTAGGGGAGACAGGGCTCCATGGGTAAACGGAGGAGCCTGCTACCAACTCTGACGGCCTGTTTGATTCCCCAAACTCACACGGTGAAAGGAGGGAAGCAGCTCCCCAAACTGTCCTTCGACCTCTAAGAGCATGACACACACACACTGCAGGGAAGGGGAAGGCCTTCTTAGGAAACCAGGAGACAGGCATTTCTTACAGACACTGTCTCAGGCTGGGAGAGGGTGAAGGACCCGGAGGCGATCTGAGTGGATGCCTGACGCGGCGGATGTGCAGAGAAAGGAGCTTCCAGAGAGGGCAGTGGATGCACATCGACCTCTAGAGAAACCACAGTGGGAAGGCAGTGCAGGGCCAAGAGCCGGGCTGCTCTGCAGTGCTGCAGCTGGTCCCGGGCCCACAGTGGTTACTGGCTTTCTCTCTCTCTCTCTCTCTCTCTCTCTCTCTCTCTCTCTCTCTCTCTCTCTCTCTCTGTGTGTGTGTGTGTGCGCGCGCGCGCGCGCGCGCGTGCAACCACAGGTGCTGGTCCTTTAGTTCCACCTTGTCTGAGACAGGGCCTATGGATTTTCTGTTGCACGTGACAAGCTTCCAGAGCCTCGCCCTGGCTCACAGATGCTCATGTCACACCTCCGCACCTCCAGCTTTTATGTGGGTTTTGAGGATCTGAACTCAGGTCAAGACACTTGGGGCGAGTGTCTCACCACTGAGCCATCTCCCGAGCCTCACTTTCCCTTTTTAAGCACCTGCCAGCTTGCACACTCTAGCACAGCAGCAGTGACACTTCTGGGGCCTGAGACTTGGTGGTGAGTGCTGACAGCCTCGCTTTGGAGAGAGACCCCAGTACACACTGTGAGGCAGCCTGCCAGGGTTGGAAGTGAGAGACAGGCACTCACCAGGCACCCCTCTCTAAAACGTTCTGACTCAGTGAAAGAAACGTGTGGGTGCTCTTCAAGTCGCACGGCAGAAAGAAGGGCTAGGGGACACGGCAGCAAGGAGAACTGGCACAGCCGAGGACGGCAGGCACCGTGAGGTTGTCTGGGGTGGACCAAAGAGCAGCTGGAGACCAGGGGATCCAGCAGTGAGCCGCCATGAAATTGGGAAAAGTCCTGTTGTGTCGCTGCAGAGACTACACAAGGCTCAGGAAGGCAAGCTCCAGCCCCACAGCAAAAGGGAAACAGTGGAAGGAACCTTAATCCCCAACCTTTAATATTTTCCAAATGGTAATAGAGAGAAACCAACTTCTGAGTGTAAGCGATCATATTTTTCAATGAATCAAAAGTGTTTCATGGTTTTAAAAATAATATCCATACATGTACGTTCGCTGAGCAACAGTGTGAATCTGGTTACTAGTTAAGTTCAAAAAGTGTGAACACCACTGGGCATCTTAGGTTATTTATTTGGACAGGGTCACATGTAGCACAGGCTAACCTTGAACTTGATATGGAGCTGAAGTTGACCTTCAGCTTCTCCCGCCCCCACGCCGGAGGTGCTGGGATTGCAGTAAGCGCTGGCATTACGTCTGGTTTATGCAGTACGGAAAACAGAACCTAGGGCTCTGTATATTCTAGCCGAGAACTCTAGTCACTGAGTTACAACCCCAGCCCTACCCCCACCCACTCCATTTTAGATGAAGAGGAGAGAAGCTGAACAACTTGTCCAACTCAAGTTAATGACCAAGCTGAGAAGAGCATCCAAGTCTCGAGTGGTTCTCAATGATTCCCTCACTAAGCCAGACTCCCAAAATGCAAATACCTCCGGGAGAAAGGCGGGGACTGAGTAACTAGTCCAGTAGGGTCGTCTTTTAGACCTGCTGCCTGGAGCCAGTTTGGTAAAGAAAATGGTAGGTAGAATGGGCGTGTCAGGGGTCGGGGCAGTTGCACGGCATGGAGCAAACCAAGATCAGTTTGAGGGGACCTCCCCGCAAGGTGTTGTGGAGTACTGCAGAGGGACAGGGTGTGATGCACAGAACAAAGACACCTGTGTCGCCCTGACAAGTGGTTCTATACAAGGAGACTGTTTCCGTGTCTGGAACTGGACGTGATGAAGGCCATGGGTGCTCTGCTTTACCTGGCTCCAATTCTACTAAATGTTCTGAATAACCACCTCTGTTCTTCTGGTCAGGAGGCCTCTCTTCAACTCAGTATTTGTTGCATACTTATATTCCAATGTAATATAAGACTCAAGTCAGGTTCATGTTTTTTTTCTACCTGCCTGTGGGAAGCAGGTGCTGTACACTGATGGGGAGTAGGTCCCGGGAGACACAACCCAAAAGGGGATGTCTCCAAGGGAAATGCCCTTCTAGACACCAAAGCAATGGGCTTCCTTTTCTTCCAGGTCAGAATTCAGGTCCAAGTTTATTCCATCAGACCCCCCCACCACAGCCACTCAGCAACAGCCTCTGGCCTCCGACCTAGAAGGAAGAGAGGCGAGCAGACAGCTGGTGCAAACAGCTCCTGGCTCTCCAGTGGGTGAGTTAGTACTGAGTCAGGCACTGTTCCCACTGTGCTGCAAGGAAGAAAGATGGCTAACTGCAGAAGTCCCAAGTAAGTCACCTTGAGAGGCCGCTAAGGTGGCCACAGCCAGGGAGGGGACAGGGCCTGACACTGCTATGGGGAACTTCATGTCCAGCCTACTCCTGCCCAGGCATTAAGAAGCTGCAATGAGACAAAGATTTTTGAACCCAAAGCCATTTCTCCTTTGCTGTGGTTGTCTCCCCAGGAAACATGCACCATGAAAGAGCAGCAGGCCTGAAATGGAGGTGCCAGGGGGACCTGGGGTTTCTGGTGATCCGTCCTGAGCCTGCTGTCAGTCACCGGGCACACAGCAGCTTTGCCTTCAGTGGGCCTCAGAGCCTGGAATTTAGGGACTTAAAGTTCCTCCTCTCTAGGAGAGGGCTGCTCCACAGGGAGCCAGGAATGAGAGCAACTTCTTCTGGAGGCTGGAGAACTGGGGCCCATTTCTATGAGGATCAAAGTAGTTTAAACGCATATACAGAAGGTCTTGGAAAATTCACAGTGCACCACCAAATGTAGGACTTGCCACATTCCTAAAAGAACAAAGCACAGGACCCCAGGACTCCCCTACCTGCTCGACAAAGAGAACTAACTTTCCAGGTAGTAAACTTCAAGAAGCAAAATTGAGAACACAGGTGCTTTTATAACAAAATGATACACATCTCCCTCTAATTCTTTTATTGATCAAAATAAGTACAGCTGGACGGTGGTGGGGCGCGCCTTTAATCCCAGCACTTGGGAGGCAGAGGCATGCAGATTTCTGAGTTTGAGGCCAGTCTGGGCTACACAGGGAAACCCTGTCTCGAAAAACCAAAAAAAAAAAAAAGTACAATTTTTTTCCACTAATACAACAATACAACTTTGTTAACATGATGAGTGAGATTTGTAGGGAGGAGGGCGATTCAGAGGTTCTCTTCCACATTCACAAATCTCTTAGTGGTTATACATACAAATTGTTTTCAGCTCAGCAGCATAAAATAAACCACTTAGCTGCAGTTCGGTGACCTGATACTAAACCCACACCCAGGGGGTGGAGCCCAGGAATTTGCATTTTACCGGTTCCCCTGATGATCTGGTAATATAGGTCGTGTTTGGGCCTTGGTCAACTTCAGAACCACACAACCTGCATTCTCTCCTGTCCACAGACTGCCTTGGGAGGTTGACTCTGAGTCCTAAGTGACCAATCGCCAGAACGGAGAGGTTCGCTATCTTTAAGGAACTGCAGACAGAGTTAGGCAGGCAGTTCTAGGCAGTGTTACTAGCACTGGTATTAACTACATCCCAACACTAAGGTCCTGCCTAGTCTATCCTGAGATTTTTTTCTTTCTACAGAAAAGACTAAAAAAAAAAACAGTAAAAGCACCATATAAGACCCCCAAATAACCACTTGCTAAGAATGGCTCCTGCTTGTCTTCTCATTACCTGAAAAGTGTAATCTACGAGGCCAGATACTTCAACAGTGTGTATTTAATATGTGAAACCAGGGTAAGGCTCCCCCTTAAAATGCCTACCCTCCCCCACCCCCACCCCGCTTGTCTGTTCCAGCTACAGTTCCAACCGGAAGCTATGCTTTGTTTCTCTGTCCTCAACACCAACAAACCCAAACCCACCCTTCTTGCTAATAAGTGGCCTCACTCCAAGGCTGGAGGAGAAAAAGCCCTTCCCCGTGGTGCTTTACAAAAATACAAGCGGTAGGGCTTCAAAGCAGTGCAGAGGCTGAGTGTAACGGAGTTAGAACCCCGGTTCTGCACTGTCCAACAGTGATCTGGAGCTCTGACTCAATTTCCTTGCTTTTAGTATAAGAATAACAACAGTACTTAACACAGTGCCCTTGTGAGGATAAATTAACTGATGTCTGTAATCCACTTAGCAACATGCCAGACACAGTAAGGAGCTATGGGAGCATCTGCTGTTATTGTTGGAGTTGTTATTTTAAACCTCCAAGAGGCCCTAAGTTATTCCTCGCCACTCCCCAGCCCCAGTATCTGCGACTATACCAAGCACCCGCTGAGGGGCCAACGCAAGCCAATAGTCACTTACTGATAAACAGAACTGTCCCGTCTTACTGGACACATGTACAAAACTCTGAAGGTAAACTAAGGTAATCTGTCCCAGATCACAGGTTGGCAGGATCCTACCTCCTTGCAGCTGGTGAACTCAAGCCCAGGTCTGTCTGTGTGGCTTCAGAAGCTAGCCTCACCACGGAACCATCAGATCCAAAACAAGCCTCAGCAGCTGCCAGTCACAAGACCCAACTGGTCACCCCACACCAAGGCCACACTCAGTTCTCTGCCCCCAATCCCTGCTTGGCTTGCATAAACTGGAGCAAACCGCTGGGCCACTCGCTTGAACCCAATTAGGCAGTAAGTCAACCTGGAAGGGGAAAAAAAAAATGCAATGCATTCCAGAGGTCAAAGCAGACGCTGGCCCCGATGGCAGCCTTTGCCCGCCAGACACTTCCATGGAAGTTAGTCTCCGCGTGCAGACAGCAGCCTACAGCCTGCGAGGTGCCTACCACTCGCTTGGAGTCCCATATCAGGGCTAGCATTGGGAACAAACTGCCTGAGTCTGAAGGCAACACAAAAAGACAGTTTACTTAAAAAAAAAAGAAAGAAAGAAAGAAAGAAAGAAAGAAAGAAAGAAAAAGAAAAGAAAATCCTATTTCTCTTTCAGTTTAGGGTAGCATTTATTATGTAGTTACCGACCTTCCCCGCCAAAACAAAAAACGAGGGGGAAAAAAAAGGCGCGGGGTGGGGGATTGGATAGAGTGAGAGAGCTCCCCCAGCCTGCAGGGTGCTTGACACCCACCTGAAACTCGACCAACCTTGCTAGAGAGCCCAGCCCCGGAGGGCGTTTCCCCAGCGCATCCCGACGACTCGTCCCTCCCGGGTAGAAGGCTGACACCCTCGGCATTAGTTAGGGCCACCAGACTAGAGAGCCTGAGCCCCTCCCGCCCTCTAGTTTCACCCCCACCCCCATACACCACCCTATCATTTCCGCTGAAGGCGCAAACACCAGCGCGATCGTTTCGCCTTCAAGGCCACCTTTCACTACGTGTCGAGCGCAGCAGGAACCACGGCGGAAAACCAAAAAGGGGGGCAGGGAGTTGGGGGGGGCGCCCGATAAGGAAGACCGTCACCTTTTCGGGGCTACAAAAGCTTCGGGATCCTAGCACCATGGGTGGGAGCCCCTATAAGGCCGAATGCAAAAATGGAGTGGGGGTGTCCCAGGGGCCAGCTCCCCCAGCAGCCACCTCGCTAGAGGGCGGCCGTCGGGGCGATGGCGCAAGCTTCTCACCCTCCCCCCCCCAGGGCGACAACAGCCACGGTGACAAAATGGCAGCTCGGCGCCCGACTGGCGAGCCACCGGCGTTCAGCCGGGAACTGCCGCCCCTGCACCCCGAGAATGCCAGGGCATCCTGGGGCTAGGTCTCCCAATGGCCTAGCAGTGCAAATGGCGAGAGTAGACGGGCCAGCAGATCCTAGAAGGTCGAGGGTCCCCGGCCCGCCGCGCCCTCTCCAGACTGGATCCCCAGGCCCGCACCGCCGAGCTTCGGCTGTGCCTGTGCGCGCTCGGGCCCCCGCCGCTGGGCGCCACAGTCCCCGCGGAGCCCGGTCCGCGGCCGCCGTGGGGGAGGGGTGGGCCTCCGGCGCCCCGGGAAACATGGCTGCTCGTCCTAGTACGGCGGCGTCGCGGCCACCAGTCCCCGAGAAGCGACTTGGGAGAGAGGTTGCAGAAGGTGGGTGCGTGGGGGGGGGGGACTCTGGGGAGGGAGGTTCCCCGGAACGATCTGTTTTCCAAAAACGTTTATTTGAAAAAAACAAAACCCCAGCAAAACAACAACAAAAAGCCAGTTCCTCCTCCCCCACCCCTTTTGTCCCTCTTTCGAGAGCTTTCTGCCCTCCCCTCCCCCATGCGCAGCAAGTGCCCCCTCCCCCGCCACCCGCGCGCCCCACCCCGCCATAAGCCCGGAGGCCGGCGAGTGGGCAGCGGACTCACGGCGAGGGGGCGAAGCGTGAGAAATCGCGCCCAGCCCAGAGCGCCCGCCCCTCCCCCAGCGCACACACTCGGGGAAGTTTAAAGAGCCGGTTCGACCCGCTTTCCGTTTCGCTCCGGGTCAGCTAGTACTGTGGACCGCTCGGTCGGGTCCGGCGCTGCTGCGCAGCTACTCGCCGCGACCCTTAAGCCCCCCAACTCCGTACAGGGGTCTTCCCGGAAAGTACGCGGGAAGTCGCATTCGGCCCCCTCCCCCAGCACCACACCCAGTCCCCCACCCTACCCCCGGGACCAGCACCCCGGCTGGGTCGGGACGCCACCGGCCGAACCAGGCAGCCCCGCGGCGAGTCCTGGTGCTAGGGGTGCCCCCTCCTTCCGCCCTGCGCGCCATAAGGCTGTAGCACGTCTCCAGTGCACAGCTGCGTGAGGATGGGCGGACGGCAGAAAGGAGCTTGTTTTCAAAAGTCTTACTCAGGTTTAGAAGGAGGAATTAGGAGAAAAGAGGAAACGAGGCCTGCCTTTGTCAGGATTCTAGGGACCAAGTGGTTGGAGGGGCGACAGGTCAGCACAACGTGCTGCGCGAGCCCCCAACTCGCCCGAGCCCCAGACCCTCAGGCTAGACCCGAGATCTTCCCGCCCGCGAGCGAGCCCCTGCTGCCCACGGCCGGGCCTAGAGGAGAAGTTGCCTAAGGTTTCCTCCACCCCAGATCCTAGGGTCTCTCGACTGGGTCAACTCGCAGACAACACGAGTGTGTGAAAGCGAGAGGGAGACAAAAATAAACAGTAGCTTTCGAGTCACCCACCCACCCTCACTTCCCTTTCCCTTGCAGTGGGCTCGCGCCCAGCCTCCCCGTTCCCACCGGGGTAAGTTTCCTCCTGCCATACTCCCGCCGCTGCCCAATCCATAACGGCTACGGCCAGACGAACTGCCCATCCCAGAGCTGCGTGCCAACCGTGCCCGCAAGAATGTAGACTGGGTCGGTCCCCACAGCGGCACTAGCTCTGGGCAGCTCGGGTTCTGATAAAGTTTCTCGGCCCATTTATTAACCAAGCGCCGAATGGCTGCCAGGGAGCCCACCCCAGGAGAAGCAGGGACCGGGAAGGTGGGGTGTCTGCTGCCGAAGAGGCGTCAGGGTGCCAAGGCTGGCATCTGGGGAGGGAGCCGGGGGCCAGAACGGGACGCAGCCTCCGGGCAACTTACATTAGCGACGCTCGTGGTTGGGGAGGCGCGAGGATTATCTGAGCTTTTGCACACTCCACAATCCCTCCCCCTTTTCCTAAGGTACCCCCCTCCCTTTCCGCGAGGAAGAAGGGAGAAAAGACAGCATCTGGCCCAAAGGTGGGGTGGAAAGAGTGAGAGAGAAAGGAGAAGGAAGCAGGCAGAGAAAGGGAGGGAGGGAGAGAAAGGGCGCGTTCACGAACACGACAAAGTTACAAATATGGCTCCCCACCTCTCGCCTCATCCCCGCAGAGAACGAAGACGCGCTTTAAACTCGAGCCATCTCCCAACTCCGCAGCAGTCGGGTCCCCACGCGCTCTCCCCGGGGGCCTCGGGCTACATTGATCAGAAACTATACCGGACTCGCGAAGCCCAAAACTTATTGTGTGCGAGCGAGCGAAAGAGACGGCAAAGGGAGGGGGAAGGCGCGGGAGGGGGCGGAAAGGGGGTTACGCTTCTAAAATATAACACCCCCTTTTTGTTGTTTAATCCAGGAGGCAGCCTATCTTCTCCTCCCCTCGATCATCTTTTCCATCCAGATGCGAGTCGTGGGAGCTGAAAGCTCGGACGAAGGTGAGATCGCCGCCTTCCCTCCGACCCGAACGCGTGCGCCCCGCCGGCCCCCCGCTGGGTGCACACTCGCACGCACACCCTCGCACCCATACCCGCACACGCGGGAGCACACGCACAGGTAGTCAGTCACACACCAAGGGCAGCAGCGACGGCGGACGAAACATGCTCCGATGGCATTGCAACCCCCCCATCCCCGCCATCCAACCTTGCAATTCATTTGCAGTCAGACCCCAAGCCCCACACTTCCCCGGAGCCCCCCTCCATAAAAAAGTGCCTTCCCCCCAAAACACACACGCACACATAACACAAAGTAGGAGAATGGACCGACAGAGATATTTTTGGCAAATGCTCACATCAGAGGGCGTCCTGTTCCGCAGCTCTAAATAAATCCGTTTGTCCATCTCCATCTCTCGCGCTCTCTCTTTCTGCAGAGGATCCTGCGCCAGCGGAATTCAATCAATAAACCCCGAACCCACGGCCGCGCGTTTTAGGACTTTGAAGGCTCAACCAGCTCCGCTCGGTTCTCGAGCCCCCAGCACCCGCGGCGCACACTAACCTGATCGCCGTAGAGGCGGGACCTGCAGCTCCTGCGTGGAGCGGCGGCACCAGGAGCCAATCGAGTGGCAAGGCTCCAGACGCCAGCCAATGGTGGTGGCGGCGGCGGGGGGCAGGGTCCAATGGGCGGCCTGCGCAGCGGGACAGGGAGGCTCAGCCATTTGGCTGTGGTGTCGGAGACGGACCCCTTTAGATACCCGGGTCGCCGAAGAGGAGCGCGGCTGCACCTTGGTGGTTGCGCGCGTGGGGCGGGAGGGAAGGCAGGGCAGGTGCGTGGACCTGAAGATTCGTGGCTGGGGGCGGGGCCGCAGGTGCGTGGACACGGGAGGGGCGGGGTCCTTGCGGGGGCATCCTCTGGGTGCTGGTCGGGCGGACGAGGCCTGGGGCGCGCGAGCACAAGGCAGGCCCAAGGAGGGCGAGCATTCTTGGGGCGCACGAAGGACAAATCCCACCACACACACACATCCCAGGGTGCCCGCCTTGGCACAACCCCTCAGACCGGGTCTACTCCCATCCCTGCAATTAAATAATCAAGTCTAAGTGCATGACGCTCCCACCTCCGGAGGAGCGAGGGCGTGATCTCGACCCCAAAGGCTTGGCATTCTGATGTCCAGCTTTAAAGAAGCAATTCCCCGAGAGCCACCGGGGGCGGGGGAATCTTGTATAGGGCAATTAATGAATGGAATGGCCGCAGATGCAGAACTGTATAAAATATTAAATAGTGGAAAAGGAAGGTGCTGGGAACTGCCGATTCTCAGAGCCGAACATAATTGACGGGCTTTATAGGTCTTTTTGAAAGAGAGCGTTGCACGTTTCATTCTAATCGTCCACCAGAGTCGTTTGGTTGGATCTGAGTTGCCAAGGAGTCGCTAACTGGGGCACTTACTCCAGGTCTTCCAGTTGCTTTGAGTTTTGTTTTTGTTCGACCACGTTACGTTTTTAAAGAAATCTTTACAGCCCTAGTTCCCACTGGATTACCAGATTCTTATGGGCAGAGCTAGGATCCCATGTACTACGTGGACAAATTACGGGATACATGTTTAATTTCACCCTCACAGCTTTATCATAGTATCTTTATCTTTTTCTATGTGTCTCAAGCTACACTCTTTTACAAACATCCCTAAAGTAATTCTATCTTTTTTGATACATTAGAACCGAGCGTATTATTTAGTTAGTTCTTGTAGACCAAACAGTAAATGGATTTGAGAGTTGATAAATGTTTATTCTAAGTAGCTGGTACAAAATAAAACCATGGCATCTGGGTAAATATGTAATTTCTTTACGTTGTTCATTTAACATTTCTTACCCATAGGTTTTTGTTAATTTTTACAAATGCTACGTAACTAGAATTTTTTCGATTTTTTTTTGTTTGGTTTGGCTTGGTTTGGTTTTGGTTTTTTTTGTTTGTTTGTTTTGTTTTTTGTTTTTTTGTTTGTTTGTTTGGTTGGTTTTTGGTTTTTCGAGACTGGGTTTCTCCTTAAATCCCTGGCTATCCTGGAACTCACTCTGTAGACCAGGCTGGTCTTCGAACTCAGAAATCCGCCTGCCTCTGCTTCCCAAATGCTGGAATTAAAGGTGTGCGCCACCACTGCCCGGCTTTTTTTTTTTTTTTTTTTTTTAAGATTTATTTATTATTATATCTAAGTACACTGTTGCTGTCTTCAGACACACTAGAAGAGGGGGTCAAATCTCTTTTACAGATGGTTGTGAGCCACCATGTGGTTCCTGGGATTTGAACTCAGGACCTTCGGAAGAGCAGTCAGTGCTCTTAACCGCTGAGCCATGTCTCCAGCCCCCGAATATTTTCAATTGTATTGTTTCCTTTTAAAAACACAAAGAACTCCAAATTACCTTTTTGCCAACGTGTTGGTTCGTGTTTCTGGATATGATAATGTTTCTAAAGCAATAATAACTTTTCATCACAAATATTTAAAGGGGTTGTAGTGTACAAAATCTATATAGCAGGAGTCTTGAAGTTCTTTTGGATGGTAAATGCTAGTTTGCTTTTTACACACTGAAGCATGGTTGGGGACCAATGAGCAGTGCTGTGAGAGCTCTTTCCAAGACTAACTCAAGCTCCAGTGAAGGAAGGACCTGTCCATTCTACTACCTCTGCTAGGTAGAAGCCAGTAGCCCAAGTGACAGGGACAGAAGAAAATTACTTGGGATCCCAACTCCCACATACCTCCCCTAAACAGAATATACAGAAACAAAATTATGAAGAGGCGGAAGTTTCATATGAAGAGAAACCAGAGTACTAGAGACTAATTATAGGAAAAACAAAACAAAAACAAAAAAACAGTGATCTAATCACTGAAAGCATTAAATATAATTTATTTTTGGAGCATCTTCCTTTTACAAATTTTGAAAAACAGCTTTTGCATTTAGTATCACAAAACCAAAAGATGGCTTTCACTGGACATCAGTCAGTATATAAGCTGAACTATAAAAGCACTTTGAGAATTTCCCAATTGCCAGTACACAGTAAAGGAAGAAAGTTCCTCTTGTAGTTTATCTAAGAAAGTTTTAATAGGACTTTGGTGGGTTTATTAGGAAACAGACAGGCTGTTTGCCCTATAAGACATGTGTGTGTGTGTGTGTGTGTGTGTGTGTGTGTGTGTGTAATTATAGGGTTATTAAATTATGCTTTTATTGTGTATTTTAGTAGCAGGTACTGCTCCCAGTTGATCTGTATTTCAGGAAAGTAGTAAGAATTTTTATATGGACCTGGAACAAGTGCAGACTGCCCATTCCTCCTCACCTAAAGCCTGTAGCCAGGTGTGATTCCAGCTGGGTATTAATGAGATGCAAATCAAGTTTTGAGCCTCCACAGAAAGGCGTGGGCTTCAAGTAAGAAGGCCTTCAAGGGCTACCAAGAACCATCCCAAACTAATGAGCAGCCTGTTCTCAAAGATAAGAGCAATGGGCCGGGCGGTGGTGGTGGCTCACGCCTGTAATCCCAGCACTTGGGAGGCAGAGGCAGGCGGATTTCTGAGTTCAAGGCCAGCCTGGTCTACAGAGTGAGTTCCAGGACAGCCAGGACTACACAGAGAAACCCTGCTAACTCAAGCTCCAGTGAAGGAAGGACACACACACACACACACACGTGCAGTTACCCAAGGAGGCTAGACAGAACGTTGGGTCCCTCTGGAGCCGGAGTTCCAGGAACTTGTGAATGAACATATAGGTGCTGGAACAGGTCCTCATGTCCTCTGCAAGAGCAGCAAGTGCTCTTCACTGCGGAGCCATCGCAGCCATGCCCACATGGTGAGAAGTCCTGTCTTAGAAATACCCACACCGTTGCTGCTGTTTTAACTGGGGGTGGGGGGGTGGGGGTGTGTATGTGTCAGTCTCTGAAGATGAAAGGTGGCCCTTTGGTTTTTATTCGTCAACCTAATGTATGCCCAGTTTAACTTTTCCTTGTTCTTCAGCTTGAAGCATCTAGACTGGAACCTAGCCATAACCCTCTTCCGTTTACACTGGAGCTTGGCGGCCTGGATCCCAGAGACAATGACATGGAAAGGCTCCAGCTTGCCTGTGTGCTCTTCTGTCCTTACATATAAATAGCTTTTAGAAATGTAGATTATTCTTTTGAAACCCATGGTAACAATGTGAGGATGTCTGCATTTTGATTTGAATAGCAAAGGAATGTTGAAGTCCAAAATCTAAAAAAGTTACTCATAGTCTTCTATTGCTTAATGAAGCATTGGGTTTTTTTTAAAGTGTATATTACATTTATTTTTGTGTGTTGCTGGGGGCATGTGCTATTTCACATGTCTGAAGACCAAAAAACTTTCAGGAGTCAACCCTCCTACCTTGTGGGGCCCAGAGATTGAAATCAGGTCATCGAACTTGGCACCTTTACCCATTGAGCCATCTGGCTAGCCTGAGTGACTTTTTAAAAAGAGCTTTAATTATTGAATAGTTATCTTGTTAATGAGCTGGTCATGGAGAAAAAGTACTAACTAAAAGTGGTTGCTACAGGTCACTTAAAAAAAAAAAAAAAAAAAAAAAAAACATGGTAGCCAGGCAGTGGTGGCACATGCCTGTAATCCCAGCACTCTGGGAGGCAGAGGCAGGCGGATTTCTGAGTTCAAGGCCAGCCTGGTCTACAGAGTGAGTTCCAGGACTGCCAGGGCTATACAGAGAAACCCTGTCTCAAAAACAAAAACAAAAAAAAATAACATGGTGACTCCTGCCTGTAATAACAATGGGTTTGAGGCAGCCTGGGCTAATGGGTAAAACTGTTTCAATAAGTCAGGCATGATAGCCTATTCTTGTTGTTCCAGCATGGAAGTAGGAGCAGACTGGGCTGCCTAAGACCCTATATTAGAAGTTAAGTAGGAGCCAGGCAATGGTAGTACATTTAATCCCAGCACTTGGGAGGCAGAGGCAAGCAGATTTCTGAGTTCGAGGCCAGCCTAGTTCACAGAGTGAGTTCCAGGACAGCCAGGACTACACAGAGAAACCCTGTCTCAAAAACAAACAAAAAGTTAAGTAGGGCTGGAGAAATCGCTCAGCAATTTAGAATGCTGGCTGTTCTTGCAGGGACTTGGATTCAGTTCCCAGCACCCACCTGGCATTTACAACTATAACTCCAGTTCCAGAGGATCTGGTGCCTTCTTACCTCCAAGGGCATCAGGAACACACATGGTACACAAAGATCCACGTGAAACACCCATATATATGAAATTTTTAAAAATAAGATATGGCTTTAAAAAAAAAAGTAAGACAGGAGCCGTGGCTCAACAGCCTAGAGCAACTGCAGTTCCTGCATAGAACCTGAGTTAAGTTCCCAGCACCTATGTGGTGGCTCACAACCATCTGTAACTCCAGTTACGGGGGCTTTGGTACCCTGTCATTTCTGTGGGTACCAGGCACATGTGCACACACATATGTGCAGACAAAACACAATAGGGATAAATCGTAGGAAGTGGGCAAAGTGATGCATACCTACAGTCCCAGTACTCACAAGGTATGAGCAAGAGAGTCAGAAGTTCAGGGCCATCCTTTGCTGCCTTGTGGGTTTGAGGCTGGCCTGGGCTACATGAAACATTTATGTAACGATAGCAAAAAGATAGTGGAGGGATGGCCAAGTGGTTAAGAGCATGTATTGCTTTTATAAAAGACTGGGTTCTGTCCCCAGCACTAACACAGTGACTCGCAGCCATCTAATTCCTAGACACAGAGTATTTATATGTGTAAAACAAATATGAAAAAAGACAACGGAATGTGAAGTTAATTAACAATAATTAAAGACAATTCAGATAAAGAATATAGAAAAATTGGCCTTTAATCTCACTTGGGAGACATGAGGATCTCTGATTTTGAGGCCAGCCTGGTCTACCAAGTGAGTTCCAGGACAGCCAGGACTATTACAGAGAGAAACATTGTCATGAGAAACCAAAAAGAATATAGTAATAACAACTAACTTTGAGTCATTAATTTGTTTTTAATCAATATGGAGTTGAAGCTCACCACTATAGAAAAAATGTTAAAATACATTCAGAGATGGGTGTGGTGGTGCACACCTTTAATGCCAACACTGAAAGGCAGATTTCTGAGTTTGAGGCTGGCCTGGTACACATAGTGAGTTCCAGACCTTGTCTCAATCAAATGAAATATACTAATATGGGGATCTAAATAAAACTTTATAAGAGCTTTTAGCACATTTTTATTTGCAAGTGTTCTTCATTAGTTTCCATAGCATATCTGACCCTTGGACTCTTTGCTCTCTAATAGCAACTATCATTTGAACTTGCAAATATTAAAAAATGTACACTGCACTACTCTCCTGGAGTTAGAAGTCTGCTGAATGTGCTCGGATAAATTAGTAAAACTGTAGTATATTTTCTTTCTTTTCTTTCTTTCTTTCTTTCTTTCTTTCTTTCTTTCGTTTCTCGAGACAGGGTTTCTCTGTGTAGCTTTGGCTGTCCTGAAACTCACTCTGTAGACCAGGCTGGCCTCCCAAATACTGGGATTAAAGGCGTGTGCCATCACCACCTGGCAATTTTTATTTCTTTTTTTAATTTTTTATTTTTTTATTTTTTTGGTTTTTTGAGACAGGGTTTCTCTGTGTAGTCCTGGCTGTCCTGGAACTCACTCTGTAGACCAGGCTGGCCTCAAACTCAGAAATCTGCCTGCCTCTGCCTCCCAAGTGCTGGGATTAAAGGCGTGCGCCATTTATTTCTTTTTTAAAGATTTATTTATTATATGTAAGTACACTATAGCTGTCTTTAGACGCCCAGAGGAGAGCATCAGATATGGATGGTTGTGAACCACCATGTGGTTGTTGGGATTTGAACTCAGGACCTCCGGAAGAGCAGTCAGTTCTCTTAACCACTGAACCATCTCTGCAGCCCCAATTACAATTCAGACAGCTGTAAGCCATCAAGCAGTTGCTGGGATTTGAACTGGGGTCTCCTTAGGATCCACAGTCCATGTTCTTACCCTGCTGAGCCACCGCTCCAGCACTTATATTTTCATTTGAAATGTTGGGTCATCCCTGAAGAGTATTGCAAATGCCTTAAGCCTTCTCTGCATACTCTAGATGATTGTAACTTGAATATAAAGTTGTGGGGGTTTGTTTTGTTTTGTTTTGTTTTTTAACCTTTTAAAATGTATACTTTTGCTGGGCAGTAGTGGCGCACACCTTTAATCCCAGCACTTGGGAGGCAGAGGCAGGTGGATTTCTTTCTCTCTCTCTCTCTTTCCTTCCTTCCTTCCTTCCTTCCTTCCTTCCTTCCTTCTTTCTTTCTTTCTTTCTTTTTTTTCTTTTTTTTTCCAGGTTTTTCGAGACAGGGTTTCTCTGTGTAGCCTGGCTGTCCTAGAACTCACTCTGTAGACCAGGCTGGCCTTGAACTCAGAAATCTGCCTGCCGATGCCTCCCAAATGCTGGGATTAAAGGTGTGCGCCACCACTGCCCAGGTAGCAGGTGGATTTCTAAGTTTGAGGCCAGCCTGGTTTATAGAGTAAGTTCCAGGACAGCCGGGCTACACAGAGAAACCCTGTCTCAAAAAAAAAATTAAATAAATAAATAAATGAAATATAAAATGTATACTTTTCTGTGTGGATGTCAGAGGGCAGCCCAGAAGAGTGAGTTCTCTCCTCTACCGTGTGGCTCCTCGGGGTGGAACTCAGGTCGTCAAACCTGGTGGCAATTCTGCCCACTGATTGATCTCACCGACCCAAATAGAAAATTGTTGAAATCATTTACATATGACCAGATGACCGTGTTAGGACCTTGAGGACTCTCGCCCAGCAAAAGGACACCTAGCCTCTGCCAGACGGGCTAATTGATCCGAATGCAGCTTACATGCCTCTTGCATTTGAGGATCGGGTCACTTGCACTTGTACTTAAAGGTAAATTTAGAAAGGTCGATGACAAACACACTTCACTCAACGGATGGAATCTGTGTCTAGATCAGTGTGGCGCAGCGCTGGTGTCGCTGAGGCGGAAGAGCAAGCGTGACTGGGAACCGTCTGGGACAAGATGCGGGGCCAGCACGGGGTATGCTGGCCAGGCACTTTCCTAATGGCTAAAGGAAACCAAACAGAAAAGGAATGCCCTGTCTCCAGAGTAAAGGTCAGGAGGGCCACACAGAGCAGGCTGGCCTTGTTCACTGAGTGAGTAGCTGGCTGTCCTAGAACTTGCTTTGTAGACTAGACTGGCCTCTAACTCACAGATTCAAATGCCTCTGCCTCCCAAGTGCTGGGATTAGTCACCGTCAGCAACCCAATAGTTAGTTTTAAATTAGAATGTTCTGAAGGGTAATCTAAAGACAAGAATAATCAACCTATTGCATTTCATGTCTGACTGCAGAGACCTGTGGATATTGGGTGGCTCAGATTATAAGTTTCAGTCTGCTGCTGTAAGCAGGGTTCTGACTTTGGTGCAGACTGAAGCTGAAGGATATGAACATTGCAGTGAAGATCTCTGAAAGTAGACAAGTGGTCCCTGGGCTCATGGCAGGATATAGACACCTTAAAGACCATTATGGCTGGGTGGTGGTGGTACATGCCTTTAATCCCAGCACTTGGGAGGCAGAGGCAGGCAGATTTCTGAGTTCGAGGCCAGCCTGGTCTACAGAGTGAGTTCCAGGGCTAGACAGAGAAACTCTGTCCTGAAAAACAAAAAACAAAAAGAAGAAGAAGAAGAAGAAGAAGAAGAAGAAGAAGAAGAAGAAGAAGAAGAAGAAGAAGAAGAAGAAAAGACTATTATGGGGAAAACAGAAAATAGTAATGGCAAAATGAATACAAAACCCACAGACACATCAGTAGGACTGGTATTCCTGTGGACAAAAAGTTAACCAAGCTTGTGCTTGTCAAAATGTATGGATACTAGCTGAGCTGGTGCTCCAGGCTGGGACTCTCAGCTTCGTTGGAGGCTGAGAGAAGAGAATAAAAAATTCAAAGTTTGCTGGGGCTTCAGGGTGAGCTCAAGGAACCCAGTGATATAGATCAGTGGTAGAATACTTGCCTGGCCCCTGTGGTTGAAAAAGAAATCAATATCAAAGCTGAACTATACCCCTTCGTACACCATTCTGGATCAGTTATAATACATTGTACTTGAGCTAGAAAATACATGTACATTCACACACACAAAGCCTAAATAAGTTTGTTGTTTTTTTTTTAAGCTTAAAAAGGTGTTGTAGGAATTCAATATTGTATTTGTTTTTGTTTTTGTTTTGTTTTTTTGTTTTTGTTTTTGTTTTTGTTTTTGTTTTTTTTTTTGGTTTTTTGAGACAGGGTTTCTCTGTGTAGTCCTGGCTGACCTGGAACTCACTCTGTAGACCAGGCTGGCCTTGAACTCAGAAATCCGCCTGCCTCTGCCTCCCAAGTGCTGGGATTACAGGCGTGTGCCAACACGCCCGGCTTGTATTTGTTAAAGTACGGCTGTATTAGTTATTTTTGGTTGCTGTGATAAAACACCATGACCAAATCAACTTGTAGATAAGGTTTATTCCAGCTTACTGTTTCAGAGGCAGAGCTCATAACAGCAGGGGAGGCCCGACTGCAGGTGGGCCAAAGCAGGAGGCTAAGGCATCACACCTCAGTTGCACACAGGAAGCAGACAGCTAGAAACAGAAATTATGCGAGGCTATAAATTCTCAAGGCCTGCCCCCAGTGACAAACTTCCTCAGGGAGGCTCCATGCTCTAAGGCTCCTAAACAGCGCCACCAGCTGGAGACCACGTGTTCAAATACCTGAGCCTGTGGGGGACATTTCTTTCAAGATACCACAGTGGCATAACTATTGCATGAACAATGTTCTTTGTCAGTGCCAATAACTTCTTTCCAGAGAAGTGACACTAATGATCCTGCTTACTGATAATACAAAATGTTCTCTACAACCAAGAACTCATTGTGTTAGGATTTAGCTCTTCTCAGATGCTAGAATACAAATCATGACAGGGTGCTAATTACTCACCAAAATCCATTTTCTCTTCTTCGTGAATAGAGAAAGCTTAACCACGCTTCCCAGCTATCCTTGCAGCTAGATGGGATAACGTTACTGAGTCCTAACTGGTAGAGTCTGGCATGGCAGTGAGGCTGCCATTTCGGGGCCTGAGATCACCAGTGCATGCCAAGATGGATGCCACAGAATGGCCGGAGAAACCATGTCTTATGAGATAGAACCTTCCGCAGCCTGTGTCCCTAGAGCCGTTCCAATGACTTACTCATCTGTCTATCAAGAGAGAAACTGGGGAGTCAGCCAGTTAACTCACTGGGTGAAAGTGCTTCCCGTCAAGCTGGATAAATCTGGGAGCCACATGGTGGAAGAAGAGGACCAAGAGTTGTCCTGTGACCTCCGCATGTGAGCCACGTGCACCCACACTCTAAACAAACAAACAAATTTAAGACGAAATTGAGGGTGGGGGCCAAAACTATGGTACAGACACAAAGTTGTTTGTTGTGGGGTTTTTCTTTTTTTTCTCTTTATGTATTGGGATTCACATATGCTAGGCAAGTGTTCTTCTACTGAACTACCCCCAAAAGTACCCTTCTTATACTAGTCATTTTTAGACAGTCTCTCTAAGTAGCCCAGGGTATTTTTGAACTCATTCTGTAGCCCAGGCAAGCCTTGGAACCTGTGGTCCTTCTTCCTCAGCCTTCCAAGGAGCTATGATTACAGGCCTGTGTTCCAAGACAGAAACTATAGTGGTGTGTCATGATGTATTTAATTCGTTACTGCACCCTGTTCTCACTATCTCACTAACAGGTTTTGAAATTTTCAATCCTAGTGATATATCCACTTCTGATTTTGTAGATCAACTATAATTTGGAATAATGTTATACTTACAATGTATTTTTGGAACTGAGGTTTAAGGTGCCATAAAGCGTACAATATATCTCAATGAACTCTGAATCAAGAGTTATAAGGAAGCTCAAGAAATGACAAGCAAAGAGGTAGGGGATGGTTTGGCCTGCTGGGCAGTCAGGACCAGAGTTCAAATCCTCAACACCCATATAAAATATCAAGCTACCCGCTGGGCGTGGTGGCGCACGCCTGTAATCCCAGCACTTGGGAGGCAGAGGCAGGCGGATTTCTGAGTTCGAGGCCAGCCTGGTCTACAGAGTGAGTTCCAGGACAGCCAGGACTACACAGAGAGACCCTGTCTCAAAAAACCAAAAACCAAAAAACAAAACAAAATATCAAGCTACCCAACAGTTTGATCAGAGCAGAGTAAGTGCCTAGTACCCTGGCAAGATGGCACACAGCAGTCATCCCAGACCTGTGCTAGGAGGCTGCTCCCTAAGGAGACTCTGTCTTTTTATTTGTTTGCTTGTTTGTCTGTTTTTCGAGATGGTTTCTCTATAGCCCTGACTGTCCTGGAATTCACTCTATAGAACAAGCTGGCCTTGGACTCAGAAATCCGCCTGCCTCTGCCTCCCAAGTGCTGGGATTAAACATATGTGCCACCATTGCCCGGCTGAGACTCTCTCTGTCTTAAACACACACACACACACACACACACACACACACACACACACACGTGGGCAGTAGTGGCACATGTGTGGCCAGCCTGGTCTACAGAGAGAGTTCCAAAACAGCCAGGGTTATACAGAGAAAACCTATCTCAAAAAACAAAACAAAACAAACAAACAAACAAAAAAACAACAACTGAAAAACCAAAAACAACCCCCCCATACACAAACAAGTAAAAACTGCCATAGAAGTAACTTTGATCACATATGGCCATATCCTTGTACTTGGAAGCTAAGTAGGGTCAAGCCTGGTTAACATTTGGATGGGAGAAATATCTTTACTCATCAATTCCAGTAGCATCAGGGTACTAGAGGAAAAGTAGTGCCAAGTAACATCTTTCTAACACAAGGGGAACAAAAATAAACTCCTGTTTCTAGGACTGTAATACAGAGGCCTTCCTACTATGAGAATTTTATTTTAGGCACCTCCAGAATTGTCTTTATTTCAGGCTCTACTCAGGATTTGAATTGTCTTGAGTTTGTAGGAGAAATGGAGATTGCAGGGCTCTAGCTCTGATTACTCTGACCTAAGTGTGCGTGCAGGCGTCAGGTGCACAGCCTCCCCTCCGCTCCCCTCGACTAGACACCGTATCGCACAGTTTATTTTTATTTCTATCTATCTAGCTGTCTGTCTGTCTGTCTTTCTTTGTTTTTTTTGAGACAGGGTCTCTCTGTGTAGCCCTGGCTGTCCAGGAACTCACTCTCTAGACCAGGCTGGCCCCAAATCCAGAGATCTGCCTATCTCTGTCTCCTGAGTGCTAGGATTAAAGGCTTCACCACCCCACAAATTATTTATTTATTTATTTATTTATTTATTTTTATTTTTCGTTTGTTTTTTTTTTTTTCAAGATAGGGTATCTCTGTGTAGCCCTGGCTGTCCTGAAACTCACTCTGTAGACCAGGCTGGCCTCGAACTCAGAAATCCACCTGCCTCTGCCTCCCAAGTGCTGGGATTAAAGGCATGTGCCACCACCACCGGGCTTCATTTGTTTTTGTTTTTGTTTTTGTTTTTTACATGGAGTTTAGTCTGTAGCTCTCAGGCTGGCCTTAACCTCACTATCCTCCTGCTTCAGCATCTCAAAAGCTGTGATTACAGTTGGGAAACACTACCTTTCAGTATGTGTTTTGTTTTAGAAGTATTTTCAGTGCACTTGTATAAATGTCCCTGGAAACCAAAAGGTATTGGTCCCCACAGAGCTGAATTTGCTGATCTCCAGGAACTGACCCGCAGTCCTCCATAGAAACAGCAAGTGCTCTTATCTGATGGCCCTTCAGTACAGACCCCTCTTGGCATCTGGAGCCAGTTTCACTGTGGCTCCCAGGCTGGCCTTGAATACTGCTGCCTCAGGCTCTCCTGTGTTTAGACTATAGGTGCGTACTATCTTTTTTTTCTACTTTCTTTGTTTACATTCCAAATGATTTCCCCTTTCTCCATTCCCCCTTCTCCATAAGTCCCATAAACCCTCTTCCCTCTGCCCATTCCCCAATCAACCCCCTCCCACTTCTCTGTCTGGTAATCCCCTACAATGCTGCATCAAGCCTTTCCAGGGCCCGGGTCCCTAACCTTCCTTCTTCTCGGGAATCATTTGATATGTTAATTGTGACTTGGGTATTCAGAGCTTCTGGGCTATTAGCTACTTATCAGTGATTGCATTCCATGTGTCTTCTTTTGTGATTGGGTTACCTCACTTAGGATGATATTTTCCAGTTCCAACCTTTTGCCTAAGAATTTCATTAATTCATTAGTTTTTTTTGTTTTTTGTTTTTTTGTTTTTTGTTTGTTGTTGTTGTTGTTGTTTGGTTTTTTGAAACTGGGTTCTCTGTGTATTCCTGGCTGTCCTGGAACTCACTCTGTAGACCAGGCTGGCCTCGAACTCAGAAATCCACCTGCCTCTGCCTCCCAAGTGCTGGGATTAAAAGCGAGTGCCACCACCGACCGGCGAATTCATTGTTTTTAATTGCTGAGTAGTATTCCATTGTGTAAATATACCACATTTTCTGTATCCATTCCTCCACTGAGGGACATCTGGGTTCTTTCTAGCAGATGCGTACCATCTTGTAACACCTATTCACCTTTTTTAAAAAAAGATTTTATTTATTATTAAATGTAAACACACTGTAGCTGTCTTTAGACACACCAGAAGAGGGCATCAAATCTCATTATGGATGATTGTGAGCCACCATATGGTTGCTGGGATTTGAACTTAGGACCTTCAGGAGAGCAGTCAGTGTTCTTGACGGCTGAGCCATCTCTCCATCCCCACCTATTCACCTTTTATTAACATTTGAAGGCAATCTTTTTGCTATTGTTTTGTTTTGACAGGATCTGAGACAGGATCTCTGGATGTAGGCCTGGCCTGTGGAGCAGGCTGGCCTTGAACTCCTGTAGCTCTATTTGTCTCTGCATCCTGGTGCTAAGATTACAGACGTGGGCCATCTCGAAGGCTCATTTGAAAGCTCAGCACTCCCACATCCACCTGTCTTTGAACCGGCAGTCTTTCCCCAAATGGCCTATCAATATGAAAATCAATGTGTAAATTTTCAGTTTTATGCTGATTATATGAGAATAAAGAATTTAGAAAAGATTGAGCTCAGCATGGGACTGAAGTCATAACTAGTTGGTATAGCACTTGCCTAGCTTATGGGAAGCCCTAGGTTTTACACACACACACACACACACACACACATACACCATATACATGCACAAACATACATGCACACATGATTCCACACATGCAGCAACACCACTACTACTACCAATAATAAAGTATATTAGGGGCCTAAAGAGAGGACTCAGAAGTGCTGCTCTTCTAGAGGATTTAGACTGGCTCCCAGCATGCACACCAGGCAGCCATTTCTAAGGAATCCAGTGCCTCTAGTGTCTGAGGAGACCAACACTTGTGTGCACATACCCAGACATATACATGTTTAATTTAATAAAGCAATAAATTCAATGAAACTTATAAATTCAAAATTTTAAAAAATTTCCCTGGACATGGTGGTACATGCCTTTAGTCCCAGCACTCTGGAAGCAGAGACATGCAGATCTCTGGGAGTTCAAGGCCAGCCTTATCTATAAAGTAGGTTCCAGGACTTGTAGAGCTGTTACACTGAGAAACTCTGTCTCAAATTAAAAAAAAATAATTAATTAAAAATAAATTTAAGTCGGGTGGTGGTGGAGCACACCTGTAATCCCAGCACTTGGGAGGCAGAGGCAGGCAGATTTCTGAGTTCGAGGCCAGCCTGGTCTACAGAGTGAGTTCCAGGACAGCCAGGACTATACAGAGAAACCCTGTCTTGAAAACAAAAAACAAACAAACAAAAATAAATTTAAAAAATAATGTAATAATATAAAGTAAATTTCAATTGAATTAAAAAATAAAAGCTCTAAAATAAGGGCTACTACAGAAGACTTTTTGTTTTGTTTGCCTTTTCTTTTTTTGTTTGTTTGTTTTGTTTTGTTTTTTGAGACAGGGTTTCTCCGTGTAGCCCTGGCTGTCCTGAAACTACTCTGTAGACCAGGCTGGCCTCAAACTCAGAAATCTGCCTGCCTCTGCCTCCCAAGTGCTAGGATTAAAGACGTGTGTCACGCCGGGCGTGGTGGCGCACACCTGTAATCCCAGCACTTGGGAGGCAGAGGCAGGCGAATTTCTGGGTTCGAGGCCAGCCTGGTCTACAGAGTGAGTTCCAGGGCAGCTAGGACTACACAGAGAGACCCTGTCTCGAAAAAACAAAACAAAAAACAAAACAAAACAACAACAAAAAAAGACGTGTGTCACCACCACCTGGCTTGTTTGCCTTTTTGACAGGGCTTCTCTGTGTAGCCCTGACTATACTGGAACTAGCTCTGTAGACTAGGCTGCCCTTGAAGTCACAGAGATCTGCCTGCCTCTGCCTCCCAAATGGTGGGATTAAAGGCATGTTTCACCACTACCTGGCTGAAATTAATACCTATAAAAGCAATTTCACACACACACACACACACACACACACACACAGAGACAGACAGACACACACACACACACACATACACATGGTATGGTGTGTAGGCTTAGATTTTTCAAAACCTACTTTTAATAAGGGTTCTTAAATGCTTTAACCTCCCTTCTAGCTCACCACTCACCAGAGATAGTACAAAGGAAAGGTTGATAGAACAAAGGAGGATGTGGCTTGTTTAGAAATAGTTGTGTGGAGTGAATTCAGTCTGTGTTGTCAGGCTGTCAGCAGTTCAGTTCACATGAATCCGCAGCAGCAGCTTGATCTACTTGCAAACATCATTCATGAATCTGCAATGGGCAGGTCGGTCCATCAGAAACTGTAAGGACAGTCCTCCCAAGTCTGAGGGAGCTGCAAGAAGTTGCTGGAGCACCAGAAATTCTTTGGTGTGTTTCTTTCTATGAAGTCACAACAAACCATGGCAAGAAAAGAATGGTAAGGCATACCAATACCACACAGCATCGTCCACTGTCTGTTGGGCTATATTTATACCTTTTCCAAACATCACATGTTCTCTCAAGCATCCACTCTAGCAAAATACCACATGCGGCCTATCCAGGCTGCTTCCAGAAAAATTCCACATGTCTGTTCAGCAAAACATTCTTCCATGTGTCTGCTTCAGCAAAAAAGTCTTCTCATAAGACAGTTTCCAGAAAAACATCACATGGCACAACTGGGTCTCCAAGAAACCAGAAATTTCCACTTCATTGGTGGTTTGAATAAGCTTGACACAGGGGGTACCACTATTAGGAGGTGTGGCCTTGGTGGAGTAGGTATGTCACTGTAGATGTGGGTTTTGAGACCCTCTTCCTAGCTGTCTGGAAGACAGTCTTCTCCTGGTTCCCTTTGGAACAAGATGCAGAACTCTCAGTTCCTCTGTGCCATCCTTGGCCTAACACAGCCATGCCCCTGCCTTGAGGATAATGAACTGAATCTCTGAACCTGTAAGCCAGCCCCAATCAAATGTTGTCCCTTATAAGAGTTGCCTTGATCAGTATCTCTTCACAGAAATGGAAACCCTAGCTAAGACAGAAGTTGGTACCAGGCATTGGGGTATTGCTGTGATAGTCTATAGTAGTGACCATGTTTTTGTTTGGGGAAATGTATATTTTGGGGCTTCAGATTTGGGAAGAAGTTGAATGCTTTAAGTGGGCCTTAATGGGCCATACTAATAGAAGTATGCAAGACAGTGTTCCTGAGGGTGTTTGGAACTGTGGGGCTCTAGCTCAAGAGGTTTCAGAGGAAAAGAATTTTAGTATGTGACCTAGAGACTGTTCTTTACTATTTTAGTGAAGACTGTGTCTGCTTTGGGCCCTCATCTGAAGAGTTTATCTGAGGCTAAGGTAAGGAGATTTTAATTAATTGCATTGACAGAGGTCTCAGAAAAACCCAAGATAGACTTTGTCTTTTGGTTTCCTCTCATGAAGAGCATTTTGATTAAGTGCAGCAAGCTTAGAAAGGAAAAATACAAAACATATGGTTCATGTAATAAGGGGGCACCAGGAAGTAAAATGGAGTTGAATCCTGTGCTCAAGGAGATAAACAGATTAAGGAAATGGTGATCTCTGAGCAAGATCCCACCCAGCTAAGCTTATTGTTTGTGTTTGCAGTTGAACAAAAAATAGTTATGTCAGGTTAGGTATTATTACCTGGTTATCGTTTTCATTTAGACTTTTAATCTGGTATGAACTACAATTCAGAAAGGGAGTGCACACTCATGATCCAGATCTTTAGTTTGGAAGACACAGGCTTTTGATCCAAATCTTGAGGCATAGTGGCCATAAAAAACTTTGGCCCAGGTATGGGGGTACGTGCATTTAATCCCAGAAGACAAAGGCAAACAGATCTCTGAGTTCAAGGCTGGCCTCAGACAGAGGAAGTTTTGGGTGAAGAAAAGCTTAAGTCTAGGTGTGGTGGTACACGTCTTTAATCCCAGAATTAAGGAGACAAAGCCGTGCAGATCTCTGAGTTCAAGGTCAATCTATAGAGCAAATTCCAGGACAGCCAAGCTTAGGCAGTGAAGAAGATGGAAAACAGAAAGCTGGTGATAATGTAATAGAATGGGGCCATGATACAACCCTAGCAAGGAGCAGAACCCAGCAGCTTTGGACATATAACTCTGACTTTAGAGTCAAGAATACAAGGGACTGGAAAAATTGATGCTGGTTAGCTGGAGCTTAGTGGTGACTAAGAAGAAACCAACATCACTAAAGTGAAATCTGGGAAATGTTTTCTGAGAGCACAAAGAAGCTGTGTTCCAGAGATAGCCAAGGTTGTACCTCATGCTGCAGCTGGACTTGATAATGTGTAAGAGTCATGCAGGTGGTATGCAGCTGTACTTGGTAATGTGTAAGAATCACCCAAGTGGTTTTGAAGGCATGAAGGGATTGTGGAGAGCAGCTGAGGCTTGGCACTGTGAGAGGCCAGGAAAGGCCATGGGTGAAGGTGCAGCCACAGTAGCAATTGATGGTGCAGGACTGAAGGAGTCATGAAAGAAACTGAGGCTTGGCGCCATGAAGAGAGCCTCTGAGAGGCTATTAAGGAGAAGCCTAGTAGCAGTGAAAGACCCTAGCATATTGAAGATGCCGGTGCCATGAGATGGCCGCCAAGAACAGCCGTAGCAGTATAGTGGAGTCAACCAGAGCCTAGAGTGCTACAGAGCACAGATCTGAAGAAGTGACCCAAGTCCTGTGGAGGAGCCCAGATCATGGTGGATCCCAGTGATGGGAAGAAGAAGGTATAAAGTTGAAGTTGTCTTGGATACCTCAAGATGTTAGAGATACCAGAGCCTTGTGATACCTGCTAAGGAAAACGGCTATCAGGGAGTGGAACCAGACCAAGAGAAGAAGTTGTTGCAGCCAACAAAGATGAAGGGAGTTGTTGATCTGAAGGGTGCTTTGACATCAAACGCAGTGTTTGGAGTTTGCCCAGCTGATTCCCTGTCTTGCCTTGGTCCAGTATTTCCTCACTAGGATGTTTTGGAATGGTAATGTATATCCTGTGATGTTGGAAGTGTGTGATATGTTTTTTGATTTTGACTTTATAGGGGATTACAGTTAAGAGATTGCATGACTCTCATAGGAGACTTTGCACTTTAGACTTTTAACATTGTTGAGACTGTGCTAGACTATGGGGACTTTTGAAGTTGGACTAAATGTATTTTGCATTATGCTATGGCTAGGTATGCCCCCCCATAGACTCATGTGTTTAAAAAAGCCTATGGGCGCCAGGGAGTGGGATGTGGTGGTTTGAATATGTTTGGCCCAGGGAATGGCATTATTAGATGTTGCCTGTGGAGTAGGCCTTGATCATACTGTCTCATCACAGCAATGAAAACCCTAACTAAGACAAAGGGTTCTTCTGTGTAGCCTTGACTGTCCTGTAACTTGCTCTATAGACCAGACTGGGTTCAAACTCAGAGATCTTGCCTTCCTCTATCTCCCAAGTGTTGGGATCAAAGACATGCCAGCACTGCTCAAACAACAATTATCTTTTCTTCTATGGTTTATTAATTTGTTTTATGTATGAGTGTTCTATCTGCATGTACACTTGCATGCCAGAAGAGGGCATCAGAACTCATTATAGATGGTTGTGATATAGATGTGGTTGCTGGGAATTGCACTCAGGACCTCTAGGAAGAGCAGCCAGTGCTCTTAACCTCTGAACCATCTCTCCAGCTGAACAATTATTATTATTATTTTTTTTTTTTTGGTTTTTCGAGACAGGATTTCTCTGTGTAGTCCTGGCTGTCCTGGAACTCACTCGGTAGACCAGGCTGGCCTCGATCTCAGAAATCTGCCTGCCTCTGCCTCCCAGGTGCTGGGATTAAAGGCATGCGCCACCACGCCCAGCTCACAATTATCTTTTTTAAAACAACAGATTTGTTTTTATTTGTGTGCCTTAGTGTGTCTATGCCAATGATGTGGAGGCCTGAAGAGAGCGCTGTGTTCCCTCCAGTTAAAGTTGCAGGTGTTTGTGAGCTGCCAGGTGTGGATGCATCAAGGAGCCAAACCCTGGTCCTCTACAAGAGCAGCAGTCGCTCTTAACTACTAAGCCATCTTTCCAGCCCCTATACATAAAAGCACAGGCCCTTCCAGAAGGAACACTCAGAGAGCAGAATATAAAGGCTATGATCAGATATACCAGGGCTTACAAAATCTCCACTAAAAAACCATATGTCTCCTCACCCCAGAGATACCAGCTTTAGTAGTCTGTTAGTGGAACAATTCAAACAAGCTAATGCTGTCCAAACACCCTGGAAGGTTTTCAGTACAGGGGGAAGCAACTGTAGAAATTTGTACCTAAGAAGCCAGAGAAGCCTGAATCTGGGCCTGGGTCTTAGCTGGCCCTCAGTGTAAAATCTTTTCATTGCTATAGTCAATAAAACCACCCAGATTTGCCACCTATTCACAAAGCATTAATGAAAGAAATTAGAGAACCAGAAAGAAATAAGGCTTATGAGACAGCTCAGGACAAGCCTGGTGACTGACCTGAGTTTCATTCCTAGAAGCTACTTAAAGATGAAAGGAGAAAACCAAGTTTTCAGAATTGCAATCTAGCCTTTGCATACACACTGGCATGTGTGCTCACACAAACATATAAACATGGGTAACACAGGCAGAAGGATTGACGTGGCTTTGGGGATAACCTGGTCTAAATAGTGAGTTCCAGGCCAGGCAGAGATGCAGAGCCCCACTATCTTTGACTTAAGCCATCCAACAAAGACAAATGTCAAAGACATTCTTTACAGAACTAGAAAAAAAAACAATTCTAGGATTCACAGGGAAGCACAAAAGTCCCTGAAGCAGAAAGACGCTGAAGAGCCAAGGGAACTGTGAGCAAAAAGCACAGGATTATAAACACACAGTAATCAAAACATCATGGTATGTACCAAAATAAACCAAAACCAAACCAACCAAACAAAAACCCCAGATGCCCCAGGCCCGGGAGATGGCTCAGTGGGTAAGGGCACTTGCTGCCAAGCCTGAGAGCCTGGGTTCAATCCTAAGGACCCACATGATGGAACCAACTCCAGAAAGTTGTCCTCTGACTTTCACATCGTGATGCCATGAAAGGAGAGGGTCACAGGTAGGAGGCTGAGGAGATTGTGAAGAGCCACAGACAGAGGAGATATGTTGTATTTACCAGTGCAAAGATGCCCAGTCAGGCGGCCATCAGCGGTGGCCCAGGCACATGCCAGGACAGTGTGCATAGACTGGTGCACAAACCACAGGAGTGGAAGCGCGTAGACCCACAAGCAAACACATACGAGGTCAGATAGATGCAGAATCACACAAGAGGGCATTCTGCTATACAAGAGCGCATCCCCGCTTACCTTTGCGGTCTCTGGAGAGTGTGTCCACTGTGTAGTCCTCATGTCCCGTGTCAGCCATGTTTTAGCTGATTCTTATCAGAGAGCCATACCAGTCCCAAACTGTATAAACATAAACTGATAAGCTGGCCCTTAACAGTCTTTTGTTACCCACAGGTTCTCTCTCTTCTCTCTTCTCTCTCTCTTCTCTCTCTCTCTCTCTCTCTCTCTCTCTCTCTCTCTCTCTCCCCTCTCTCTCTCTCAAACAAAGCAGCAGACATGAAGAACAAAGTTTTGAATTCAGCCCACATGTTTACAACCTGCACCAGAAAGGAGACAGATTAAAGTCACATGCCACATGCTCTCTTTGACACCTACACCAAAGTTATCAACACAAAAGCACAGCTCTCACCTCAAGGTGAAGAAGGAATCATTTATTCTGGAGCCAAATGTGAGTGACCATAGCGCAGAATACAGATTTAGGTTACCCCAAATGGCATGTTCTAATAAGGGAACAGTTTCATGATGCTTTATAGTAATAACCAATAAAAGTCAGTTGGGCAGGGGTGGCACATGCCTTCAATCCCAGTACTCAGGAAGCAGAGTGTACTGGCTGGTTTTGTGTGTCACCTTGACACAGGTTGAAGTTAACACAGAGAAAAGAGCTTTAGGTGAGGAAATGCCTGCATGAGATCCAGCTGTGGGCATTTCTCAAGTAGTGATCAAGGAGGGAGGGGGCCCTTGTAGGTAGTGTCATCCCTGGGTTGGTAGTCTTGGGTTCTATAAGAAAGCAAGCTGAGCCAGGCAGTGTTGGCGCACACCTTTAATCCCAGCACTTGGGAGGCAGAGGCAGGCGGATTTCTGAGTTCGAGGCCAGCCTGGTCTACAGGGCTAGTTCCAGGACAGCCAGGGCTACACAGAGAAACCCTGTCTCGAAAAACCAAAAAAAAAAAAAAAAAAAAAAAAAAAAGCTGAGCAAGCCAGGGGAAGCAAGCCAGTAAGAAACATCCCTCCATGGCCTCTGCATCAGCTCCTGCTTCCTGACCTGCTTGAGTTCCAGTCCTGACTTCCTTTAGTGATGAACAGCTGTGTGGAAGTGTAAGCTGAATAAACCCTTTCCTCTCCAACTTGCTTCTTGGCCATGATGTTTGTACAGGAATAGAAACCCTGACTAAGACACAGAGGCAGTTGGATCTCTGAGTTCAAGGCCAGCCTGGTCTAACACTGTCTCAAAACAAAGCAAAACGTAAAAAAAAAGAGTCATAAACTAAGGTACTTATCAAATACAATGTGGGGGTGGAGTATATCATGTAGGCAGGTAAAGCCGGAAGGAGAGAACTTTGTACTAGCTATAAATATTATCTGATGACATTCTTAGCTCTTTGATTGGTGGAAAACTAGGGCTTGTTAGTGCATTCCTAAAGGTTTTTTTTAGGTTGTTGTTTGTTTCTTTTGTTTTTAAGTCTCTTGGGGTGTTAGGTCTGTCTTTATCTGACAGTGACAAGACTCACGAAGAGGACAGGGAATGGTTATGTTAGTAAGCTACAGATCTCCCAGGATAAATTGTAACTGGGCCCTTGGCTTGCCATAGTCCATGCTCTCCACATCTCTGAAGTTTCTGTCACCCTTTGCAGACACAGGTCATTGAGAGAAGCTTTGTATTTGCACCAGGGCTAGGCGGGCAGAGCAAGTCCCCCAGCAATCCTCCTGTCTCTGTCTGCCCAGTGATGGGATTCTGGGACCATTCGGCCAACCCACCTTCTCATGGGTGCTGGGAATTAGACCTCAGCTCTGCTTGTTTACCCAGCAGGTACTCCTACCCACTGAGCCATCTTCTTCTTCTTCTTCTTCTTCTTCTTCTTCTTCTTCTTCTTCTTCTTCTTCTTCTTCTTCTTTTTAGTTTTTCATTTTTTGGTTTTTTCGAGACAGGGTTTCTCTGTGTAGCCCTGGCTGTCCTGGAACTCACCCTGTAGACCAGGCTGGCCTCGAACTTAGAAATCTGCCTGCCTCTGCCTCCCAAGTGCCACCATCACCCAGCTCAGACACAGCCTCTTTTCAGGAGTTCTTCACATTTTGCAGTCAGAATGCAATCATAAAGAAAGATTAGACAGGGCTGGAGAGATGGCTCAGTGGTTAAGAGCACTGGTTGTTCTAGAGGATCTGGGTTCAGCTCCCAGCACACAACATGGTGTCTCTTAATCTTCTCTAACTACAGTTCTGGGGAATATGACCCCATTTTATGTCCTCCTATGGGCACCAGAAGTGCACATGGTACACAAACATGCAGGCAGGCACAATATTCATACACATAAATTATACATACACATAAATTGTATATACTTGAAAGATTTGACAAACTCAAATCTCAAATATGGAACTGTTCTACCAAATGATTTTCTTTAGAGTTTTAAAACAACCGAGAAACTAAAACTCAAGGAAACCTAAGCACGCTGGAGCCCGAGGTAGCAAAGGGCGTCTGATGGCTCCAAGCCTCTGGGAACTTCATTAGGGTAATTCTAAAGCTTCAGTGGGATCTAATCCCTCCACGTTTATGTGCAACAGTGTTAGTGTGCGTGTCAGTGTGTGTGCGTGTAGTGTGTGCACATGGACTGTGTCTGTGGTGGGTGTGGGCGTGAAAGTGCTCAGCGAGGCTGGGGCGACATCAGGAGTCCTACCCTATCGCTCTCTGCCTATGTCATTGAGACAAGCTTTGTATTTGCACCAGGGCTAGGCAGGCAGAGCAAGTCCCCCAGCAATCCTCCTGTCTCTGTCCGCCCAGTGATGGGATTCTGGGACCATTCGGCCAACCCACCTTCTCATGGGTGCTGGGAATTAGACCTCAGCTCTGCTTGTTTACCCGGCAGGTGCTCCTACCCACTGAGCCATCTCCCCGGCTCCCAATTCACTCTCTCTGTCTTTCCTTTTTATTTATTTTATGTATATGAGTATACCATAGCTATCTTCAGACACACCAGAACAGAATAATGGGTCCCTGTTATGGATGGTTATGAGCCACCATGTGGTTGATGGAACTTGAACTCAGGACCTCTGGAAGAGCAGTCAGTGCTCTTAATCCCTGAGCCATCTCTCCAGCCCTCTTTTTTTTTTTTTTTCTTTTTAAGATTCATTTACTGCCTGGCAGTGGTGGTGCATGCCTTTAATCCCAGCGGACACCAAGCACCCGAGAATTGTGCCGAGGATTCCGTTTATACGAAGTTAAGTTCATCTGAAGCTCAGCCGTAATAATGAGAACTGCACAGATGTTGCGGAACAGGCACCGGAACCAACTAGGAAAGGCCAGGGGCAACTTTTCCAGATGGAGGACTGCTTTATGTCTTACTAGCTGTTGGGATTAAGACCTAGGACAAACAGCGGAGGTGCAGATTCAACCTTCCAAAGTGGACCTGGCCTCCGTGCTTGCTCGGTCCTCTCCCAGCATCCCTCAGTCCCTACCCGCCGTACTGGCCTCCTACCCTGGGCTTTCCAGGCCAGTGGCTGGGCTTCCCCTCCCTCTGCGCTTTTCTTATATAATCCAGTCATTTTGATCTATCTCTCCTTCTCTCTTCTCTCCCTGTCTCTGCATTTTCTCTCTCCCTGCATATGCACGCTCTTTCTTTCCTTCTCATATCTCTCCCTTCCCACCATAACTTCCCTCGTCTCGGGACCAGTGAATCTACCCAAGAGTGACTTCCCAATAAACCTGCCTTTATATACTCTAACCTGGCTTGAATTGGCTCATTTCTCCAACAGAGAAGTAAAACATCATTAAATAGTAGTGTATATTTATGAAAAATCAAATTATTCCCTTAAAATATATGCATGCTAGTTGGGCGGCGGTGACACACGCCTTTAATCCCAGCACTTGGGAGGCAGAGGCAGGCAGGATTTCTGAGTTCGAGGCCAGCCTGGTCTACAGAGTGAGTTCCAGGACAGCCGGAGCTACACAGAAACACTATCTCAAAAAAAAAAAAAAAAAAAATATATATATATATACACACACATATATATACATATATATGTATATGTATATATATATATATATATATATATATATATATATGCATGTTTCTTTCTTTTATTTGGATTTTTTTCGAGACAGGTTTTTGGGTTGTTGTTGTTGTTGTTGTTGTTTTTCAAAACAGGGTTTCTCTGTGTAGCCTTGGCTATCCTGGAACTCACTCTGTAGACCAGGCTGGCCTGAACTCAGAAATTCGCCTGCCTCTGCCTCCCTAGTGCTGGGATTAAAAGTGTGCGCCACCACCGCCCGGCTTTTTTTTTTTTTTTAAGATTTATTTATTTTATGTATGTGGGTACACTGTCACCATCTTCATACACACCAGAAGACGGCATTGGGTGCCCATTACAGATGGTTGTGGGCCACCACAACCCAGGTGAGCTTGTCTGTGAACTCCTGTCCCCATCCCCCATGTTACTGTGGGAAAGCTGGGGTTACAGTCTGGCTTTGTAAGTGGCCTGGGGGCAGGGCGGGGATCATGACTAGTGCAAGCACTTCTACCTGCTGAGCCATCTTGCCCCAGGTTCGCTCTCTCTCCCTTTCTCTCTCTCTCTCTCTCTCTCTCTCTCTCTCTCTCTCTCTCTCTCTCTCTGCAGATAGAAGGCTCAGCTCCCCCGCTCCTTGGAACCTCGTCGTTTCCCTAGAACAGAAAGTTTCTACCAATTACACATAACATTGGGCAGCTATATGTTTAGAGAGCTGAGATAGGATAGTGTTAGATCCTCTTTTAATAGGCCCCAACATGATAAAGCATATGAAAGAATTAATACCTAAATCAAAGCACTAATACATAAAATCAAGCCATACATTCTCTTTTTTTAATTAATTAATTAATTAATTAATTAATTATACATGTAAGTACACTGTAGCTGTCTTCAGACACTCCAGAAGAGGGAGTCAGGTCTCGTTACAGATGGTTGTGAGCCACCATGTGGTTGCTGAGATTTGAACTCAGGACCTCTGGAAGAGCAGTCAGTGCTCTTAACCACACTGAGCCATCTCTCTAGCCCCAAGCCATACATTCTCAACAAGTCATAAGTAATAGAAAGTAGAAAGGTTAATATTTACCAGATTTTGAATGCTAAAGAGATTTTCAAAGTTTTGTGGGAACTATAAAGCAGTATATATATTTGTTACGTGGAATGTTAAAATGCATAATAAAATATACACAAAGTTAAACAGAACCAGAATTAGGGAGAGTCACACAATCATGTGCTAACTTAAGGGTGTAAATTCCAGAGTTGAATAAAGCATGGAAGGAGGGAGGGGACAAATGAGGGAAGAGGAGAAGGGCTAAAGGCAGGGGAAGAGCAGAAAATGCAAACCTCTGAGCAGCCTGTGTGCAGATACGCCTGGGCTTTCCTCGCCTGTTTATGGTGTGAGGACAGCGAGCAGGAGTTGGCTCTGTCCTCCCACGACGTGGCTTTCAGACCAGGAGAGACTCAGACAGGAAAGGGTTATTGACAAGGTTCATGCTTCAGAACACGCAGTCAACACTGTATGTTCTCCAGTCCAGCCCGACCTCCTAATAGTCCACTCGCTGTGAACTCATCAGTGGGTTGATCTGTGAATGAATGAGGTTTCCTCTTAACCGCACCGCTAGATGGAGACCCAGCCTTCGTTCAGCACAAGAGCCTTTTGGGGAGGGGCACTTGATACTCAGACTACAGCATTTTGTCCTTGGAAATCAGAGGACACCTTGTGAAGCTGGGTCCTGCCTCTACCATTTGGGCCCCAGAGACTGAACTCAAATCCTCCATCTTGACAGCCAGTGCCTTTACCCACTGAGCCATCTTAGTGATCACTTAATACTATTTTCTGGAATCTGTCTAATGGAATAAATAAAAATGTCACTCTTTGCAGGATTACTTGTAATAATACAAAACAATAAAAATAACAGCCGCCGGGCGGTGGCTGTGCACGTCTTTAATCCCAGCACTTGGGAGGCAGAGGCAGGCGGATTTCTGAGTTCAAGGCCAGCCTGGTCTACAGAGTGAGTTCCAGGACAGCCAGAGCTACACAGAGAAACCCTGTCTCGAAAAGCCAAAAAAAAAAAAAAAAAAAAAAAGCCAGCCTCATGAGACTGATTTATTAAATTATGGGATATCCATTTGATGGGTTATTATTATACTATTAAATGCTATTTATAATGACTTCTTAATAACATGCTACTTCTAATCCTTTGAAAAATGCTTATCATAAATTAAAGATAACAAGGTTGAGCTTCCATTTGATTTTGAAAAAAATAATTTTAGTGTTGAAAAGCCATGTCCTAGCCCACCTCCCCCACAAGCCTGATGACCTGAGTTTGGCCTTCAGAACTCATATACGGCTGAAAGGAGAGAACCCCAAAGTTGTCCTCTGCCCTCCACACATGAGCCTCCACTCAGACACACATCACACCGACACCCCCCATACCCACCCACACACCCGCAAATAAGGTTTTTAAAAAGAATCAATGAATAAGGTTAACCACAAAGTTCAATACAATAAGATAATACATACAAGGCAGTGCAGAATGCAGCCATAGAGAAGCTTTTTTTAAAGGTTTGTTTTATTCATATGACTACACTGTAGCTGTTTCCAGACACGCCAGAAGAGGGCATCGGATCCCATTACAGATGGTTGTGAGGCACCATGAGGTTGCCGGGAATTAAACTCAGGACCTCTGGAAGAGCAGTTAGTGCTCTTAACCACTGAGCCATCTCTCCAACCCCCAGAGAATCTTTTTTATTTTTGTTTTGTTTTGAGACAGGGTCTTATCATAGGCCTGGCTATCCCGGAATTCACTAGGTAGATCAGGCTAGCCTTAAACTCATAGAGATCCCCTGCCTCTGTCTCCCAGGTGCTGGGGTTTAAGCCAGGTGTCACCATGTGTAGTTTATTGTTTTGTTTCTTCTTTTTGTTGTTGTTGTTGTTTTTGTTTTTTTGTTTTTTTGGATTTGGTTTTTTCGAGACAGGGTTTCTCTGTGTAGCCCTGACTGTCCTGGAACTCACTCTGTAGACCAGGCTGGCCTCGAACTCAGAAATCTGCCTGCCTCTGCCTCCCAGAGTGCTGGGATTACAGGCATGCGCCACCACCGCCTGGCTTATTGTTTTGTTTCTTAAGACAGGGTCTCACTCTGTAGCCGTGGCTAGCCTCACACTTGCAGCAATTCTCCTGCTTCAGCCTCCCAAGTTCTAAGATTGTAGACTACACAGATCCTTGAGCAGGGGGACTCTTATTTTATCAATGAAGAAAGACTGAACATGACAGAATTAACATTCAATTTAGGAAGTTAACATAAGAGAAACTAGGATGAAAGGAAATTTTTAAATGAAAGGAAATAGACATATAAGGATATGTCAGGGGTAGTACTGTAACAGTTTCAAAATCAAAAAAGAAAAAACAAAAACAAAAATCCCACAGCTTCTATGTACATCTCCTCCCTTCTCCCGTCCTCCTGACTTCCATCTTCTTCCTCCTCCTCCTCCTCCTCCTCCTCCTCCTCCTCCTCCTCCTCCTCCTCCTCCTCCTCCTGTTCTGCCCCTTCCCTGCTGTCTATCAGATTTGTGCTCCCCGCCCTCCCTCAAAGTTGTGTTACTCAGGGTCTGTTTAGAAAACCACAAACTACTCTCTGTGCCTGGGGCTGGGAGGGTTTAACACAGCGCAGGGGCTCGCAGGGGCTTGGGGTGGGGGGCGAGGCGGCGGTGGAGGGAAGGGAGAGTGGGCTGGAAGGGGTGGGTAGGGAAGGTGTCAGCTCCAGGCAGGTCTTTAAAAGGAAGCCTTGAGCTTTTCCCGTTTGTTTAGTTTCTAGCTATTTCTGCCGGTGCAGATGAAGAGACACCCTCCCCTTCTGCTTCCTAGATCTCTCCAGGCTCCTCTCAAGAAAAGTTCCAACCTAAGAAATGTAGCTCCTGTCACCCTGTCTGCAGCACTGGGATGAACATTTCACCCGTCCATCCGTTACGTCACAACCCCTGCCTTCCACGTTCCAGTCAGCCAGGCAGTCAGGAGGTGATAAGTCAGGAAGAAAAATAATCTCCATTATGGGTGACACAAACTGTGCTATGCAAATCATCGACTCCCTGCCTTCCTCCCTGGGAATCAATCGTTGTGCGTGAAGATGACCTTGAATTCTGATCCTCCTGTATCCACTGGTGCTGTGATTTCAGGTGTGCACCACCCTAGGGAGTGTGTATGAGGCTGGGGAGTGAACCCAGGGCCTCACGCATGCTAGGGAAGTTGTTCCACCAGCTAAGCTGTGCCCTAGCCCAGCCGGCCGGCCGTTCTTCAAGCGTGGGACATTCCCGGCTCCTTTCTTACTAACCCGACAAAGCAAGACAAAACAAATGTACACGCTGAAGGAGATTATGTGACTTCAGAAGTTTGGAAAGTGACAGCGTCTGAAAGCTGTTCAGCAGAACAGCGGGAGCTGCAGTCCGCAGCCACCGTGGAAAACAGCCTGGCGGTGTCTCAGAATGTGAAATGTGAAGCGATCACACAGCCAGGCAGTCCTATTTCTAAGGACGCACTCAGGAAAATGACAAACATTGATTCACACTGATGCTCATACCAGCATTACTTAAGAAGTCGTGGATTCAACCCCCAAATCCACCAATGAATAAGTAATAAGTCAACCAACGAAAGTTGTAGCGGTCCAGCAGAAGTGGATGAACTGGGTACCTGAACCGGAGACTGGAAATGAAAAAGGATGGGGTGGGGCAAGACAAAGGTTTCTGACTGAGGCTCAAAGCACTGTATTTATATAGGGAGAGCGCACAGACCCATCCTTTGTTTCAGCTGGATTATGTTGCAAAGCAAGCTCAGCAGGCAGTCTGCTCCTGTAGGAAATTGCGGGTGCAGCAAGAGGAAGACTCGGCCCTAGGTCGGTTAGGTCAGCAGAAGACTAACTGTGGCAGACACTTAGAGTCTATTTATCAGGCTCAAGGGCACAGAAGGTAGTGTATTTGAATCTTACTATTTTTGTTTTGTTTTTCTGAGACAGGGTTTCTCTGTGTAGCCCTAGCTGTCCTGACACTCACTCTGTAGACCAGTCTGCCCTCAAACTCAGAAATCCACCTGCCTCTGCCTCCTAAGTGCTGGGATTAAAGTCTTGTGCCCACTGCCCGGCTTTGAGTGTTATTTGGCTGTGCTAAGTGAAGTAATGAGACAGAGTTTGGTTGATGTACTGTTGGTATGGGGATGGGGTCTCCTCCGGTAGCTGGGACTGGCCTTTAACTCACTCTGTGGCTGAAGATGACTTGTGATCTCACCTCTGCCTCCCCTTGACGACAGGATGTGCTGGCACACCTGGTTCCAGCAGTGTTGGGGACTGATCCCAAGGCTTTGTGTGTGTTAGGTACACACTCTACCCACTGAACAATAATCCTAGCCTGCATGAGTCAATTTTGAAAACATATGTTAAGTGGAAGTCACAAAGACTGTTAATTAATTATTTAATGAATATGATCATCTGGGAAAAGGTTGGTCTTACTATATATCCCTTCTGGTTTTTGTTGTTGTTTATCTGTTTGTTTTTTTGAGATAGGGTTTCTCTGTGTAGCTCTGGCTGTCCTGGAACACACTCTGTAGACCAGACTGACCTCAAACTCAGAAATCCACCTGCCTCTGCCTCCCAAGTGCTGGAATTAAAGTCATGTGCCACCACTGCCCGACTCCCCCACTGGTTTTTGTTTTTTGTTTTGTTTTTGTTTGTTTTGTTTTGTTTTTTGTTTTTTTGGATTTGGTTTATGCCAGACAGGGTTTCTCTGTATAGCCCGGGCTGTCCTGGAATTCACTCTGTAGACCAGGCTGGCCTCGAACTGAAAGACTTGGAAAAAGGAGGGCATCCTAGCACCCCATGCCTTGGAAGGTGACACCCCAATCACTCACGGGAAACAGTCTTGATGCAACAGCTATGGGGTTGGTGCACACGGGAGGTCTGACGACAACTTTAAGTATTGGTTCCTGCCTACTTTGGGGGCTAACCTAGTCTATGGAGTGAGTCCCAGAAAAGTGAGTCACAGACAAACCCTGTCTTGAAAAACAAAGCAACAACAAACAAGCAGAAACAGTGTTTTGCCTGTATGTGTGTCTGTGCACCACGTATATACAGTACCATTGGAGGCAGGAAGAAGGCCCTGTATCAGGTGAAACTGGAGCTCGTGAACCTCCATGTGGGTGTTCAGAATAGAGCCTAGGCATTCTGGGAGAGTGGCCAGGGCTCGTCACCATTGAACCATCTTTCCAGTCCCCTCATAGTCTGACTTTTGATCCCTGGATCCCACAGTGGAAGGAGAAAATTGACTTCTGAGAACTGTCCCCTGACCTCACCCAGGTGCAGTGCACCACGTGCTCCCACATCCACACACAATCATTCAGACACAATACAACACAGCAACAGACGGTGCCCGAAAAACAACAAAGACAGTAGACAACTCTGGAGTTAAATCTTCCCCTTGAGCTGTCTGGGGCTGTGTAAATTAATGCTAAGTGCAAACCTATTAGTCAGGCTTTAGTGACCACATAAAATATTTATCATGAGACTGTTTTAATGAATGGCACTGTGTGTGTGAGTGTGTGTGTGTCTGTGTGTGTGTGTGTGTGTGTGTGTTCTTACCCTATCCCCACGGGAAAATACAACATACCCACACCACCAATTGTCCTTGAAAGCAACAGAGTATGACCTATCCTATCCCTAAACTGTAGCTTCAGCCTAGGGAGGAAACAGAAATGATCAACAACTTTTCCTTTCATTTGGTTTGCGGAGCTGTCCCTACCACTGATGTCGTTAGCTTCAGCACAGGCACATAGGCGGCTTGCTGATATATTTCCAGAGGAAATACCACTTTTATGGTAGCCCTGTCCAACAGAGATATGTACTCAAATGTGAGTGGTATGATATTGTACTCAAATGTGAGTGCATATGATCTTACACATCAGCCCTGTGAAGTGAAAACTATCAAAGAGTAAGGCGGTCAGAAGACGCCAGTTCATTCTCCAGCATGCCTAGCCCAAGCTGCCTTCCTGGCTCCTAAATATTCATCTGTATTTGTTTGGCCTGCATGTATCTATGTGCACCGTGTGTGTTCCTGATTCTTGTGGAGGCCAGATGAGGGTGCTGGATCCCTTGGAAATGAAGTTACAGGTGGTTGTGAGCCACAGTCATGTGGGTGCTGGGAACTGAACCTGGGGCCTGTGTTAGAGCCGCAACTCCTTAACAGTTGAGCCTTCTCCCCAGCCCTCTTAGCTGGTGATGTTATACTTTAATCCTCTCCCGACTGAGTCCATGCCCAGAGTCAAGTCCATAATCAGGGCTCCTTCTGCACCTGATTCTGCTGGGGGGACAGCTCTTCCATCTCACTTGGAGCTTGTCACAGTCAGGGACAGAGTGACTCACAGTGAGTGGTAGCAGAGCTGTCCCCTCCCACTAATGTCATTAGCTTCAGCACAGGCACACAGGCGGCTCGTTGATATATTTCCAGAAGAAATAGCACTTTTATAATAGCCCTGTCCAACAGAGATATGTAAGCATGCTCTACCACTCAGCTCCAGAAGCCACTGTTTGGCTTGTGAGTGTTATATGCAATTGAGGTCACATCTCTTATGCATTTGGGAAACTAAAGAATGGAGGCCAAAGGCGCTCTTTGCCCTGTGGTCCTTCCCTGGACACCAGAGCTGAGAGAAGGCTGTGAACTTAGCTTCTTCTCACTCGCCTCTAGCCAGCGAGGGAACCAGAGGCTGCCTCTGCTTTGAAGGCTTTTTGTTTGTTTGTTTGTTTGTTTTTTCCGACACAGGGTTTCTCTGTATAGCCCTGGCTGTCCTGGAACTCACTCTGTAGACCAGGCTGGCCTCGAACTCAGAAATCCACCTGTCTCTGCCTCCCAAGAGCTGGGATTAAAGGTCACCACCCGGCTGCTTTGAAGTTCTTTAAAGGCTACATTTGTTGCATGCAAACATTTAAATGTTGCCAGCTTTCATAACTCACACTTGCTACCATGAGAGAGACTTTTTCACTCACATCTGAGCCATCAAAGTACAGCGAGAAGCCAATATGGAGAGGTGGCTGCTTTCCTGGAAAGGAACAGAATAGGCATAATTTCTCATCACAGCAAAGTAGGCATTTGTTCTAGAATGACAGTTACTTATTCTTTCTTCAACTCTGACAGGGAGTCTGTTGACTTACCAACTCAAAGAAGAACTTAAGGTTGTCTTCTTACACAGGCACACATGCAGGTCCCCCGCTCTGACTGAAAGGCCTTCTGTGACAAGTACCGTCCCTCTAGGAGTGAGAACAAGCAAAGCCTGAGGCGGCATGTTCCAGCACACAGGACATGCCTCCAACATGATAAAAGCCCAAAGGCCGCAGAAGCCAACCAGAAAGGCTGGCAGGAGCCAATCACGGAAAATCTGAGCTTCAAAGTGCCTGGTGACGGTGAAGGACTGTGACTATCGACTTAAACTGTGAGTCCGTGCTGACACAAAGGGCCGGTACCTTGAAAGCTTCACATGGGAACAGGATTTTACATAGTTCACAACTGCTTTCTTGAGTCAGCAGGCTGGCTCAGTGAGTCAAGGGAATGACTCCCAAACCTGATGGTTACGGCATCAGTTCTGTTCTGGATATTAACATGGTAGGAGAAAAACAATAGCCCAAAGTTGTCCCCTGACCTTCACAATCATACCTTGACACACTTGTGTACAATCATATCATGATATACTTGTGTTGTAAAATTTAAATTATTTTCCTGAAATTTGCTTGCTTGCTTGTTTGTATTGCGATGGGATCTGGCTCTGTCTCTGAAGCGGGCTCAGAGCTCAGCATGTCGCTCCAGCCGGCTGGCCAAGAGTCTCCTTGCCTCAGTTTTCCTGGCGCTGATATTTCAGGCGTGGACCATCACATCTGGCCCCCCGTAGGTGTTCATTGGTTTATATGGCAGTCCCCTTCCCCCGTGCCATCTCTTATAACCCAGGCTTACCTTGAACTCAGTTATGGCACCACCCCAGGCAGCACCATGCGCTTCTGCACACGTACGTTAGCCACATAACGTGTGGTTTCATTTAGGTTCCAACCCAGAATGACACCACGGAAAAGACCAAACCACAGAGACGAAGAAAGGATCGGTGGCGTTTGGCATTAGGAATGGGGGAGGGTTGGTTGCAGAGAAGAGTTACAAAGGCAGGCATATTTTCCGTTGATGTAGAACTGTCCTTTCTGGCAGAAAAGGTGTCTCAGTGGTTATGAGTGCTTGTTGTTATTGCAGAAGAACTGGGTTCAAGTCCTGGCACCCTCCTGGCAGCTCACAACCATCGACCACAACTCCAGCTTCCTCAGTGGACACCAGAAATGCGCATGTACACACACACACACACACACACACACACACACACACGCAAAGTCTCATTCACATCAAATGAAATAAATAAATCTAAAAAAGAAATCTCCCTGGGCGGTGGTGGCACTTCCTTTTAAGCCTGCCTTATTCTGGAGGCAAAAGCAGGAAGATCTCTCTGAGTTCAAGCCCAGCCTGGTCTACAGAGTGAATTCAAGGACAGCCAGGGCTACACAGAGAAACCCTGTCTCAAAACAAACGAACAAATAAAAACTGTCCTCTATTCTGAGGTTAGTGGTGGTGACGTGTTCTGTATATTTGTCAAAACTCACAAAACTGTGTTCCAAAAAAAAAAAAAAAAAAAGAGTGCATTTTCCTATGTGTAATTACCGAAGGGACTTGGCAGCCTGAGTGTGGCGAACAGGGCGCTGGCAGGCCTGGCCCTTCCCCCATTCCCGATGCCTTGCTAAAAACCGTGGGATTACGTTCCTTTTTTTTTTTTTTTTTTTTTTTTTTTTTTTTTTTTAGGATTTACTTATTTATTATATGTAAATACACTGTAGCTGTCTTCTGACACCCCAGAAGAGGGCATCAGATCTCAGTATGGTTGTGAGCCACCATGTGATTGCTGGGATGTGAACTCAGGACCTTCTGAAGAGCAGTCAGTGCTCTTACCCGCTGAGCCATCTCTCCAGCCCCTAGATTATATTTCGAAAGCGAGACCCTAAGGTCTGTTCCCTTATTTGGCCATTTTCTCTTCTTGAGGCTGACTACCAAGGTTCAGCTGTCAAAATATTAAAATCCTGCAATTAAAATCCTTTGGCTCACCCAATTAACACATCCAATACCATTATAAACCGCGTTTTCCTCTTTCCCACGGCTCTCTCCTCCCTGTCCAGAGGCAATCCTTTGTCCCCCTCCTGGGACAAATCCCCTTTCCCTCTTCCTCACCCCCTTCCCCCCTCTCCAGCATTCACTTCTCCTTGCCCCTCATCCCCTGTCTCCTGTCTTTGCCCCTTATCCCCGCCCTCTATCCCTTTGGGACAAATCTCTCTGTGCCGAGAACTTGGTCTCAGGGTGTCCTGAGCTGACCCCGAGGTTCCCCACAATTACAATTCTAAAACTTTTTTTTAAATTACATTTATTTATTTATTTATTTATTTATTTATTTGCTTACTTACTTGTTGCTTGTTGGGGGAAGAGAGGGTGCGCATACTCACGCCACACTGAATCTGTGGCATCAGAAGAAACTTATGGGAACTGGTTTTCTCCTTCCTTCATGAGTCCTGGGGATGGAACTCAGGTTGTCTGTCAGGCATAGTATAAATGGCTTATCTGCTGAGCTATCCTGCCAGTCCCTGTGTGTAAACAACCCTTTCCTTTCCTTTCCTTTCCTTTCCTTTCCTTTCCTTTCCTTTCCTTTCCTTTCCTTTCCTTTCCTTTCCTTTCCTTCCCTTCCCTTCCCTTCCCTTCCCTTCCCTTCCCTTCCCTTCCCTTCCCTTCCCTTCCCTTTCCTTTCCTTTCCTTTCCTTTCCTTCTTTCCGTTCTTTTCTCTATGTGTGTGTATGTGTGTGTGTGTGTGTCCTCAGGGCTCTCTCTCTCTCTCTCCCTCCCTTCCTCCCTCCCTCCCTTCCTCCCTCCCCCCCCCCTCGTTTTTTGAGACAGTGTTTCTCTGTGTAGCCCTGGCTGTCCTGGAACTCACTCTGTAGACCAGGCTGGCCTCAAACTCAGAAATCTGCCTGCCTCTACCTCCTGAGTGCTGGGATTAAAGGTGTGCGCCACCACTGGCCGACCAGGGCTCATTCTCAATCATTCATCTTACCTTTCTTTTTCTTCCTTTTTCTTCCTTTTTCTTTCTTTCTTTCTTTCTTTCTTTCTTTCTTCCTTCCTTCCTTCCTTCCTTCCTTCCTTCCTTCCTTTCTTTTAAGATTTATTTATTATATGTGAGTACACTGTAACTGTATCAGACATTCCAGAAGAGGGAGTCAGATCTCATTACAGACATTACAGATAGTTGTGAGCCACCATGTGGTTGCTGGGATTTGAACTTGGGAACTTTGGAAGAGCAGCTAGTGCTCTTAACTGCTGAGCCATCTCTCCAGCCCCCTATCTTACTTTCAAGATAGGGTCTCTCACTGATTAGGACAGACTATCTAGGCTGCAGGCCCCAGGCATCCTCCTCTCTCTTCCTCCCCAGTACCAGGACTACAGGCCAGTGCCTCTGTGCCTGTCTTTCTCACATAGGTTCTAGGGAAACAGAGTTCAGGTCTCATGATTGCCAGTGCTTTACTGAATGGGCTTGCTCTTCAGCTCTTTAACTTAAAAAAATAAAATAAAAAATAATAATTCTATAGTGGAAAACCTCAAAGGCAATGTCTTACTGAAATAATCAAAGTGACCTTTCCAGTAACATGATAAATTGAAACCCTGCACCACCTGAGAAGACACCATGAGGACATAGCAGTTGCTTCTTTGAGATTCCTGACGGAGATGCATGACTGGAATCTAATCACACCGAAGCAGCAGAGGAGGCGCCCAGCGCGCCACACAAGAGCTGCTGCTTTGGGACACTCTTTCTGCACGTATTTCGTTATACATATATAGAGGTCATCTTCTCCTTTTCCTCTTTGAATGATTATAAGTGTGTGTCGTCCCCCCCCCCCCGGGTGTGTGTACACATGTCCATGACCTTTGGAGGGTCACAGAGGATATCTGATCCCTGGCGTTGGAGTTAAAGCAATTGTGAGCTACCTCACGTGGATGTTAGAAACCTCACTCAGATTCTCTGCAATAACAGCATGTGTGCTTCCTGGCTTAGCCGCCTCCCCAGCCCCTCTGTTATGTTTTTAACTAATGCGAGTATTTTACACTGGGTATATTAGTGTATGCTTTTGAGCACAGAGCTTGGGAGGCAGAGGTAAAGCGATCTCTGAGGTCAAGGCCAGCCTGGTCTACGCCCCTGGAGGTAGAGCCATAGGTGGTTGTGAGCTGCCCAATATGTGGTACTGGGAACCAAACCCAGGTCTCCGGAGCATCGGGCGTTCTTACCAACTGAGCCATCTCTCCAGCCCCAACTTCCCTTTCCTAATCTGAGAAGTCCAGGACTTTGAATTTGCCTTTCAGCTCTGCCAAAGTTGTATCCCACATCCTTTAAAGTAATCTGTTTTTATGCCCAGCGCATGTTAGAATGTTCCCCTGAGACCCACTGGATGCATGATGACACCGGAGTATGTTGTTTTCTTTATAGGTTTGGGAGATTTTTTCCTCTGCTTTATTCTCTATTTTAATCTATCATTCTATTTCTAATTTCTAAGTTTGAGCCCATTGCAGTTAACGACCATATTCTATAAGATTTTAACTTGGGGACTGCTCTTCCGGAGGACCTGGGTTCAGTTTTCAGCACCCACGTGGCAGCTCACAACCATCTGTAACTCCATTTTCAGGGGGAACTGATGCCCTCTTCTGGCTTCCATGGGATGTACATGTGCACAGATGTGCATACAGGCAAAACACCCAAACACACAAAATAATAATTGCCCTCAGGACTTAGCTTATGTAGGGCAAGCACGCTGCCACTGAGCTAATCCAAGTGGTCTTTTTTTTTTTTTTTTTTTTTTTTTTTTTTTGGTTTTTTCGAGACAGAGTTTCTCTGTGTAGCCCTGGCTGTCCTGGAACTCACTCTGTAGACCAGGCTGGCCTCGAACTCAGAAATCTGCCTGCCTCTGGCTTCCAAGTGCTGGGCCCAACTAATCTGTAGTGTTTTTCTTGTGTGTGTGTGTGTGTGTGTGTGTGTGTGTGTGTGACAGAGAGAGAGAGGGAGAGAGAGAGAGCATGAGTCTATATACAAGTCTTAGACATCAGAGGGGGGGTGTCAAGCATCTCCTCTATTTGCTTTGGGGCAAGCCCTCTCTGAACTAAACCTGGAGCTCATGATTTGTTGGCTAGGCTGCAGCAATCCTCCTGTCTCTGCTCACCTCACTGGTAGGGCTACAGGCATGTGTAGGACCCACCGGACTTTGTTAAGTAGGTGCTGGGATCGCAACTTCCATCCTCACACTCGCAAAAGCAGCACTTACCCACCAAAGCTGTCTTTTGTGTTTTTTGCAGCTTTCCTGCATGCTTATTTAGTCCTGCTTACTGATAGCAATACTTCCCTTCGTGAGTAAGAAGCAAGAACCTATGGATCCTTTCACCCTCCTTATAATGTGGTTATCTTAAACTGAGTGCATGGAGAGCTATGTCATACAATGTTATAATTTTAGCTCCAACTCTCAGATGCAGTTAGAAAACTCAAGAGGAAGACAGCCTATTATAGCTACTTACATATTTTACTCTTATCTTTATTGTTTCCTGTTTTGAGTTTCTTTCTAGCCTTACTTGACTGTAAGATTTTAATCTGGGGGCTAAAGAGCTCGCTCCGTGGTTAAGAGCGCGTGCTGCGGCCCGTGCGTGCTGTGGCCGGTGCAGGTCTGCTGGCCTCGCGAGCGCTCTGTCGGTGTCCATCATCCGGAAATACCCTGCTTGGTTTCCCCTTACGAAAGGCTGTCATTGACGAACACTAAGACTCTGGTTGCCGGGTCTTACGTTTGAGCACCTGAAAGATGGTGTATGGATTTCTTCTGGCTTCTACTTCCTTGTGACAATCCTCTATCATTCAAATTGTTACCTTCTTATCGTTAATGTGCCATTTCGTGTTTTCTGCCGCACAAGGCTTTTTGTTTCTTGGATTTTTATGTCTGTTTTTTTGGATCTGACTGCTGGGGATTTGAACTCAGGTCTCCATGATCGCACAGCTAGCCCTCTTACCCTCTGGGTCATCTTTAGCTTCATGAAATGTCGCATAACTGGACCTCTTTCCTCTGCGCCTTTCTCCTTGTTGTATCTGGCCCTGCCTCCACTCCCACCACCCCTGACTTCGGTTTTTACTGCACCAGGATCATTTCAAAGCTTTGTCTTGGATCTCATTAGCGTCAACTGCATTGCCCCGGCTTCTGCTGCAGGCCCGGAAGTGTGCTGGGAAAAGCCGGTCTGACCAAACCTCATCCGGGTATCTCTCCTGCTTGGAGAAGATACATTTTCCTTCCCTCTCACTTCCTGCTGCCCCCCATCCCCAAGAGCCTTCATACTGCTCTTTCTCCACATTTTGTCCAGAATCCTTGCTATTAATGAGGCAACTGGCATAATATAGGATCTTCCTCCTCTACATGAACTGACTGCGTGAATCCTTTGATTAAAGATATTTAGAATTAAATATCAAGATGAAGTAAATCCAACAAATAGCATTAATATTTACTGTGTTAATGAGTGTGTTTCTGTTTAACACTTTAGCATTTGTAATGCCTAATAGAATTGATGACTTGATTTGCAATTCTATTCGTTAATGTGTCAATGAGTAACTGGCTTAAGCCTGTTATTTAATGTCTAAATCTTATTTATTTTATAAACAGTAGAAGAATAATTAAAGGCATTTAAGACATTTATATCGAACATATTAAATTTACAAGTATTGCTTGACTGGAAGGGTCTATGCTAATGAGATAACTGGGAAACTGACAAAGGTACTGGCTGGGTTAAATTTCAAAATTCAATTTGGAATAATTAAGGCATTTAATTAAATTTGTAAATGAGACCAAAAGCAATCCAAGCTCTTTATAAATGATCATTAAAAAATCTTTTTATTTATAGGGAGAATAAGAAAATGATTTATAAATTAAACTGAAACAAAGTTTTGCACTTGTGACTTTACTAAATTGAACAATTAATTTTAAGCCCATGTTCTCAGGAGTATTTATTGACATAGATTAAATATACAGGTTTGGAGTCTAGGACTGGGTTGAACAGGGCACGTGGTGCACACCTTTGACCCCGGCAGTCAGGAGGCAGAGGAGGGCGGCTCTCTGCAGTTTTGAGATCAGGTTGGTCTACAGGGCAAGTCCTAGGTACACATGCACGCTGTCTCAGGAGACTAAAGAAGGTTAAAACGGCCTGGATGGCGGTTTATTTAAAGCTTGCTGTCCACAATTTCTTCTTCTGGAAAATGGAAGAGAGGCTGCCTCCCTAAAAACACGTTTCAATATTAATAACTCAAATGATGGTGGTAAGAATACTTACCTTACAAATTTAAATTAAATTTCAGTTTATTATTATCTTTACAATGTGCGTGTGCACAGCTCATGAGCGAAAGTCAGGGGAAAACTTTTGGAAGTCAGTTCTCTCCTCCCATCATGTCTGATGGCAAACATTTATGTACTGAGTCAGCTCACCAACCCAGAATGGCTGACTTATTTCAGCATTTGTAGTCTCTTTTTTTTTTTTTTTTTTTTTTTGAGATAGGGTTTCTCTGTGTAGCCCTGACTGTCCAGGAACTCACGTTGTAGACCAGGCTGGCCTCGAACTCAGGAATCTGTCTGCCTCTGCCTCCCAAGTGCTGGGATTAAAGGCCTGTGCCACCACTACCGGCCCTGCTTGTTTTGCTTTTTGAGACAGAGTTTCTTTGTGTAGCCCTGGCAGTCTAGGAACTTGCTCTGTAGACTAGGTTGGTCTCCAACTTTTAAAAATTTTAGCCAATTATTTATTTATTTATTTATTTATTCCCAAAGCAGGGTTTCTCTGTGTTGCCCTGGCTGTCCTGGAACTCACTCTGTAGACCAGGCTGACTTCGAACTCAGAAATCCGCCTGCCTCTGCCTCCCAAGTGCTGGGATTACAGGCATGCACCACCACCGCCTGGCTTTATTTTTATTCTTTAAGAATTAATTTTGGGGCTGGAGAGATGGCTCAGCGGGTAAGAGCACTGACTGCTCTTCCAAAGGTCAAGAGTTCAAATCCCAGCGCCCACATGGTGGCTCACAACCATCCTAAAGAGATCTGATGCCCTCTTCTGGTGTCTGAAGACAGCTACAGTGTACTTACATATAATAAATACATCTTTAAAAAAAAGAATTAATTTCTATTCATGTCCATGTGTGGTTTAAGGTACTCGTGGAGTTGTTGTGTGACAGATTTTTCCCGGGAAAACAACAGTATCACTTCTCTTCATTCACTCCAGGAATGTAGCACATGATAGACCAAAGCAGAGCGCATGCACGGAAGTCTAACTTGGTGAACCAGTGAGAGTCTGTGGGGTTCCCAGCATGAGGACCGGCGAGTGTTTACTTACTGTGAGTAGAAAGGCACAATGCTAAAGAGACTTTCAAGGTTCTGTTTTCTCAGACTTGTGACCGTGAGCCTCCCTGCGCCTTCCGTTTCAGCTGGAGGAAACTGCTGTATAACCGGAGTATAGGAGAGGGCTTTGGATCTGGAGCCACCAACCTGAGTGCTGGGAACCAGACTCCAGTCCTCAGGAATAGCAGTATGCGCTCTTAGCCGCAGAGCCATCTCCTCAGCCCCGAGCTTGCCTTCTGAAGAATTTGCTCTAGTCGGTTACACGGCAACAAACCCCACAGCCTGAGCAAGCACCCTTGGGAACATATTAAAGAACAAGACACCGAGTGAGTACAGAGAATGACCACTTCTACCCACCTATTTCAAATGAGAGGAGCATGCCGTATGCGATCCAGTTTGACAGTTTATTCAGACCTAATAGGAATGCCCTCCCTCCCCCCCCCAACCACTTATGGCGAGCAGGAGAGCTGGCCCAGCCCCCCTCCTCCTGCAGCACTCAGGAGAGCCAGCCCTGTATTGGGCCTGGGCAGCACACTGGAGCTGGCCCCTGCTAGCATGGGTGAGCCCGCCCTGAAGGCATGGGAAAGCTAGCTCTGCCCTCGCTGGCTGCAGCATTGGGTGAGCTAGCTGGGGCAGGGCTGGAGCGCTCCTCCCGGTGGGTGCCGGTGAGCTGGAGGATTGATCAGCTCAGCCACAACCCAGGTCCAGATCCAGGGCTTTGGGTTGGCCCGTCCCAACACCTATCCCATCTGTGAACTGCTGGAGCTCTTGAATGTGTTGGTCCTACAAATAGAAGGCGGCAGGATCCCCACGAGACACGGGCAAAGCAGGATATCTGAGAGGAGCCCCATGAGGATCCAATATCGATAGTGTAGCAGGAGCTGTGGGACACACTGGGACACACCATGGCTTCCACAGTGAGATTCTTTTTTCTTTTCAGGGGGAGGTTGCAAGGGTGGAGAGTGGGTACCAAGAGCCGGAGAGCTGAGTGGGACTGGGGTGCATGGTTTGAAATTCATAAAGAATCAGTAAAAAAGGTAAATAATAAGAAAAAAGCAACGACAAAAAATGAGAACATATTCCTTGGTTCTAGGATTTCATGGCTCTTATCAAACCCCTATAAATGTAGACACAGTTTCCCCTCAGGCTGGGTCCTAAATAGCGCAGCAGTATGGGCTGCTCCTGGATTGTAAAAGAGCGCAAAACATCCAAATATTCCTGATTTTCATCCACATCCGTGACACTAGCTCTCACAGTGCCGCTGTCTTCCCGTGGCTTGTCTCCCCTACTTTATACCTCATCACCATCTTGAGCCACACCCACTCTCCGATCCCTTCCTCTCTCCCTTCTGTGTTCACGTTTTGTGTGTGTGTGTGTGACCGTGGCTTGGGTTAGGGCTGTCCACAGGGCACCGCCCCTTCCCGATGACTACACTTTGTCCTTGAACAGTGATGAATGTTAATCATAAGTGAGGAATCAACAAGGTACCATTGGGTGTATTACCGGATATATGAGATCGCAGTAAACCTTGAGAGCTCGGTGTACCATTTCTTTCTCCATTCTTGGTTAATTAGAAAGAGATACTCAGAACATCTTCAGATCAATTCCTATTTACTATTTCTAATTTTTTATTTTTAGACTTCTTTCTTTCTTTCAAAGATTTATTTATTTTATGTATTTGGGTACACTGTCTTCAGACACACCAGAAGAGGGCATCAGATCCCATTACAGATGGTTGTGAGCCACCATGTGGTTGCTGGGAATTGAACTCAGGACCTCTGGGAGAAAGGTCAGTGCTCTTAACCACTGAGCTACCTCGCCAGACCCGTATTTCTAAATTTTTAAAAATTTGTTTTCATTTTTTCCTTTATCTTGCCTTAGAAATAGTTAAGGAAATGTTCAGCTATTTGGGAGACTAATTTATGTGTGTCTTGTGTTGACTCGAGCTATATTGACATGGCTGAGTAATTACTCACCTTCTTATCGACGGCAAAGACTACTGTAGACTTTATAAAAAGTGTTCTGCGGCAGGGGAGGTGCTCAGTCAGTAACACGTTTGCCACACAAGTATGAGCGCCCGAATTTGGACCTTCAGCATTCATCGAAAGAGCCAGGTAAGGCAGAACGTGGTGCATTTCCAGTACCAGAGAATCAGAGAAGAGAGAATCCCTGGGAACTCGATGGCCAGTGTAGCCTAATTTCTGAGTTCTAGACTCCAGGAGATATTCTATATCAAAACTAAAATGGCTGCTAGGTATTGGCAGAGGCAGGTAGATCTCTCAGAGTTAGAGGCTAGCCTGGTCTATATAGTGAATATATAGCCCTGGTCAGCAAGGGCTACATAGTGAGATCCTGTATAAAAAAAATACATACATAAAAATGATGAGACACTATTGATGAAGAAATCTGTAGCCTCCACATGCACTTTCACACACGCATGCACACTCATACCCACACATGCAAACAGAGACACATCAACACACACACACTAGCACACACACTCACACACACTCTCACACACATATTCACACACACATCACACACACTCACACACACTCTCCATACTCTCTCTCTCTCTCTCTCTCTCTCTCTCTCTCTCACACACACACACACACACACACACACACACACACTGGTACTTTCTTTCTAATTCTTTTTTTTTTTTTTTTTTTTTTTTTTTTGGTTTTTCGAGACAGGGTTTCTCTGTGTAGCCCTGGCTGTCCTAGAACTCACTCTGTAGACCAGGCTGGCCTCGAACTCAGAAATCCGCCTGCCTCTGCCTCCCAAGTGCTGGGATTACAGGCGTGCGCCACCACGCCCGGCTTTTCTAATTCTTTCTAAGCTGGGCATACACACTCAGAGCACTCCTGAGACGGTTTCCTTCTGTCGTGGTTACTATCCAATGCTCGGCGTAGACCTGCAGCTGATGCAAGAAGGTTGGGCGTAAGCAGCCCTCCTCCTGCTATTTCCAGGCCTGTTTGGAAATCTTGCAGTCAGCATTGGTTACCTGATGCTTCTGTCTTTAACCTTGTTAACCGGACGCGTGTCAGGTTAGCCATCATCCTGTTACCTTGTGCAGGCTTTACTAGTTAGTGTCCCTTTGATCCAAGGTCCCTTCCAAGGCCCTTCAGTTCAAAGGAGACAATATAAACTCTAAATCCCTGAGACTCAGTGCCCATAAACCTCAGCGTATTGCAGTGATCTAGTAGGTAATCACCAGGGCCCTGTCACCCTCCGATCCAGGCCATGTTACTCCTACAAAGTTGTGTGGGCATCAGACGCAGTCTAACGGAGGATGGACCCTGGGCACAATGCAGTGGTGAACAAAGAGTCTACACAGTCTCACGTTCTACCCCACAGCTTTCCTAAAACTATCTGTCCCTGTGAATCACCCATCTGTGTGGCTGGATTGCCTTCACACCGTCTAGCAAATGACAAACCACGACTGAGCACAGAAGTTGGTATAAGTACCTGGCTGTCTCCCGTGAAGCTAGACACCACGAAGAATTGTAAAAATGGGAAATAATGCTTTTGTTTTCCCGCTTGTGATGATTTGTGTATGCTCGACCCAGGGAGGGGCACTATTAGACGGTGTGGTCCTGTTGAAGTAGGTGTGTCACTGTAGGTGTGGGCTTTAAGACCCTCATCCTAGGTGCTTCAAAGTCAGTATTCTGCTAGCAACCTTCAGATAAAGGTGTAGAACTCTGAGCTCCTTCTGCACCATGCCTGTCCAGACACTGCCATGCTCCCACTTTGATGATAATGGACTGAACCTCTGAACCTGCAAGCCAGCCCCAATTAAATGTTGTTCTTTATAGAGCTTTCTTGGTCATGGTGTCTGTTCACAGCAGTAAAAGCCTGACTGAGACACTGCTATACTTTCTTTTTGTCTCAGAAAATAAAGTCCTTTGTAATAGAAATGTGTATTTTTATCTTAAAATGCTGTAGGTTCTGTTGCCTTAAAGGAGATCAAATATGTATTTTCCAGTTCAGGTTCTGAGACTTAATCTCTAATATGGTATGTACCAGTATGAGGAAGTTTATGGGCAATAGTTTTTTTGATACCCAATAACTGGGAAAATATACACAGAGAAAAACAAATGTCTCACAGAGATAACAGCGACTCAATAAATACCACTAACACAAGAGATAGTAAAAGAAGTTTTTTTTTTTTTTTTTGGTTTTTCGAGACAGGGTTTCTCTGTGTAGTCCTGGCTGTCCTGGAACTCACTCTGTAGACCAGGCTGGCCTCGAACTCAGAAATCCACCTGCCTCTGCCTCCCAAGTGCTGGGATTATAGGCGTGCGCCACCACGCCCGGCTGTAAAAGAAGTTTTTAATAACAACTAATTCATGTGTGTGTGGTGTGTGTGTGTGTGTGTGTGTGTGTGTGTGTGTGTATGTCCATGTGGGTGAGAGAAAATAAACATGTAGTATTTGTCTTTTTGAGTCTAGTTTACTTAACACAACCCAGTAATATCCAGCTCCACTCATTTTCCTATAAATGGCATAATTTAGTTCTTTTTTTATGATTCATTGATTGATGTATATTACAGTTCCTCTGCCCATTCATCAACTGGTGGGCATCTAGGCCAGCTCCAGGTCTTAGCTATTGTGATTACAAAGCAATCAATATGTATGTGCAAGTCTATGATATGCTGACTTCAGGCATGCACTCAGGGATGGAATAGTTGAGTGTGTGGTAGTTTCACTTTTAAAAAAATATGCTTATGAGTGTTGTCTTAGTTAGGGTTTAACTGCTGTGAACAGACATCACGACCAAGGCAACTTTTAAATTTTTTTTTGGGGGGGGGGTTGGATTTGTTGTTTTTCGAGACAGGGTTTCTCTGTATAGCCCTGGCTGTCCTGGAACTCATTCTGTAGACCAGGCTGGCCTCGAACTCAGAAATCTGCCTGCCTCTGCCTCCCAGAATGCTGGGATTACAGGCATGTGCCACCACTGCCCTGCTTTAATTTTTTTGAAAAAGATATTTATTTATTATATGTAAGACCACTGTAGCTGTCTTCAGACACTCCAGAAGAGGGCATCAGATTTCATCACAGATGGTTGTGAGCCACCATGTGGTTGCTGTGATTTGAACTCAGGACCTTTGGAAGAGCAGTCAGTGCTCTTAACTGCTGAGCCATCTCTCCAGCCCAAGGCAACTCTTATAAGGACAACATTTAATTAGGCTTACAGGTTCAGAGGTTCAGTCCATTATCACTATGGCAGCATCTAGGCAGGCCTGGTGGAGGAGAAGCTGAGAGTTAAACCTCTTCATCTGAAGGCTACTAGTGGAATACTGTCTTCCAGGAAGCTAAGATGAGGCTCTTAAAGCCCACACTCACAGTGACACAACTACTCCAACAAGGCTACACCTTCTAATAGTGCCCAGTCCCTATTAGAGCATATACAATCCATCACAGGTGTTTTGTCTAAATATATGCCTGTGTGCCCTCTGTGTGTATACAGTGCCCTTTTGGTTTAGAAGAGAACATTAGATTCTCTAGAACTGTAGTTACCAGAACGCTGTGAGCCACCGTGTAGGTGCTGGGAATGGAACCTGGGTCCTCCTCAAGACCAAACACTGCTCTTAAACACTGAGCCATCTCTCTGGCACCCCCCACACTGGCTGTACCTGTATACACCCACTGTGCCCATTTGTTGTTTCTTTCATTTTTGTGGATTTTTTCTTTTTTTGTTTTGTTTTGTTTTGTTTTTTTCGGAGACAGGGTTTCTCTGTATAGCCCTGGCTGTCCTGGAACTCACTCTGTAGACCAGGCTGGCCTTTAACTCAGAAATCTGCCTGCCTCTGCCTCCCAGAGTGCTGGGATTACAGGCATGTGCCACCATCGCCCAGTGAATTTTTTCTTATTGGGTCTATCACAGGAGGAAACTTAGCACATGCCCCTTGTTGTTTTGATAATAACCATCTAGACAGTGATGAAATGTAATCTCCTAGTGATTTTAACTTCTATTTCCCGAATGACTAGGAATCTTGAACAGTTTTTCAAATACTTCTTGGTTGTATTCATTTCTCCTTTTGAGAGTTGTCTGATTCCTTTGTTCATCTATTGGTTTTCATGGTGTTTAGTTTTTAGAGCTCTTTATAGACTCTCCATGCTAGCCCTCTCTCTGTCAGGTGCATACCTGGCAGACATTTCAATTTCTGCAGTCTTCCTCTTCGCTCTGCTGACTGTTTGTGCAGAAACTCCTTAGTTTCGTGCAATCCCATTAGTCAGTTTTTTGTATTTATTTCCTGAGCTATTGAAGTAACTTTTCAAAAATCCTTGCCTGTACCTACATCTTCAAGTGTCTGCCTTATTGTTTTCTCTAATGGTTTCAAAGTTGTAGGCCTTACCTTAAGTGGTCGGATCCATTTTGATTTGATCTTAGTGCAGGAAGGAGGTGTGGTTTGGCTCTATCAGTCACTTTTGACAATCTATCCATTTCTCAATATTAAGGATTCAGTCTACAAGCATGGGAGGAGGTCTTCTGGTATCTTCCTCAATTTCTTTCCTCAGTGTATACTTTTCTGTTGGTTGTGGGGAGTTGAGATAGGGTATCATGTAGCCCAGTTTGGACTTGAACTCATGACATAGCCAAGGGTGAATGTGAACTCCTGACTCTCCTGTCTTTGCCTTGTAAGCACGGGGATTACAGGTGTGTACCATCACACTTGTATTTATCCAGTGTTAAGCTTCATCAGGGTGTCTTTTACTTCCTTGATTAAGCTTATCCTTAAGTATTTTTGGAAGGCATTGAGAATGAGTTTTCCCCATACTTCCTTTTTAGTAATTCATTATTGGCAATATAGGAAGCTACTGTATTTTGTATGCTGGCTTGTATCCTGCTACTTTGCTGAAAGTGTTGATCTGATTTAAGGTTTTTCCTAGTGGAACATTTAGTGTCTTTTCCATATTGAAATGACCAAGCCAGCTCAACAGGTTCAGTCAGTCAACAGGTTCTCCTGGGTAGGAGTGAGGATTAAAAAGAAAAAAGACAATTAGACAACACTGTAGCATGACCCCTGCCAGTTCTGAGGCGGAGGCAGGTTTATTTTCCCAATCTGCTTTTATACCATTTTGATTACATGCAAGTAATAAGGTCAAGCAGTAAATAAACACAAACAGTCAAAGAACAAGCAAGGCAATAAACAAAGTCTCTTCTGTTTCTAAGGGCGTATCAGGATAACCAAGACATCTGAGCCTACTTCCCTGTCCTAGCCCAAAGTCACATTCTTGCCTGAAGCCTGCTTCTTTATTCTAGCCTAAAATTAGATTCCTGCCTGAGCTTACTTTCTTGACATGGCCCAAAGTCAGATTCCTGCCTGAAGCCCATTTCCTTGTTCCTCGCCAAAGTCAGATTCCTGCCAAGCGGTCCCAAAAGCTCTCCACATAGAAACATATCATTTGTATGCAGGGATAATTTGATTTCTTTATTTTCTATTTATATCCCTCTTATTTATTTTTCTTGCTTAATTGCTCAAACTAAGGCAAATATTGTCTTAGTATTTCATTGCTGTGAAGAGACACCATGACCAAGGCAATTAGTTTTTTTTAGATTTATTTATTTAATTTATGTATATGATCACACCATTACTCTCTTCAGACACACCAGAAGAGGACATCAGATTCCATTACAGACAGTTGTGAGCCACCATGTGGGTGCTGGGAATTGAACTCAAGACCTCTGGAAGAGTAGTTGTGCTCTTAACCACTGAGCCATCTCTTCAGCCCCCAAGGCAATTCTTTAAAAGGACAACATTTAATTGGGGCTGGCTTACGGTATCAGGGATTCAGTCCATTATCATCATGACAGAAACATGGCAGCACACTGGTGCTAGAGAAGGAACTAAAAGTTCTATGTCTTGCTCTGAAGGCAGAAAGAAGGAGACTCTGGTTCCACACCGGACAGAGCTTGGGCACAGAGACCTCAAAGTCCACCTGCACAGTGACATACTTCTTCCAACAAGGCCACACCTCCTAATAGTGCCACTCCCTATAGTCAAGTATTCAAACACAAGAATCTATGAGGGCCGAACCTATTCACCACAAATGCTATCTCGAATAGCAGTAGAGAGAATATATACCTTATTAAAAATCAACTGGCTAGCTGTAACAAATGGTGCATCGTATAGGTAATAGAAATTGCTTCCTTCCCTCCTTCTCTTCCTCCCCCCCCTTCTTCCTTCTTTCTCTTCTCAGTTCTTTGACTCAGTCTCACCATTTAGCCTTGGCTGACCTGGCACTTCCTATGTACACCACATTTACTTGCCTCTGCCTCCCAAGTACTGGGATTAAAGTTATATGTCATCATGTCCAGCTAGAAATGTACTAAGTGTTTTAGCCCAGGTGGCAGAGCGCTTGCCTAACATAAATGAAGCTCCGGGTTTTTAATCCCTAACATCGCATAAACGGGATATGGTTTTCCATATCTGAAATCCCAACATTTCAGAGATGAAGGCAGAGCAATCTGAAGTTCAAGGTCATCTGTGACTACATAGCAAGTTCTTACTAGTCTTGAGATGCTTGAGAAAGAAAGTTATTTCTCACAGTTCTGGGATATCCAAAGTCAAGGTCCTGGCAGATTCCATGAATGCTGATGGCCTGTTTCCTGGTTCGTGCCAACTTCTTGCTGTACCTTATCCTGATAAAGGATGAAGAGAACTCTCTCAGTCCTTAGTCAGAAGGACACTAATCTCACTCACGTGGGCCTCACTTACCTGCTAAAGGTCTGCCACAGTCAGGAAGCTGAGAGACGTGAACACGGGCCCTTGGCTCATTCTCTCCTTTTTGTTTTCAGTCTGGGCTCCCAGTCAGGGTGTAGTTTCCCCGCCTGAGTCACACCTCTCTGGAAACAACCTCATGAACATACCCAGAGGTGTGTCTCCCAGGTGGTTCTGGATCCCCGGTGGTTCCAAATCCAGTCCAGCTGACTGGGAAGGTGAGATCACAAGAATCTTTTGAGGTGATCTCACTCACTGACTTTGCATTTCCTGGTTTGCCTACTTACTTTCTAGACTTTCTTTTGAGACAGGGTTTCTCTGTATAGCCCTGCTATTCTCTCTGTAGACCCAACTGGCCTTGAACTCAAATCTAAAGGCACTAAAGGCATGTGCCACCACCACCACCTGGCCAGAATTCTTAAACAATCCAAACCGATAAGAAAAAGAAAGTCGGGCTGGAGAGATGGCTCAGCGGTTAAGAGAACTTGACTGCTCTTCCAAAGAACCTGAGTTCAAATCCCAGCAGCCACATGGTGGCTCACAACTATTTGCAATGAGATCTGACGCCCTCTTCTGGTGTGTCTGAAGACAGCTACAGTGTATTTACATATAATAATAAATAAATCTTTAAAAAAAGAAAAGAAAAGAAAAAGAAAGTCACCTTTAATCCCAACACTTGGGAGGCAGAGGCAGTTGAATCTCTGTGTTGGTCTATAGAATGAGTTCCAGGATAGCCAAGGCTAAACAGAGAAACGCTGTCTTGAAAAAACAAAAACAAAAAGAATTCTGGTATAGTTCTGTGTGAACCGACACTTCATATTTCAACATGACCCGAAGGAGAAAGGTTGTGACTTTGACAACCTGGAAGCCATCACCTGTGCATTTCCTAACATGCCCCTGGGCAGAATGGGTTTTCAATTATGTTTGCACTATTGATTCTAGTTTACTTTTGATAGGTAACCCACCTATTGAAATTTATCGTGATTTGATTTATGGTCTTGCATACAATACATTCATAGAAATACTACACAAGCTGCAGAGTGTGGTGGCACATGCCTTTAATCCCACCAGAGGCATCAGCAGGAGTTGGGCATCTCTATCAGTTAGAACTCAGTCTGGTCTACATAGCGAGTTCCAAGCCAGCCAGAGCTACATAGAGAGACCCTGTCTCCAACAAACATGTCCCAAAAGGTGACATGGAAGACACATTTTGCAAATGACTATTGCAGGTCTACAGATGTGTGCCATGGTTGGTATAAGGAACACCCCCTTGTAGGCATATATTTTTCACAACCTATTTTAATAAGGGTTCAACCTCTTCTCTAGCCCACAACCCACCAGAGGTAGTGGAAAAGAAAGGTTATTAGGGTAGGGGGGAAGTGGACCTGTTTTTTTTTTTGTTGTTGTTCATTTTGTTTTGTTTTTTCGAGACAGGGTTTCTCTGTGTAGCCCTGGCTGTCCTGGAACTCACTCTGTAGACCAGGCTGGCCTCGAACTCAGAAATCCACCTGCCTCTGCCTGAAGTGGAGCTGTTTAGAAATAGATCTTTAGGGAGATTCCAATCTTCCTTGTTCTCAGTCCAGTCCACTAGCAAACAGCACACTTGAATCCAGTTCAATCCAGAAGAAACCTCTAGGCTCACCAATTGGAGTCCACAGAAGCCACAGGAAGCTGCAGGAACCTCATGAGTTCTTTGGTGAGTTTCTTTCTATACAGTCACCACAAATGAAGCTCAGCAATGCAACGTAAGGCGAACCAATGCATGCGTGTTGTCAGCGAAGACTAGCAAGGTGGAGCAAAGGGAGCCAATGCTTGGGCTCCCGTTTATATTCTTTCTAAGCATCATGTATCCTTCTACTTGTGTCTGCTTCAGCAAAACCTCATTATAACCTAGCCAAGTCTCTAAAGAAACCAGAAATTTCCACTCTATCCCTGTAGGCTCAGGTGTGGTCTTTAGCTCTCAGTTGGTTCCTGCTGGTTGCAGTGGTATTTTGGGAAGTGCTAGAGACTTCATTTAGTGAGGCCTAGTTGGAGGGAGTGGGCTAAAGGGAAGGAAGGTGTCCTTGCCCTTGCCCCGGCCCCTTCCTCTCTAAGCCCACGGAGCAGGCAGCTCTGCCCTCGCTACCACGATGCTCTCTCTGCCTCTCCACAGGCCCACAGCAAATGTGGCTGTGGGTTGAGACCTCTGAAACCATGAGCCCAAATGAATCTTTCCTTCTCTACACTGTTTCTCACCATCACCTGTCACTGTGAGGAAAAGTGGCTGACAGTGTGCACTGTGTCCCGTGTGTTACACTGTTCCAATCTGCATGCCTTATTGATCTCTGGTCTATTGCTCTGTTAACTGGAATCATTAAGATCTCCCATCATAATTGCGGATCCATCTTTGCAGTTCTGTCCACTCCTGCTAGAGACACTGTGAGATCATCCTGCTTTCCCACCTTGCCATTGCAGACGACAGGAGCCCGTTGTATCTGCTGACAAGGCGTCTGCAGCCCAGATACCACCATTCTTCTCAGGTCTTCCTGATAATCTGAGAATTTCTGTTCCTTTTTTCAAAAGGTCCCTTCAGGAGAGATGACTTAGTGCCTGCCATTTGACTTCTTTCTTTCTCCTTTCTTTCTTTCTTTCTTTCTTTCTTTCTTTCTTTCTTTCATTCTCTTTCTTTCTTTCTTTCTTTCTTTCTTTCTTTCTTTCTTTCTGTTTTTGAGACAGGGTTTCTCTGTGTAGCCCTGGCTGTCCTGAAACTCACTCTGTAAACTAGGCTGGCCTCAAACTCAGAAATCCACCTGCCTCTGCCTCCCAAGTGCTGGGATTAAAGGCGTGTGCCACCCCTGCCCGGCATCATTTGATTTCCTTCTTTCTTTCTTTCTTTCTTTCTTTCTCTCTCTCTCTCTCTCTCTCTCTCTCTCTCTCTTTCTTTTGTCTTTTTTTGTCATTTGATTTCTATGGCAATGTATCCTACAGATGGTCACTGGAGCCTCTGTAAGATCACCAGACTTGTCTAAACGTACACAGCCTATAGCGTTAGGGCTGGGAGGCTACTCCAGTGGTGTCTGACCTGGCTATATCTGTGGTCTCAAAATTATACGCGCTCCAAGGCTGTGATGGAGAATTCCTAAGGAGAAGCTGTCTCTGCAGAGGTAGACTGATAAAACTTCAGTGGCCATGGAGCCCAATTATAATTTATCTTAGGCTATTGTTTGCCCACTAAGCAGCCAATCTTTGCTCTGCTCCCAAGCCTTGTGTCAGAACGAACACTGTGGCTACAGATAAAAACCCTTTGGAATGTAGTTAATTAGCAAAAGCCTAATTTTCTGTCAACCAAAGCTGAGTCGTTAGATAACATCCAGGGCGTACAAATGAGGTCTGTCCCCTAACTGCCCACTGAGTATGTGCACCAATATTGTTTGAAATGTGTCCTGCTTTATGAGTTACTTTGTTCTGTTCCTATAGGATTCCACAAAACATCATCCACATCGGAAAGTGAGAATTTGGGGTAACCTAAATCTATTTTTCTGGGTCACAGTCATTTATATTTAACTCCAGAATAAATCTCCCATTCCCCTCTAAAGTGAGAGCTGTTTTTGTTTGTTTGTTTGTTTGTTTGTTTTGTTTTGTTTTTTGGGTTTTTTTGCGCCAAGGCCAATAGTTAAGACTCAACTGAGCTCAAGGCCTCTTTGTTGCTGACTGTTTGGCTGGGTGATAGCTTTGGGTTCTGGAGCGCAATACCCCAAAGCATGGTTCTTGTTTATGGGTGCTAGGTACCTAAAGCCCTCGGAAAGCCTCAGACACAGGCTCTGAGTAAGGGCTGCTCTGGAGGGCTGCTCTGATCGTCTGCCATCCTCCTGCTAAAAGTGGATGGCAGAGCCGGGCAGTGGTGGTGCACGCCTTTAATTCCAGGACTTGGGAGGCAGAGGCAGGCGGATTTCTAAGTTCGAGGCCAGCCTGGTCTACAGAGTGAGTTCCAGGACAGCCAGAGCTACACAGAGAAAACCTGTCTCGAAAAACCAGAAAAAAAAAGTGGATGGCAGAAACAAAAATTTACAGGAACTGCAAACTGAGCTGTAAACCTCATCCCTTCTTCTTTGAGGACCCTCATTCCAGACAGCCTTGCCTGAAACCCAGGCAGAGCCAATCCGAACAATCTGGGTCCCTGTGTGAGTGTTACTCTGGTGCCATTGTCTGGTCACATTTCCACAGGTGCCTTGCTGAACCTAAATGAAAAGGGAATTTCCCCTAAATTTTTGGGTTTATTCTTGAAAGCTCCTGTGATTTCTATTGTTTTCTACGAAATTGATTTGCTAGGCTTTGATTTTGTCATTTTTAAAAAAAAATTATTTCTGCTTTTGTAATTGAATCCTTCTAGGTCTCCTGGGCTGGGTTAGACTTCCCTATGCAGCCCATGCTGGCTTCAAACTAAAGACCCGTCTTCCCCTACCTGTGCTGGGATGACCCCGAGAGCTGTTAGGCTCAGCCTGCCTTGTCACTAAAGAAGAAAATCATGAGGCTGTAAGGGTAGATGGCTTAGCGAAAGTTTGCACCTTCCTTAGGCCAGTAAAGTTGACTACTAATGTTGACCCGTGTCCTTGGGGACAGATCTACATTACAGGTGACAGGTGAGGGGTGACCTCCCTCCGCAGCTGAGCGGAGGGTGAGCACTGTCCTGGAATAGTTGAGAAGAAAGGCAGTCGCAATCTCCAGTATCCGCCTTAAGATAGCGGCGGTGACCCTGCCTGCTTTGTTCCCTCCTAGCTGAGCCTTCCTCAAGTCCAAGCTTTTCCTTGGGGTCTTTCAATCAGAAGGTATTAAAGAGTCATGTACAGTCTGCTGGGGTGGCCTATACCTTTAGTTCCAGCAATCAGAGCAGAGGCAGGCAGTATTCTACGAGGCCAACCTGGCCTTCGAAATGAGTTCAGCCAAGATCCTGTCTCAAAAAACAACAAACCAAACCAAACCAAACCAAACCAAACCAAACCAAACCAAACCAAACCAAACCAAACCAAACCAAACCAACTCTCCCAACCAACCAGCCAGCCAGCCAGCCAGCCAACCAACCAACCAAAAGCAAAAGCAAAAGCAAAAGCAAAAGCAAAAGCAAAAGCAAAAGCAAAAGCAAAACACAAAACACAAAACACAAAACAAAACAAAACAAAAACAAACAAACAAACAAAACCCCAAACCTCAATGTCTGACTCCCATGGGGCAGCACCCTCAGGGATACCCCGTGCTTCATAGCACATTGCTATTGTTTTATGAAATGATGTCAGCCCCAGCTCATCCTCAGCCTGGGTACAAGCAGCGAGCTTTAACTCAAGTCAGCAGAGAGGTGGTTTCCAGATTCTGCGGACCCTGTTGGAGGATGCAGACTGTTCTTCGTGTCCTACTCAGAGTCATCATGATCGCTGTTGCAGTAGCTATTCACGTGTGTATCCTTCAAATAAAACACACGGAAGAAGAACAGAAACTTTCCCTGAGAATAGGAACGCATGACCGAAAATCAATCTGCAAGTGGACTTGAGCATCTTCCCGACCTGCTTGTGTTGTTTGGTGCCCCCTAGTGGACTGTGGCAAGCCTGTCTCGAAAATCAGCCTGGAACCTTAGGCTCTTGGAGGGACTAGACAGCGGAAGACACAACACAGGATGTCTGTTAGCATTGTTTAAGAAAAAGAAAACACAGACGAAGAGCCGCTCGCAGAAACACCATGGTCCACCTTACAACCCTTTTCTGCAAAACCTACCACGGAGGCCACGAAACCATTTGCCTTGCTTTGGGTGGCTGCACCAACCGGCCTTTTTACCACATGTGGCTGCTCACAACAAATGTCCCACGGATGGCCGCCGCGAGAGCGGTTGGCCTCCTAAGACCCACTGCCCAACAATAACGGAGAAAAACTTCTTGCCCTCAACCTGGACCAGATCTGGCATTGGATTGGCTATGGGGCTCACCTGTCTAGGCCTATGGAGAAACTTCAGGATCTTTCTGGCTTTTTTCTCTTGCAGGTGATCACCAATGCTGAGAGACGACGGAGGAAGAGAGCACTCGAGGTCCTCTTAGCGTCTCAGAAAGCAGAATCAGAGTCCAAAGAGACAGAAGCAAGCCGACTTCAGTGAATAGAGCTGTGGCCGTGAGGTCAAGGGCCTGTAAAACTTGTGTATAGTTTTGTGTTGGGTTCGAGGATCAATAAATGGAGTTTAAAAAAACAAAGAAAGAAAAGAAAAGAGATGAGGAGAATAAAAGGGAGACAAGAGCCGGGTGTGGTGGCACACACCTTTAATCCCAGCACTTGGGAGGCAGAGACAGGTGGATTTCTGAGTTTGAGGCCAGCCTGGTCTGCAGAGTGAGTTCCAGGACAGCCAGGACTACACAGAGAAACCCTGTCTCAAAAAAGGGGGGGTGTTGGGGGAGACAAGAAAAAGGAGCTACAGAGGCCGTTTTAGTGGACAGCTAAAGCTGAGAGGCTCGGTTGGGGGATTTTTTCCAGAATTTGCTGAGTGTGATAGCCCAGGCTGTGGCCTGGGAAGTGACATCAGGGTCAGGAGGTCAAGGGCACACAAGGCTCTGTGTGACTTAGAGAACTGCCTGGATTACATGCAGTCCTGTCTTCAGAAATAATCAACAATGAACAGATCTTCTTTGCTAGAGTCTCTTCACAATTATCTGTAAAGCTTCTAGAAACCAAGCGCTGGGCAGGAGGTGACAGGTAGCAAGAAGACCCGGTCCCCTAACCTCAGGTGGATTATGGATGCTCGTAAAATAGACATACCTGGAGGTTCACTAGGAGCTCGCTTTGTAAAAGCATTAACATCTACCATGCCTGTCTGCCGTTTGTGAAGGTGGAGATCATAGCGCAACTCGTGAAAGCCAGCTCTCTCCTTCCACCATGTGGGTTCCGGGGACTGAACTCAGGTCGTCAGGTTCAGTGGCAAGCCCCTCACTGGCTAAGCCATCGACCCATCTCAGAGTTCAGGTGTAAAATGAGATTGGAAGGTGAGTTGTGTTCGCTAGGGCGGGGCTGGTAGTCTATAACAGCTGACTAATTGTTCCAGGACCTTGGAGCTGGAGGCAGGCCTGTGCTGATGGGACTCTGATGGGACACTTGTGTCCTGCCCGAGAGAACTTGGAAATCCCCTGGAGTGCTGACGGCATTACCTGCTACTTAGACTGGGGTAACATAGAAAATCATTAAAACAGGAAAAGTGTCAACTCTAAGGACAGAAAAAAAAAAGTGTCAACTCCTAAGGACAGCAAAATGTGAGGGAGGCCAGGGAGAGGGGCCAGGGAGAGGGGGCAGGGAGGGAGGCCAGGCGAGGCACTGGCAAACCACGGAATACCAGGATGAGCAAAAAGGTGTGCGTCTTGGGGCTAGGGAGATGGCTCTGCCAGTAAAGGTGCTTGCTGGAGATCACCGAGAGCCTGGGTTTTCAATGTCCAGCACCTAAGTAAAACACCAGGCATGGCGGTGTGCGCCTGTGACCTCTGGGCTGGGGAGGAGGAGCCGGTTGGAACCCTGGAACTTGCTGGCCAGCCAGTTTGAACCATGAATGAGTTCAGTGAGAGACCCTGTCTCAGAGATAAGATGGGGAGGAACCGAGGAAGCTATCTGATGTCAGTTCCTGGCAGGTGCAGACACAATATTTTAAAAGATCCCTTTAAAATTTATTTGCCTGTGTGTGTGTGTGTGTGTGTGTGTGTGTGTGTGTAGATGTCCAAGGTATCCAGAAGAGGTCATTAGATCTCTGGAGCTAAAGTTACCAGACTTGAACGCCACAAACTAAACTTGGGTCCCTTGCAGGAGTAGCACCCACTCGGGACCACTGAGCCATCTCTCCGCCCTGGTGCTGTGTCTTATCGAACAGATGGGCTGAGGTGGATAATTAGTGATAATGCACAGGGATTCTTCTGTCTCCCTGAGCAAGTTCACGGAGGAAGTTTGGAGGATGATAGCTTAGGCATGCGTGACGGTGCGGGGGTGGGGTGGGTGGGGGTGGGGCGGAGCTTGACTGGTCAAGCTCGAGGAGAGGAGGAGGCACTATTGGGTCGGAGGTTGTCTAGGCGGCTGAGTTTTCATCGGTTGCTCCACGTGGAATCGTATCAAAGCAGATGCTTGTGCAAAAAAATCTCTCTAACAACCTCTCCCGTCATTTTCATTTCAGCAGAATTCAGCACATCTACTGAGAGCCCGCTGACCGAAGGCTGGGCCAGGGCGAAGAACTGCGGCATGGTAAGTGAGGTGTCCTAGTTAGCTTTAACTGACGTCTAGTTAAAGACGTCTAGTCGTCTGAGAGGAGGACGGCTTCCGCCGAGGAATTGCCTGCGTCTCACCGGCCTGTGGGTGTCGCTGTAGGGGATGGAAGGACGCATCCCCCTGTGGGCTGAGCGGGATTCTGAGCAGGTGGTCCTGGGCTCTGTAAGGTTAGCCGTGAGGCGAGGGGCAGAGGCGGTCCCGGGCGAATGTGGAAGGGTCAGAGGAGTACTGAGTGTGTGGGTTTTGTTGACAGAGCGCAGGTATGGCAAAGACCCCAGTGCCTCAGAGCCGTGGGAAGGGCAAAGCCTCCCCAGGCTCAGGGAACTGGCGAAATCTTCCTCTGGTCAGTGTGTAGATGTTGGCAGTGTGTGCAAGAGCTAGCAACCACAGCCTCTTCCTCCCACAGCTAAGCAGAGGCTACTTGCTACCGAGGCGTCCCACAGAGACTAGCTAACCCCCTACTGCGTTGTACACAATAAAAAAGCCAGCATCGTCAAGGGAGCGGAGCCCATCCAGTCTCACTTGGTTTTTGTTTTTGTTTTCTTTCTGTTTTGTTTTTCAGAGACAAGAGTTTCTCTGTGTAGCCGTGGCTGTTCTGGAACTCACTCTATAGACCAGGCTGCCCTCGAACTCATTGAGATCTGCTTGCCTTTGTCTCCTGAATGCTGGGATTAAAGGCATGTACCACCACCACCTGGTCTGAATCTCACCTTGTATGTGTGCCTCTGTGTCTCCTTTCTTCTTTCTCTCATTGTCCCAGTTCCCAGGACCAAGACATGATGGATGCAACCATTAGGTAAGCATGAGCCTGAGAGCAGTCGGGGTGGGGGTTGGGCAGATGACGATGAGAGCTATGGACATTCCTCCGTGTTCTCTGCTACATGGTTCTGCCTTGAGTTCCTGCCGACTTCCCTCAGTGGTGAGCTGTTGTCTGGAAGCAGAAGTTAAAATAAACTTGCTTTTGGTACTTAACATGTCAGAGCAACAGGAAGGAAACCTGAACAGGTGGATAACATGCCTGGTTTCCTGCCCTCCAGGGAGCTGGAGTGACAGGCGACAAACTCAAATCCAGCAGTGATGGTGAGACAAATGTCATATGAAAGGCACAGGATGTTCATCTAGACGTGTTTTAAAACGGTAGGAAAATCAGCAGTGAGGCAGCGTTGAAGAAATGCGGGAGTTACCCAAAGGGTATTTGAACAAAGAACTGGAGAAGTTGTTGGCTTTGGATAGCTTTTGTGGGAGGCAGGGGTGGTAGAGGAAGACTTTGTAACTTAAAGGGTTCTCATCCAGCTGCAACTGGACAGGGGTTGCCCAGGCTCAGGTTTATTCTGTCATGAGGTCTCACACTAACTGTCATAAGGGCAGAGTCTTCCTGGATGGAACTAAAAGTATGCCAAGGACCAGGTGCTTGGGACCCCTTTCAGCCACACCCATCCTGTTTATTAAAATCATTTCACAGGGCCAGAGAAATAGCTCAGTTAAGGGCTGGAGAGTTGGCTCAGTGCTTAACATCTGGGGAGCTGGTTCAGTGGTGAGAGGCGCTGGCTGATCTTTCAGAGGCGAGCTCTCCAGCTCAGTTTCCAGCCCCCACATGCAGATGATGGGGCTCACCATCATCTGCAACTTCAGTTCTAGAGGATCCGATACCCTCTTCTGTCCTTTTCTGCTGCACACATACATGCAGGCAAAGTAGCCATTCACATAACATTAAATAAACCACTCTAAAACAAATGAAAACATCCCACAGAGTCAATTTGAAGTCCTCTATAGCAAGTGAAAATACAAAACAAGAACCCCATTTGTCTAACTAGGGAGTCAGAACCTGGCAAAAGAGGGCAGTTTTCAGAGGTGTGTGGCACTCTATTGTGCCCCAAGATGATTTTGTGAGTTGATTTCAGTCCTGGGCTGTGTGCAGAGCAGCTGCACTGGAACTGGAGACTGGAGAGAATGGACAGCACTTCTCAAACCAGCCTACGGGGTGGGGGTGGGGGTGGGGGAACGCTTTTAGCATGCAGAGGCTTATTAAATTATTCTTGTTGAATTGTTTAAAATATTGCTGTGTGATATTTTATGCATTTAGAATGCGAAGCATGAAAGCGAAATGCACAATAAATAGCAAAGCATTTATTGCTACAGTGTAGCCAAATTGCTGTTTTCCAGATTCTCAGCAGCAGGTGCTCAGAAGTCAGCAGCCAACTCCATCCCATTCACTGGTGAGGCTCTGCTGCCCTCGTGTGGTAGAATCACTTCTCTGACAGAACCTGTGACTGTCCGGGAGAGCATCTTTTGTCTTCACAACTCCCAGACAGGACTCATCCCCCAAGCAAAATTTTCTACCTCAGCTGTCTAAGTACTGAAGTTATAGGGGCGAGGCACTAGCAATTACATGTATCTTAGAGAGAGTACCTTTGGAAGTATCAGTAGAGGGGCTGGGGAGATGGCTCCGCAGTTAAGAACACTGACTGCTCTTCCTGAGGTCCTGAGTTCAAATCTCAGCAACCACATGGTGGCTCACAACCATTTGTAATAAGATCTGACACCCTCTTCTGGAGTGTCCAAAGACAGCTACAGTGTACTCACATATAATAAATAAATAAATCTTTTCTTCTTTTTCTTCTTCTGCTTCTTTTTATATTTATTTATTTTATGTATATGAGTGCTCTTAACTGCTGAACCATCTCTCCAGTCCATAAATAAATCTTTTTTAAAAAAAGTATCATTAGATTGGTTGGGTAGATGGATAAATGGATGGATGGATGGATGGGTGGAGACATGGATGCCTCCATGGATAAAAGACTTACTCAAGCATGACGGACTGAGTTTGAAACCCGAGGACTCACATAAAAATCCAGGCATGGGTGCATATGGCTGTACGTCCAGAACTGGGAGGCAGAGACAGGTGGATTCAAGCCAGACTATCCCAAACAAGGAGCTTCCAGTTTAGTGAGACTCTGTCTCAAGAGCGATTCAGCAGGGAGTGAGAGAGGAAGACATGCTATTCTGGTTAATTTTTGTCAACTTGACATAAACATGGGGCATCTAGGAAGAGGGGTTCTCAGATGAAGAACTGTCTGTGAGGTTGCGGTGGGTATCTCTGTGGGACAGTTTCTTGGGGCAGCCGATTACAGGTAGTGCTGTCTCGTGGCAGATGGCCCTGGGCTGTGTGAGAAGGCAGGCTGAGCCATGATGAACAAGCCGGTGAGCAGCCTTTCTCCATGGCTTCTGTTTCAGTTCCTGGCTTGAGTTCCTGCTGTGTCTTTCTTCAAGCATGGGTGGTAACTTGCAAGCCGAATAAACCCTTTCCTCGCCAAGCTGCTTTCGGCCAGTGTTTTATCACAGTGACAGCGAGCTAGGGCTCATGCTCTGGCCTCTAAATGGTGTACCCCACATTCACGTTCACAGGCATGCCGCACACAGACAAGAAGGTAAGAGAACGAGAGGGAGCACGTTCAATCAGGCGCACATTCATTTAAAAAGGTTTATTTCTACCTATGTGTCTGTGTGTGGATTTGTGTACATGCTCTGTAGGTGTTTGCAGAGCTCACAGACCCCCCCCCCCTGGAGCTGGAGGTACAGCTGGTTGTGAGCCTCCTGCTGTGGGTGCTGGGAACTAAACTTGGGTCCTCAGGAAGAACAGGAAGTGCTCTTATCTCCCGAGCCACAGATGCATTCATCCCCTAGGTACTAAGATTGACTTGCTTTCCCAAGCACTGGACCAAGTGAGGGGTGGGCGATGCATCGCTGCTGAGCAGGCAGAGGCTCCAGCGTGGCCTTCTCGGCTCATTTCCAGCCAGGAGAACAGGGGAGGTCACTGGGCAGCGTGTGATGAAGGACTTCCTGAGTGTGCATCTTCATCTAGAGAGACACACGTGTGTCTGGCTAACCAGGTTTACCCCAATCTGTTGAGCTGAGAGGAGGAATAAAGTATAATAAATGCAACTTTTAGATGTGCTATGAAAGTCCATCTAAAGAAGGGGTCTAAGGAAAACCTTAGGTGGGACGGCAGGAGAGAGTAGACAGAGCCTTTCCTGGCTCGCTGAGAACCCAAATAGAATGGCTTAGCACACCTCAGGCCTATGTGTGTGCCCTAAAGTGTGTGTGTGTGTGTGTGTGTGTGTGTGTGTGTGTGTGTGTGTGTGTTGCATTTGAATACGTGTGTGCTCATGCACTTGGGGGCCAAAGGGCAGCATCGTCCTTAATCAGTCTCCACTTGACTGAGGCAGGGTTTCTCACTGAGGTATTCATTTGTCTAGACTGGGTGGCTAGCAAGCTCCAGGGATCCTCCTGTCTCCATCTCCCCACTACCTGGCTTTTTACGTCTGCAGAGGATCAGAACAAAGGTCCTCAGGCTCACATGGCAAGGACTTTCCCAGCGGAGCGGCTTCCCCAGTCCCTGGTGCACAGCATTCTGCCCAACAGAGAGTTTGCCTGGTTCAGTTTGTTCAGGCTGTTGTACCAAGTCACACCACAGGCCAGGTGATCGAAACAACAATTTATTTCAAATACTGGGAGGAGGGAGAGCTGATTTGGTGTCTGGTGGAAGCCGCCTTCCTCATAGATGACTGTTGTCCAGAGTCCTCCCACAGTCTCTGGGGCTCCGTTTTGGGGTACCAGTCTCACCCACGAAGGCTCAGCCCTTTGGAGGTTCATCTCTCAACAGCGTTCTCACCTTTGCCAGGGCTGGGATTTCAACAGTGGGGTGGGGGTGGGGAGTGGGAACCTTAGGTCCATATTTTCTTTGGATTTGACAGTCTCTGTATTACAAGGCTACGGTTATCTTAGGATCTAAGTTCTCGCCCCAAGTCTGTGTTATAGAATTTATATCACAGTGTGTATACTGTGTTACTGCTTTTGTTACATATTCCAAGTTGCTTTCCAAACAGCTCCAACTGTTTGGTCCCAGCACGCTGCTATATTTGGGTTCAGCGCTGCTGGGGAGCCTCGAAGACTCACGAACCAAACCTGGAACAGCACCGTGCAAGCTGCCACGGCTTCGCGACTCCCCCGCGACTCAGCCTGGCCCGGCTTTTTCCCAAGCCACTTCACTCAACCGTTCCTGTCAAGGGTCTGTAGCTGATGCTAGCCCTAAGCCTGTCTTTGTGTCTGCCTCCCCACTCTCCCCCTCTGGTATGTACCTGCGACCCCCCCCACCCCCCTTCCTGGCCACAACCCCGCTCCTGTCATTTGCCTTTTCAGAAGTCTAACAGTCTGAGACTCCTTCACAGCGTGCCTTGACTCTCTCGGTTTCCTTACCCCGGCTCCTCTTTGGAGTCCTTCCCTCTCCATTGTGTTCTCTCCAGCCTGCCTGTCTCCTGGCAATCCATCCTAGGGCCAGTGGTCTGCTCCATCTGTCCATCCTCCTTCTTGATCTATCCCAGACAGCTCTGCTTGCGGATGCCTAAGCCTATAACTCAACCTGGACTTCAGCTTTCTTCCTGGCCCACACCCACTCCCCACTGGATAGCTCACTCTGGTTGGCGTGCCCAAGCCCATCCTTACCTTAACAGCATCAAGCACAAAATTCTTTATCCTTCTCCACCTCCATAAGTACCTACCTTGCACAGTTCAGTAAATGTTCATCAAAAAAACCCTAATGATGTAGCCAGAAGTCTGGGCATCATCTCGTGTTTTCTCCTCCTCCACATTTAAACAATTCTCTAATCTTTATTTTGAGACAGTGTCTCATGTAGCCTAGGTTGGCCTTCATCTATTTTTTCTTTAAAGGTGTATTTATTTATTTTTATGTATATGAGTACATTGTCACTCTCTTCAGACACATCAGAAAAGGGCATGGGATAGCATTACAGATGGTTGTAAGCAACCATGTAGTTGCTGGGAATTGGACTCAGAACCTCTGCAAGAGATGCCAGTGCTCTTATCTACTGAGCCATCTCTCCAGCACCACACATACATTTAAAAAAAAAAAACATACAATACCATACCATACAATCAACTATACCATCCCTGGTGTGTACTTGGAGTCAGCATGCCATAGACAGACTTGCACATACATATTGATTGCTTTGTTTTTTATGATTGCAGATGATGATGATTGATGATTTTTTTTATGATTGATGATTGATCATGTTTGATTGATTGATTTTTTTTTTTTACAATAGCTAAGCCATGGAGCTGGCCTAACCTCCAATCCTTGATCCTGTCTCCACCTCTCTAAGTACAGTCTTATTGATTTCAACTCTAAACATGTCTCAGACATGACCACATGCTCCAAATTGTCTGCTACCAGGAGTCCAGGTCCCCAGCAGTATCCCAGAGTGTCCTCTACTCTCCTTTCTTCAGCATCTTATGGTCTCTACAAGGAAAGTGAGCTTTTTACCGCTGTCCTCTAATCACAGCCTTCCCTAGCTCAGAACCTTGAAGCATCTCCCCATTGTCTTGGACCGAGATCTAAGTTCCTTGTTTCTAAGACATACATTTAACTACATGTGAATTTTAATGATTAATCATACAGAGAAAAAGTATAGTTCTACAGATTTTAACCCAAATATAGAATTGAATAACCACATGACCATTCTCTCAGTGAAACTTGGGAGTTAGCTCAGGCTGCAGAGTGCTGGTCTAACTCGGGCAAAGCCCTGGGTTCAATCCCCAGTACATGGGAAAACATACATGCTGGTCCATACCTGCGCCTGTAAACTCAGGACTTGGAAGGGGGAGGCAGAAATATCATTAGTTCAAGTCATCCGTGGGAGCAGTGTAGTTCCAGGTCAGTCTGGGGGCAGAAAAGACCCTGACCAATTAGTTCTCTTACACTATCCGTTTATAGTCACACATTTCTCCATCATTTCTAACTCTTTATCGTCAAAGGAATGGGGTGTAATCTTTACAAATCATACCGACAACCAAGTTCCTCACGGAGCCTACGATGTCCCTACCTCCTCTTCCCATCATCTCCACCCCTAACTCCCTCTCCCACTCCTCACCCTACACACACCCCCCGCAGCCAATCATGCAACGAGTCTGAACTACCTATAGCTGTTGGGGGACGCTCTCAGCCTTCCTGCAATTGATCTTTCACTCCCATCTCTTTAGGGAGCAAACTGGGGGCTCCTACAGCGGTTCCCATCACAGTCGCTCTGTGTAATCTCTAGGTTATCTCTTCGGTCAGACATCCACTTCTGAGCAACGGCTGAACAATCAGCCGGGGAATGCCATACAGTGCCGCTTGCCGAGCTTCTCTAGCCCTTACCCTAAGGGCCTGTAGCTGCAGGCCGCCTCCGAGCCGCTTCTAGTTCGAGCCACTGGTAGTTCGTGCTGAGTCCCAACACGCATGCGCAACACGCACGCGGCCGCCCCGCCCCCATCCATTCATTGGGGCAACCGTTGCGGGGCGCCAAGGCCCTGACGTGGGACGATAGGCCACTGACATCCCCTCCTTTCGGCCCTGGGGTACCCCGGCCTGGTGGCCCCAGGACGTTTCCGTCGGATGGCGGAGTGCTGTGAACGACGCCCATGAAGCCGGTGGTCCTAGTTGCGCTGTGGCTATGGCCTTCGTTCCTGCTGGCGTATCCAAGTGAGTGATGTGCCGGGTGGTGACCTAGGTGTTTCCTTCCCTTACACCTCCCCCACCCCACTGTCACACACTGGGTGCTGGTGTGTCACTCCAGTCCTCATCCTGCTCCGCCCGTTGTCCCCTGGATGCTCTCAGCTCATAAGCTGGCCCCGCTGTGCCCCCTCCTTTCAGCCGGAACCCCCTGAGGCAGCACTGCCCAGAGCACACAACATTATTGCAGCCTGGGCTTAAGTACTTCATGTTCTGTTGGAATGCAACCACGGTCATTACTGTATATATTGGTCAAGGCTGGTTTCCTGCTTTAGACCAGCAACGATGTGCTTGCTGCACAAATCTTACCTGCAAGGTCTGAGATGTTTACTCTCTGGCCCCGGACACGAAAGGACTAGCAGGTCCCTGCGGTAAAATTTGAAGGGAATGTGTTGAGCGTCGGGATGTGTCTCCTCCTAGGCTTCTGGAAGGAAAGAATTCAATCAAAAGACACCAACAGTTTAAACAGAAATTTATTATACAAAGCCAAGCACTCCAGAGAGAGATTGGAGTGGGATGTCTCCAAAGGGGGATAGCAGCACACTGGGTTCTGTATTGTATCTTAATGAATATTTATAAGGTAGATGGCATATTCATAGGGTAAGGTTTGCTCTCCAGTCAGTAAATGGGATCTCTCTTTTAGCGTATCTCTCCCCATGTTCCCCTAGAAAAGGCCACAAAGGGGAGGCAATTGCAGACTCCTAATTTGTGCATGCATGGGAAGTGGCCTGGAGCCTTAGTCTTTGAGAAGCTGGGAACAATTCAGGCAGCTTGGAGGTGGTTTAACCAGAAAGGAGGTGCTCTGACTGTTACTGTCTTGGTTACTTCATCTCTAACTCTTGTTCTCTCTGTGTGCTTGTGCACAGACAGCATGGAGGCTGAAAGATAACCTTAGGTCTCGTTCCTCAGGCTCTCGCCGCTGCCGCCGCCGCCGCCACCTTGTTTTTCTGTTTGGTCTGGTCTGAGAAAGACCTAGAACTTGCTAAAGAGTCTGGACCCGCTGGCCTGCAAGCACCAGGGATCTGCTTGGCTTCAATTTCCCAATGTTGAAATTATCGGCATGCCCTTCCGGGCCAGGGTTTTTCCCCTGTGTGTCTTGGGGATGGCCCCCAGGGCTTCACAAGCACCTTAGCCGTCTCCCCCAGCTCTCCCTAATTCCCATCTGAGACTTGCCAAGGTCCAACTCATGATTGTTAGTTATCATAGTAGCTCCAGGTTTGATGAGATACCATGTCTCAAGAAATAAAGTTGGTCAATGAAATGGCCCATGAATGAACACAAGCCCCATGACTGGAATTCAATTCCTGGGCCTCACAGTGGAAGAAAGAAGCAATTCTGGAAAGTTGTCCTTTAACTTCCACATTTGCATTAGAGCATGGGCACACACACACACACACACACACACACACACAGGAAGATGACAGTCTTCTCTATCCCTGTTCCTAGGAAGGCCTTTGTCTTCTCCAACTCTCCCTGGGGAAGAGGTTCAAGGCAGCAGTCATTACTCGCTCACCTGGATCTGCATATACATACAAGAAAAGCAGATTTACCTTAAAAACCTTGTGAAGCTGCAAGGCCCTTAGTTACAGCTGCAAGTTCACTTCAGGCTGTTTCAGTGCCCAAAGCTCTGCCACCTAGGAGAGCTCTTAGACCACCCGAGTGGCGTGTTCTGACATCGTTGACTTACTGAGGAGCAGGGCACTGAGTGGGGAATGTCTGGGGAGTGGCCTTAGGGGAACAGCAAGGATTTCCAGTGGCCTGTCTCTGTTAATGCATGATGTTAGAACAGCCCTATCTCTTCTGCCTTGACTATTTTGTGTGTGTGTGATTGATTGCACCACAGTGTATGTATGGAGGTCAAGACAGTTTTCAGGAGCAAGTTCTCTCCTCGCCCTGTGTGGGTTTGGGGGACTAACTCAGGTCAGGCTTCCTGGGGAAGTGCCTTTACCTGCAGAACCATCTCCCTAGCTTGAAACAAATCTGATGAGGCCACCTCCTCCTTGCTAGTTCATCATTTTCATGGTTGACTAGATCATCTGAGATCTCCTCCTTCGTCTGAGTATCTCTGGCCATGCGAGAATTCAACTGAGACGTGATGATCCAAGATGGTCTGTTCTCTTCCAGGCTGTTGCTCTTCGTCAGCTCTTTTCCTTTTTTCTTTTTTAAAGTTTATTTATTTTATGTATATGAGTACACTGCCACTGTCTTCAGACACTCCAGGAGAGGACATCAGATCCCATTACAGATGGTTGGGAGCCACCATGTGGTTGCTTGGAATTGAACTTAGGACCTCTAAAAGAGCAATCAGTGCTCTTAACCGCTGAGCCATCTCTACAACCCTCTTATTTTTGGTCTCTGTGTTTCTGTCTCTGTATTGTGCGTCTGCCTGCCTGTTTCTCTGTCTGTCTGTCTGTCTGTCTGTCTGTCTCTCTCTCTCTCTCTCTCTCTCACACACACATCTTTTTTGCCCTTGTCCTTTCTGCCTTGTCCCTTCTCCTTGTCCATTTCGTGTTTTGAGACAGGGTTTCCTGAAGCCCTGGCTGACCTCGAACTCACTACGTAGCCAACAATGACCTTGACCTTCTGATCCTCCTGATTTTACTTCCTCAGGGCTGGTTGTTACAGGTGTGTGCCAGCTCGCCCGGTTAACACACTGCCTGGTACCCGATGCAGGCCTTCATGCACTAACCAGCCCAACAGCCTGCCAGCAGAGCTTCGTGCCCAGCTCCAAGTCTCCTTAAACCTTGGCAGCTGGCTTCCAAGAATCGCTTGGCGAACTCTCAGGAAGACTACAGTGTGTCAGAACTGCCGACATTCTACGAGCAAGACAGGTTGCTTGAAGCAAGCTCAGCTCCGTGTGGGAGGATTTGAGCCCAATGACATAAAAAACAAACAAAAAACCACAAAGCACACAAAGACATTAGATTAGATTTTCGTTTTTAGTCAGAATGCCTGACTAATATGAAGATAAGCACATTTTTTTAATCCATCAAAACTCCTTTTCTCTTTAATAGTAAAAAGTTAGTGCTGGATGGGTAACACAGTGGTCCCTTTGCAGTCTGAGGATATTCCACTTGAACACAGCAGCCTGGTTAGTTGGTTTTTTTTGTTTGTTTGTTTGTTTGTTTTTTGTTTTTTTGGATTTGGTTTTTTTGAGACAGGGTTTCTCTGTATAGCCCTGGCTGTCCTGGAACTCACTCTGTAGACCAGGCTGGCCTTGAACTCAGAAATCCGCCTGCCTCTGCCTCCCAAGTGCTGGGATTACAGGCGTGCGCCACCACCGCCCGGCTGCAGCCTGGTTAGTTTGAGCTGGAAATATGTCAGCTCAGCTCTCTCAGTTTGCTTGACTTTGAGGCACGACTTCATGCAGCACTTAGGAAGTGTGTCTGAGTCTCTGTGTCTACCGCACGACAGGCTGGGAAACCATGGAACTTGTCTGAAGCCATGGACTTGAGGCCACACCTGTAACAACGTCACTGAGTGACAGACGTGGTTTACTTCCACATACACATGTTCTTCAGAGAATAAGGCCACCTGTGTTTCTTGTGCTTGAGGCTGTAAGAATCTTTTAATAATTAGCATATAAAACTTGTGGTTAGATTTCGGTGTGTCATCAACAGTGCCTGTGTCAAGGTTGGCAGGACAAAGTAAAGATGTGTGAGTTCATTGTGTGTGTGTGTGTGTGTGTGTGTGTGTGTGTAAGTGCTGTGGTGTGTATATGTGTGGAAGTCAGTAGATAACCTCAGCTCCCTTCACCTTTCCCTTCTTTGACATAGGGACTTCTGTTCACCACTATGACACCAGGGACTCTCCTTCCCCCACTCCCACCTTGTGGTAGGAACACTGTGAGTAAAGATACCCACTGTGAAGTAGGGCTTTACTTGGGGTCTGGGGATTAGAACTCAGATCCTGACACTTGCCAAGTCATCTCCCCACGTCCATGAATCCTCAAAGTACAAAGGTCAGATATATTCAACATTTTCATCTTTATGTGAGATTTAAAATCGATTCTTTTCTTTTACTGAGCTACCATGCTTCCCAGTGTTATATATGATATTTTGCTATAAACTCAAACTCAGCAGGCATTTATATCAAGCAATGTGTTGAAATTAGCAACATGGTTTGGCTTTAAAGCTTTAATGTTTAAAACATTTGAGCACATAGACAGATACAATGCATTTCATATAGAAGGATATGCTATTTTTAATTCCATTTTGGCTTACTGTTTTCATAGTTTCTTTGTATAGCTTAGGTATTGTGTGTGTGTGGTGTGTTATGAACATGCATGCCACAGCCCATGCGTGGAGGCCAGAGGACAGCCTTATGGCCTCAGTTCTCTCCCTCCACCCCTCGTGGATGGTCCCTGGTTTCCAGCTCGGTTCCCAGGCACCTTTCCCTACCGAGCCATGGCGCTATCAGGGAAAGGCTTTCTGACCATTTCTCTTGTTTTTTTCCTTAGATTTCTTTTCATCCCCAAGAGATCTTTTCCTGGGATGTGGAATTCTAGGTTGGTCCCCCTCTTTTGCTGGCACTCCAGCAATATGTAATATTTCCTTTCAACCTCATGTCTTCAGGTTAGAGTTGAACTTGTCATTCGGTGTCTTTTGCTGTGCATGTGTATATGTTACACACACACACCTGTCATTGCGTGTTTGTGTGTGTGTGTGTGCATATGTACATGTGGGTGTGAGGACACACGGTGGAGTCAAGTATCTGTCCTGATCACTCCCCATATTTGTTTGTTTACATTAAGATTTGTATTTATTTATTTTGTTGTATATGTATGAGTCTTTTGCTTGCATGTGTATATATATACATATATGTGTATGTGTGTATATATATATGTATGTGTATATACATACACACACACACACACACACACACACACACACACACACATATATATATATATATATATATATATATATATATATGACTCTGGCCATTTTTTTTCTATTTTTTCTTATTGTCCAGATCGTACCATCAGCCTGTCTCACTCGCTCACTCAGTGGATCTAAACCCTGGCCCTTCCAGTTTGCTTTAACCAATGAGTTTATTTCTGCCATCGTGTTTTTTATATTTGTAAATTCTAGAACTTCATTGTGGTTCTTTTTGTATCTTCCATTTCTTCCTGGGACCTCACTATTTGTCCTTCGTTCCAAGCTTGCTTACTGCTGCTTTTGCTGCTGCTGCTGTTGTTGAGATAAGGGCTCGTGTAGCCCATGCTGGCCTCAGACGTAATATGTAACCAGGAATGACTGGGTTGTGACCCTACCCGTGCCTGCAGTGCGGGGAGGGCAGGTGTGCACTAGCACGCCCCGTTTCTAATGCTGTGCTGGGGGCCAAACCCAGGGCTTCATGCACGCTCGGCAAACATTACCAACTGACCTACATCTGCACCCCACCCCTCCTATTGAAAAGTCTTATTTTTAATTTTATGTGTAAGAGTGTTTGAATTTATGTACACCCCAAGGAGGCCAGAAGAGGCGATTAGAACCTGTGGGTCTGGAGTTAGGTTATGAGTGCCATGCGGGTGCTATGACAGAACCTGTGTCCTCTACAAGAGCAGCAGGCACTCTTACCTGCTAAGCCATCTTTCCAGGCACCTCATCCTTAAAAAAAGATCTGTACATATTTGAGTTTCTGGGTATCCAGATTCTTCTCCCTTGGTGGATCCTGTGTAGGAAAAAGTAACACAGGGACTACCAGGTGTTCTCTCCTGAAGTCCTTAGCTGGCTGGCTTTCTTTTCAGGTGTTTTAGGTAGGACACACAGGGTTTTAACCTGAGCTTAATGGACACAAGAAGGGAAATGGAACCCATTATCTTCACAGAAGCAGAAATCCAGAATCGTGTTTTTATTGGAGGCCTTTGGAAGAGACAATGTAAACAATAGCTAAGTAGGGGCTGGAGAGGTTGGCTCCAGGGTTAGGAGAGCTTCTTGTGCTTTCAGAGGACCAGAGTTGGGTTCCTATCACTCATGATGTTACCTCCAGTAACTCCAGTTTCAGAGGCTCTGACGCCCTCTTCTGGCCTCTGCCAGCACTGCACACGTGTGCACATACCCACACACATAACAAAAACTATTTTGAAAAGAGATCAAGCAAGTAGGGCACCAAAGGAGTTACGGGATGGTCTGCCTTCCCCTCTTCATGTGCTCAGACGCATCGGCACTCCACTACAGTGCTCAGGGCATACCATGTCCCAGGCTGTATAAAGGTCTTAGGGAGTTACGGGATGGTCTGCCTTCCCCTCTTCACATGCTCAGACGCATCGGCACTCCACTACAGTGCTCAGGGCATATCATTTCCCAGGCTGTATAAAGGTCTTGGTTATTAGAAGAGAGATTTCTTTTTTTTTTTCCAGACAGGGTTTCTCTGTGTAGTCCTGGCTGTCCTGGAACTCACTCTGTAGACCAGGCTGGCCTTGAACTCAGAAATCCGCCTGCCTCTGCCTCCCAAGTGCTGGGATTACAGGCGTGTGCCACCACCACCCGGCCAAGGGTTGTTTTTTTTTTTTTAATTTTTATTTTTTAACATTTGTAGATAAGGGCTGGCAAGATGACTCAGATGATAAGGGCACTTGCCACACAAGCCTGGTGACCTGAGTTTGATCCCTGGAAGCCACATGGTGGAGAGAACTGACTCCAAATTGTCCTCTTATCTCTTCACACAGGGTTTGGCACAGGCGCTTGCACCCCGCCCGTACCATGAACATGTACATACAACAACAACAACAACAATAAATTTTACAAGTCTGTAGACAAATACACATTATTAACTAATTTTTTTTAGTTTATAGGTTCATAATTAAGGATATCAGATAATATGCCATTAGTGTCAAAAATGTAATTGCTGTTACAGATTATCAGAGAATTAGAACAGTTAAAAACTATAGAAGCCAGAAGTGGAGGTACACACCTTTGGCCCCCTCACTTGGGAGGCAGAGGCAGGAGGATCTCTGTGAGTTCCAGGACAGCTTGGTCTACACAGTGAGTTCTAAGATAGCCAGGGCTAAGTAAAGAAACACTGTTTTTTGGTTTTTTTTAAAAGATTTATTTTATTTACATGAGTACACTGTAGCTGTCTTCAGACACACCAAAAGAGGGTAGCAGATCCCATTACAGATGGTTATGAGTCACCATGTGGTTGCTGGGAATTGAACTCAGGACCTTTGGAAGAGCAGTCAGTGCTCTTAACTGCTGAGCCATCTCTCCAGTCCCAAGAGACACTGTTTTAAACAAACAAAAATCATAACAAAACCCCCCACAAAATGGTGACAGCCCATTACAGTGGAGAAATCTGTGGGTCTTTGTAATTATATTATGCTGTATGTTTTGTTTAGCCGTTTCTGTAGTATTATTTACTCTGTGTTGCATTTCAAGTGAGGTCCCAGGCTCAGCGGTTAAGAACACTGTCTGCTCTTCCAGACATCCTGAGTTCAATTTCCAGCAACCACATGGTGGCTCACAACCATCTGTAATGGGATCCGAGGCACTCTTCTGGTGTGTGTCTGAAGACAGCTACAGTGTGCTCATACACATAAAAATAAATAATCTTCAAGTGAGGCCCATACTTTCCTCTGTGTCTTCCAATACTCAAAAAGAGTTATTTCAGCTGATGTGTAAAACTCTAGAATCCAAGTGAATTGAATGTATTTGCTTCTCAGTTTTATATTCTGTGGGAAAAAAATCACATAATCATCATACAAATAGAGCATAAAACACAAAGACAACAGCTTTTTAAAAAGTCGTTTAACTGGTGCCCCAGCCCTTGGGAGGTGAGGCAGAATGGCCAGGCATTTGAGGTCCTTCTTGACTGGAGAGTTGGGACCAGCCTGGGCTCCTGTCTCAGGGGGGCGGGGGGACAGAGAAGGCAGAAAGCACAACTCTAGATTTAGAAATTGTCACCAACTGTAACTGAAGTAGAAGTAATAATACCTATTAATAAATGTAAAATTGTTATACACTTCAGTTCTTTTAAAACTAGTACATACTAATCATACAGAGTGATAAATTCCATTGTAACAATTTCAACATATATGTAATAGATTTTGATTGTGTTAGCCCCATAAATTTAATTTTTTTTGTTTTGTTTTTTGAGACAGGGTTTCTTTGTATAGCCCTGGCTGTCCTGGAACTCATTTTGTAGACCAGGCTGGCCTCAAACTCAGAAATCCGCCTGCCTCTGCCTCCCAGAGTGCTGGGATTAAAGGCATGTGCCACCACTGCCTGGCAAAATTTAATTCTTACAAATGATTTTTTTGATTGCTATACCTATGTGGTCATGTCTAACTACAATGCTGAAGAGTCACACATGACGTTTTAACTCTATTAGAGACACAGTCACAGGGGTTCTGACCGCTCCATGCATCTATAGCTGACATCCTTGAGTAACCAGCACTCAGGCCAGGCACCATGAGGAACAGCACAGCGGCAGACTGCTTGCCTAGGAGTCATGCCAGCACGGGTTCAAGGCCAGCACGGCACACACACAGCCAGGACTGCTTTCTAACCAGGATATTTTAATGTATGTGACTATTTCAACTCTAGTACAGAAAGCTGCGTGGCTGGAATTTCTAAGTTTATATGACTTATGAGATTGGGCTTATCTACAAAGACCTTGTGCTGATTTTGCTCAGGATTAAGTCAAAGGTAGCGAACTTGCCTTTACCTTTGTGTGACTTGAAACCTTCCTCTGTAAGTGATGCTATAAGTCAGTCTCCAGTCAGACCTTGTGGAAACAGAACATTATGTGTAGATTCTCCTCTACATCTATACATAGTTCTGACTTGTGAAAGAGAACATTTAACAGTAGAGCAACATTTTGTAGTATTTATTTATCTAAATTGCACATGTATCTTTAAATATTTTGGTCTAGTTAAATGGGAGAAGGGTTTGCGTTCTGTGGTATTTCACTAGCTGTTCAAGCGTGGTCCTGACTTCTTATGCTCTCACAACATTGCCAGCGCCTTTGTGGCAAGTCTTTCTGACCACACTCCGCCAGTTTAGAAGTGAGGCAACCTGTGCTCACGTCCCACGGGCTCCTGATGAGTTGTACGGTCGCTGCAGGTCACTCGTCCTTTCCACATGTCTTCTTTTCCTTCTTCTTTTACTGAATGGTTTTCAAGATAAGGTTTCCCTGGCTGTCCTCTGTAGACCAGGCTGGACTCAAACTCAAAGAGATCCACCTGCCTCTGCCTCCTGAATGCTGGGATTAAAGGTGTGTGCCACCATACCTGGCTTCTTTTTCTCCTTTATCAAAATGCCACCGATATGGTGCCTGCATGTGCCAAAGGCTCAGCAGAAGGGAGAGACTGCAGTCTTCCTAACGCCTGTCTCCTAGCGCACCCTTGGCACGGAGGGATTGTCATCTCTACAATCGTTAGTGTCACTGCTATTGTCTATCATGTGATCAGTTCTCCCTGATCTATTTTTTAAATTTCAGAAAACTCTAGCTCAGCTGACATTCTCAGAGCTGAGATTCCAGCAGAAGCCCAGGCTTCCTAGCAGAGGCCCTGGAAACGGTGTCCTGACATCTCACACTGCAGGGGATGCTTATGTGCATGTGCGCTCACGTGTGTGTATGGGTTGTAGTGTACGTGCAGGCATGCATATGAAGGCCAGAGGCTGCCACCAGGTATCTTCTATTTCTCTTCACTTATTTTCTTTGAGACAGCATCTCTTACTCTACCCAGAGCTCACTGATTTGCTGAGCTTAGCTGGTGGCAAGTCCCAGGGATTCTCCTGACCCTCCATCCCCAGTGCTGAGAGGATGCTGCCTGATCAGCTTACCTGGGTGCTGGGGATCTGAGCTCAGTCCTCAAGCTTGGGAGGCGAGCACTTTCTTTAGGTGCTGATCTATCTCCACAGCACTGGAGGGCTTTTTAACCTTAGCCATGGTCTGGGACATGCTGTTTGCTTAGATATCCACGCTGTTGCTTAGTGGCAAAAAATAGCAGCTATATTGTGTTGGGATAGACCAGAGGAAATGGTCAAGGTGTTGCAAGTGACTCAGCTTCTAGCAGGTCAGCCTGCTCTTTGTAATTAGAAGTGTATTTGCTTTTTTAGAACTTCCTGTAGAACCGAGAAAAAGAGGATTTCATCATGGTAGGGTTTTGTGTAAGAATCCTGGAGACTATCCTTTTACTATCTGACCTGCGAACATTTTCACAGAACTGATCTTGATTAGTGGCACCAGGAGTCTGAGATGCAGGGATGCGTTAGAAGGGAAAACCAAGAGGGAGGAAGCATGTGAGGTGGGGATGGATTCAAGAACAAGGATCCAGAGACCCAGGGGTGCATTTGCAAGGAAGAAGAGCGAGGTAGGAGGTAGGGCGCCTCTGTTGCTAGGCAGCCACAAACAGGCTTCAGTGTTTCCAGAGTAACGGCAGAGGAGGATAATGAGTACTTGAGATGTTTTTAGAAATCACATCCAGTGAGCACCTCCTTCTCCTGTCCTTTGGCATCCTAACTTATTTAATAGCTACCTGAGTATTCCATTTGCTAGTCTGAGGAGACAAGCTAATTTACTGAAGATCAAGTGGGTCCTAGACTAATTTTGAGGCATCACCCTCTACAAAGCCGTTATGCCTCTGTTGACTGCGCACTCTGGATTGGCCATGGTTAGCTCCGAGTTGCTTAGAACAGAAAAATTCTCAAAAATTTTAGAAACAACTTTTTATAGAAAAAAAATGAAACACACAAATAGAAATGGTGGCATAAACGCTCCCTCTGTAATAGAGCCTTTGATGAATCTGGGACCACTGACGTCTCCACTCACATCCCTTCTCCCTTAGCCTCCCTGCCCCCAAACCCTTGTGCTTAGTTTATTTAGAAGCAAATTATAGACATCTTATAATTCTACCAGTAAACAGCTTAGTATGACTCACTGCTGTGTAAGTGCGAAGGAGCATGCAGCAGGGCAGTCTTCTCTGAAAGGCGATTCTCGGATCTAGGGGGAGGCTCACTTCCTAGCGTCAGTGCACTCACAGGCACGCATGCATACTTGATAAAAACAGAGCTAAGAAAACTCCTGTTTGTTTGTTTTTTTTTATTAAACAAATTAAAAGCAACAGAGAGGAAGCACTATTTGAATACCAAAGGTATCAAAAAAAATACAGAAAACAGAAAAAAAATAAATGAAAGAATCAGAAACATCTGGGCAGCAGTCAACTATGTGGACTGTTGGCTTTTGTGTGTATGTGTAAGTTGTAGCTGTGGGGGCCAGAGGACATTCTCTGGTGCTGTTCCTTGAGAACCATTTGACAGCATTCTTGAGATAGGATCGCCCCAGTGGTCAGGAACTCTCTAAGTACGCTTTGCTGTCTGGCCCGGAAACCCCAGGAATCTGTCTGTCTCCAACTGTTTCAATGTCCCCAGCACTGGAATGGCCTGGCCTTGTGTGTGTGTGTGTGTGTGTGTGTGTGTGTGTGTGTGTGTGTGTATAGGGTGGGTTCTGAGGATCGAACTCTGGTCCTTGGCAAAGGCAGTTGCTAAGATAGCTCTATGGCCTCTGTCTTAGTTTGGGTTTCACTGCTGTGAACAGACACCATGACCAATACAAGTTTTATAAAAGACAACATTTAATTGGGGCTGGCTTACAGGCTCAGAGGTTCAGTCTATTGTCATCAAGGCAGAAACATGGCAGCATCCAGGCAGATATGGTGCAGGAGGAGCTGAGAGTTCTATCTCTTCATCTGAAGGCAGCTAGTGGAAGACTGACTTCCAGGCAACTAGGATGAGGGTTTTAAGCCCACACCCACAATGACACACCTACTCCAACAAGGCGACACCTTCTAATAGGTTCACTTCCTGGGCCAATCATATACAAACCATCACATTTCACTCCCTGGCCACCATAGGCTTGTTCAAACATGAGTCTATGGGGGCCGAACTTAAACATAGCTTAATGCAAAATGCATTTAGTCCAACTTCAAAAGTCCCTATAGTCTATAGCAGTCTCAACAGTGTTAAAAGTCCAAAGTTCAAGGTCTCTTTTGAGATTCATCCAATCACTTAACAGTAATCCCCCAAGCAAGACAGGAAACCAGCTGGGAAAAGTCCAAACTCTGCATCTCCATGTCTGATGGCAAAGCAGTCTTCGATATCCAACTCCTTTTTCATCTTTGTTGACTTCAACAAGGTTCTTTCTCCTGGGCTTGTTCCACTCCCTGTTAGCAGCTTTCCTTGGCAGGCATCCTGTGGCTCTGGCATCTTTAACATCTTGGGTACCCCAAGTCAATTTCAGCTTCACAGCTTCTTGTTCCAGTGTCTGAGATCCACACATGATCTTTTGTACATCTCCAAAGAGCTGGTGTCACTTCTCCAGCTCTGCCCTCTGTAGCACTATAAGTTCAGATTGATCCACTCCACTGCCACTGCTGTTCTTGGTGGTCATCCCATGGTACTGGCATCTCCAATATGCTAGGGTCTTCCACTGCAACTATACTTCACCAAAGCCTTTCATAGGCTCTCTTCATGGTACCAAGTCTCAACTTCTTTGCATGACCCCTTCAGTCCTGGGCTGTCAGTTACAACTGAGGGTACACTTTCACCAATGGCCTTCCATGGCCTCTCACAGTACCAAGCCTCAGCTGTTCTTCATGATGCCTTCATGCCTTCAAAACCAGTACCACCTGGATGATTCTTACACGTTACCAAGTACAGTTGTAGCATGAGGAACACTTGGCTATCTCTGGAATACCACTTCTTTGTGCTCTCAGAAAACACTTCCCATATTTCATCTCAGTGATGCTGGTGTTTTCTTAATCACCACTAATTTCTTAGCTCCAGCTAACCAGCATCAATTGTCCCAGTAATCTCCTTCTCCTCTTGAATATAAAGCCAGAGACACATGGCTGAAGCTGCTGAGTTCTGCTGCTTGCAGGAGCTGGAACATTGGCCTCCCTTGTTCTATTACATTATCATTAGCTTCCTTTTTCCCAGCTCCTTCACTGCCTAAATTGGCTGTCCTGAATCTTGCTCCTTAGACTGACTTGGAACTCAAGAGATCTGCATGCCTGTCCCCTAAGCACTGGGATTAAAGGTGTGGTCCACCAAACCTGGATTAAAGTTTTTCTTCACCTAGAATTTGCTCTGTTCTAGGCTGGCCTTGAACTCAGAGATCTGCTTATCTTTGCCTCCTGGGATTAAAGGCTTGTACTACCATGCCTGGACCTAAAGTTAACTGGGTGAATCTTGCCCCCAATTTGGAGCACCTATGTCAAAACAGAAGGCCAGTGCAGTGATGTCACCTATAATCCCTGAAGTGGGGAGGTGGAGACAGAAGGATCCCTGAGGCTCCATTCAGTGAGAGACCCTGTTTCAAGAAATATGGTGAAGAGCAATTGAGGAAGACATCTGGTAACAATCTCGGGCCTATGCACACTCATTCACATGCACACACAGCTTTTAACGGCTTACTGTATTTCATAATTGGCGTTCATCAAAGCCAGTGCATTGCATGCCCATTTTACAGGTATATTAGCTGTAAATAATCAAAAGAGCGCAATTAATGGGTAAGTAGGAAGTAAGGAGTTTTGAATCTCTGTTTTAATACAATTGTAAATTTAGGTAATTTAATTATATCTAAACATCTGGCTCCTAAAAGTTTAACAATGGACTCTGCTGAGCCAGCATGAGTCTACTGCAGCGCCCTGCAGGGTCGGATGACACAGTCAAGAATCACTGCAGCGCCCTGCAGGGTCAGATAACACATTCAAGAATGTTTATTCACCTATTCTATCAGCAAGCACCAGTCCCTGACACTATTAATGATATTCTAATATGCTTGCAGACAGAAACCTAGCATAACTCTGAGAGGCTCCACCCAGCAGTTGACTGAAATAGAGACCCAAAGCCAAACACTGGACAGGAGCTTGTGGAATCTTAAGGAAGAGTTGTGGGGAAGGATTGAGGGCCCCAGAGGGGAAAAGGACTCCACAGGAAGACCAACAGAGTCAACTAACCTGAACCCTTGGTGCTCTCAGAGACTGAAACACCAACCAAAGAGCAAACATAGGCTGGACCTAGGCCTCCCCACATATATAGCAGATGTGCCCCTCAGTCTTCACGTGGGTCCCCTACAACTGGAGCCGGGACTGTTTCTAAAGCTATTGCCAGTCTGTGGATCCATTCCCCTAATTGGGCCACCTTGTCTGACCTCAGTGGGAGAGGCTTCACCTAGCCCTGAAGAGACTTGATGTGCCAGGGTGGGGAGATATGGAGTGAGGTGTGGGGGGTGGGAGGAGGGGCAGGGGGGTCCATCCTCTCAGAGGAGAAGGGGAGGGGGAGGAGGGAGGAGGGAGCAGTGATCTGGATGTAAAGTGAATAGATGAATAATAAATTAGTGGAAAAAAAGAATTTTGGTTTAATAAGTTGGCAACTGACTCATAAATTATATGGAAACCAATCATAAAATGATATAGAAAAGGGCACACATGTGCAACCTGGCTCTGCACTTTCAGAGAATGGTGTTAGGGAAATGGAGTGTGATTTCTGTACTTAAGAGCTAGCATAGAAAGTGACCCAAAGTTAGCATATTCTGTATTGTGTCATACGTAATATCCGCTACTTACCATGTGTTTTATTTTTTTCCCTCAAGCTATAACTGTGTTGCCCGATGAAGAGCAGAATTTGAATCATTATGTACAAATTTTACAGAACCTCATAATGAGTGTCCCCACCAGGGAGCAGGCCTTTGGGAAGAAGCTGAGGTCCGCCAGAACTGCAGACGGTGAAGAGCCAAGGTCACTGCCGTCTGACACGCTACTCACCCCTGGGTTAGTCTCGGCTCAAGAAGTCACCCCTGAGACGGATGTTCTGGTCAGGCCCCTCGAGGAAAAGACAACTTCCCCTTCTAGTGGCTTCACGCTGGGGAGAAGAAGAACCCCAAGTACACCATTCTGGTCCGTCCAGCCAAACAACGTTTCTATTGTTTTACATACGGAGGAACCATATATTGAAAAAGAGCCGGAGCCGGAGCCGGAGCCGGAGCCAGAGCCGGAGGAGGAGCCGGAGCCTGAGCCGGAGCAGGAAGTGGAGACTACGACGGTGGTGGTGCATGAGCCTGAGCAGGAGCCAGAGGCTGAGCAGGAGCAGGAGTCTGAACCACAGCAACTGTCAGAGCCCGAGGAAGAGCTAGAGACCAGCACACCGCGAACCAAGGTGCTAACGGGGACCTCACGGATGTCATCCATAATCACCCAGCCAACTACCACCCAGGGAACAAGTGTTACTGTAACAGCAAAGACCACCAACAGCATGGATGTCTCCACAGACTCTGAGGATGTGCCCCAGCTCTCGGGCCAGTCGGAAATCCCGAGTGCTGAAGACTTCTCTGGACATCACTCACTGAATACAAGACATGAGGATATTTTGAGAAAAATTTCCGATATTAATGCACAGATTCAGCAGGGGCTTCTTGGTGACCATAGTAGTCCCGAGTACAAGGATTTCATCAAGGCCTCCAGGGAGCACCTGAAACAGAGCCTGGCCCTGGCCGCAGCCGCTGAGCACAAGTTGGAACAGATGTACGGATCTAACGTCTTCCCAGAGGGACGGACCAGCGAACCAGATGATGACATGGAAATGATTATCAATATGCTGTACAATTCCAGGTCCAGGTTGTCAGATTATTTCAATATTAAGCATGTACCATCAGAGCTGAAAGAAAAGGCTTCCATCGTGACTGCTGTGTTGAAAAAAATATTATGTGTAGATCAGGTAGAAATGCAAAGCCTCATTAAGAAGCTGTTAAGCAATAATATGAAAATCCTAAATATTCTTAATGTCCCATGACCAAACTCATTTAAGCAAAGGGCTTGTTCACAGGAAAATAAGCATAGTGATTTCAAAAGTTGCCTAAAATATTTTCTACTATATTTCCATGTGCTAACATCCTTGTGTGTCATCATAAAATATTTTCATATGCACTAAAATCCTAACAAATTTAAAATAAAAATTTGCTTTGTGAGTTTGTAGTTTTTTTTCTCATAAATTTAAGTTGTGAAGAGCTGGCCTCTAGAGTGCTTCAGATTTTCTTCTCCTTAGTTCGCAGACTGCTTGCGCTGTGTCGGGTTTCAAAGAACTGCTTACAGTTTTGAATCCACTTGCAGAGCATCTGGGTTTTCTGTATGAATGTCACCCTCAAGGCTGGTGTCGGAAGCTCTCCCATGTGGTGTATGCTGCTTCCTTGGAAAGTGGGTGATGTACTGGGGTCATTATTGGGACCCTAGCCTGGATCTGTAACGAGGGCCATCCTTACAATTTCCTCCCTTTCCTTGCACACAAACACATTAAAGATTTATGGATCTTCTGATAGCAAGTATGTCTGATAGCAGCTAAGTTAGACACTCAGTATAGTAATGGAAGTGCAGTTCTGTTTCATGACTTGACCAGTATTATATTCACGCTTATTTACTTAGCACTCATTTACCAAGCTAGTCATTTACAGATCAATAAAGATTTATTGACCTTCTTCTAGAACAAAATGCTAGGCTTTGTGGATAGAGTGAAGAGCTATTCCCCCCTCCCCCCCCCGCTTTTGAGATTATAACAGGAAAGCTAGACATTGAACAAAGACTCCCATATTTTAAATTTTCAGTTGAGACAAGCTATGATGGGAAGTAGCCTCATCAAGTGGCATTTGAGGGGAGGTCTGAGAGACGAGGTGTGCTTGGGGGAAGAGAATGTTCCAGGGGCAGGAAGAACATGTATGAGTGTTGAGCTGAGGCCGAGGGTAGCAGGTTCAAGAAGTGCCTGGAGTGTACAAAGGGCAGAGAGAACGTTCCAAGACAGAAGCTTGGCTTTGTATCAGGCACCAGTGTGTTTAAGAGCTACACTCTGGCTACAGTGTTAGGGGCAGGCTGAGGTGGACAGGAGGCATGCAGGAGCAAGGCTTGCCTTGGATTACATGGAAGGACGTGGCAAAAGCCGGAACAAACAGAATCAGTGATTGGAGGAGTAAGAGTGACCAAGCACAAACCCCCGTAGGGCTGTTCTGTAATGTGATGCAGCGGTTTGCTTTCACAAAGCCACTGCTCACTGTGCTTTTTGAAAAATAACTTACTATGAAAAACTTTAAGCATTGCAAAGGTGAGCTGTAACACAGTAACAGTACACAGCCATTACCCAGGGTGAACAGTCGCGTCCTAATGGGCAGTAGTGTCTGTCTGTCTAGCCGCCCCCTCCCCCACTTCCTGTATGCTCAACTGGATCCCCAAGACTTACCATTTCATCTCCAGCTGCACCACATGAGGCTCTCTAAGCTTTTGAAGAACACTTTCGAATGTTTCATAACAATATCATCACGTGCCGTTAATGGTATCTAGTCAAATGTTTATAAAGTGATTAGACACTGGGAAATTTGGAGTTTCTTTGTATGAATCAAGATCAAATAAAGTTCACACATTGCTATTGCCTGACTGGACTCAGAGTTCTCTTTTAATTGAAAGATCCTTCCCACTCTCCCTTCCCCTCCACTTGAAACTTACTTATTGGAAAAATGGACATCAGTACTCTCCTTGCCCACAGCATGGATTTGGTCCTCTGTATTTTCTTAATCCACTTTTGTTTATTTACATGTGTGTGTGTGTGTGTGTGTGTGTGTGTGTGTGTGTGTGTGAGAGAGAGAGAGAGAGAGAGAGAGAGAGAGAGAGAGAGAGTGTTGGATCCCCTAGAGCTGGAGTTATCCACAGTCCTGAACCACCTGCTGTGGATGCTGGCAATCAAACTGCGTCCTCTGGAGGAACAGCGGCGTTTTCACTGCTGAGCCGCCTGTGCCGCACACTCTGTATTTTTTTTTTTTTTTTTTTGTAGTCGTGATTTAGTCTAGAAGCATTTTATCACCATGAAGCTTATGTTTTTGCTTTCTTCTCTCTCCTGTTTCTTCCTTCCTTTCTTTTTTTTATGTGGTGTGTGTGTGTGTGTGTGTGTGTGTGTGTATACATGTGTGTGCATGTAGGTGGAAGCCAGAAGTTGACATTAGGTATTTTTCTCAATCATTTCTCTGGACATTTTTCCTTTGCAAAATATTTTATGTGTGACTGGTCACATAAATGTATGTATGTGTACCACATGCATGTCAGCACCAGCAGAGATAGATGGGGACATCGGATTCCCCAGAACTGGAGTTGCAGGTGCTTGTGAACAGACCAGTGTGGGTCCCAGTGTCCACACCCAGGTCCCATGCAGGAGCAGCAAAGTTAAGACGCTCTTAACTCAGAACCACCTCTCCCCAAATCCTCCAGACACTTTTTGAGACGGTCTCTCACTGCACCTGGCTGACTGAGTTGCTAACTTGCTTGGCCTTTGAGCCCCAAGGATCTTGTCCCTGCCTATTTTTTTGTTTGTTTGTTTTTGTTTTTGTTTTACACGAATTGCTGGGATCCAAGCTCAGACCTGTGTGCCCTGTGTGGTGGGCAATTTGCCCACTGATCCATCTTGCAATGTTTTCTCCTTTCTTGGCAAAACAGTGCTTTCTTACTTCATTTGGCTGAGTATTTACTTTTCAGACTTTGATGACCATTACTTAGATAATTGCTAAGTAATTTAATCTGGTAATATGAAGTGTTGATATTACTATTTTCTAAATTAAAATATAATGCGAAATATCTAATCTATTATGTGATTCTTCAATGGTCTATATATCAAATGCTTAAATACTTTAAAAAAAATCAAAGATGAGAACTAGAGAGATGCCTCAGAGGCTAAGAAAGCTGACTGTTCTTCTACAGTTCCTGAGTTCAATTCCCAGAAAGCACATTGTGGCTCACAACCATTTATGATATCTGGCACTCTTTTCTGACCTGCATGCATACATGCAGGCAGAACATTGTATATATAATAAATTTAAAAAAAATTAAAGATGACTTCAGAGACTTAACTTACAGGTGTTTTAACTTTTTTGTTGCTGTTGTTTATCCAGGGCTGTATTCCAAATGGCTAAGTCATATACTAAGGATGTCCTTGAACTTAGGATCCTCCTGCCACCAATTCCCATGTGCTGGGGAATATAGGCAGGTGCCCTTCCCTGGTCTCATTCTCTACAACTTTCTTTAGAGTGCTACATTTGTTACAGTTGATGAGCATATACTGACAGTGGGCATCAAGCAAGTTGTCTTTGATGTTACACATCCTTGCTGTTGGGACAGATGGGAGGAAACACTGTCATGTTCTCCACAGGAGAGAGGGCACCAACCAGCATGACCCGTTCTTTCAGTCTCTTGTATTTATACACAGTGTCCTGGGATCTTAGTTGTGTTTAAGAGTTTGTCATTTGTGGCCTGGGAAGATGGGTCAGCAAGTAAAAATGTTTGCTATTCAAGCATGAAGATGAGCATCAGATCTCCAGCATCTGTATAACAGTCTGGTAGGCAATGGAGGTCCTCCTGTAGTCCCATCCCTAAAAGGTAGGCAGATACAAGGGATCTTTGCAAGTTCTGAGCTCGGTGAGACTTTATACAAGGTGGAAAGTGTGCACACATGCACACACAGCTGCATAGCTGCACATCCTAAGATCCCACACAGAATAATACTACATAAACATATAAAGGACAAAGAAGAAAAATAAAACATTTGTACCCTGGGTTGGGGGAGACAGCTCAATGGGTAAAATTCTTTTTTTTTTTTTTTTTTTTTTTTTTGAGACAGGGTTTCTCTGTATAACCCTGGTTGACCTGGTACTCACACTATAGACCAGGCTGGCCTTGAACTCAGACATTCGCTTGCCTCTGCCTCCCAAGTGCTGGGATTAAAGGCGTGTGCCACCACCGCCCGGCCCAAAAATTCTTTATGTACAAGCATGAAGACCATAGTTCAGATATCTAGCACCCACACATATGCTCAGGGCATGGTGGCCCACAGTGCATATAGGTGGAGAAGGAAGCCAGCTGGCTGACTACACAGTCTAACCAGTGAGCTTTGGGTTCAAATTAGAGACTCCGCCATAGTCGGGGAGAAACTGAGGAAGACACCTGGCATCGACTTGTGACCGCCACGCATGCACACCCATGTGCACTCACACACATAGCAACACACACACCACCCACATGCAGGTGTATGAGATGAACATATTTCGAAGCACCTGCAAGTCACTTTAGTTGTCTTCAGCACAGAGGAAGGAAGGAGGGATGCAGGTCGAAGAAGACAGGAGAGTCAGGATGCCCCAGCCTTCCGTGACAACAGAGGAGATGGAATTCAAATCCTCAAACTTGAGGTGTTTAGGAATTATGAAATAGGAGCTGGAGAGATGACTCAGTGGCTAAGAGCGCTGGCTGCTCTTCCAGAGGTCCAGAATTAGATTTGCAGCAACCACCTTGTAGCTCATAATCATCTGGAACTCCAGTTGCAGGCAAACCAGTACCCTCTTCTGGTCTCCATGGAAACCAGACACACAAGCGGCACATGGGCACACAGGAAGGCAGAACACTCATACCCAGAAGTAAAAACAAAGTCTAAAAATTAAAAGAGTAGAGGAGCTTAGAAGACAGCTCGATAATTGCTGTGCAAGCATCAGAGCCTGACTCCAAATCCCCAGCTCCCCATGTAAGCATGGCTGTCACCCCAGGGGATAGAAACGGGAGGGCAGTTGAGACTTGCTGTTAACCCCGAGGCTTGCCAGCTCTTGGATTCAGCGAAAGGCCCCATCTCCTGGGAACAAGGCAGAGAGTGGGAGAGAGCAAGCACCTCCGCGTGTTCCCGTGCTCCTGCACAAGCACGCAGTAAACTCTGATGACTGATGTGTGAGGTACGGGAAGGTGTAGGTCGGAGAGGAGTATTTGCCAACTATGCTCGAGGCTCCTGGCAACAAAAGATGTTAAGTATGACTTCCAGTTTTGATTTGAGCCACTGGGTGGGAGGCAGAAAGGCTTGTTTGTGGTTGTCTTTAAATGGCATTTATTTCAACTACAGTTTTACATTTAAGACTTTGAGCTTGTTGTGCAACCCAAATATGTCGTTGAATTCCTGATCTTCCTGCCTCCTCCACCTCCCAAGTTCTGGGATTACAAGGTCTATGTGGTGGTGGGGTTGGAACTGCAGACTCTGTGCATGCAAGGTACGTATTCTACCAACTGAGCTGCATGCCAGCCTGGGAAGTATTAAGTTTAAAATAGGAGGTGTATCCCAGTTACATATATTCTGTGGTGTTTGAGAAATAACTACAGATGTGGGTTTTAAGCCATTTACATGAGATGGGAAATTTAAGCCATTGAGGAAAAGACATTCTTCTTGAAGGGTAGAGAATTGGTTAGAAGTCCAGAGCATTTGGGGCAGTATTCCCAGAAGCAGGAACTATGTCCTGAACATGCCATTAAACACAAGGCAACTGAGAAGTGTGAGGAGGGGCTGAGGAGACATTCTCAATGTCACATCTCACATCTGCGTTACATCTCAGTGGGACTCAGAAGCATGAAGACCTGAGGCAGATCCCCAGAAACCCTGAAAAGCTAGACATGTTGGCCTGTGCCTGCAATCTCAGCACTCTTATGATGAGATAGGAGACAGGAGAAACCCTAGGAAACTGCTGGCCAGCCATCTTAGCAAAGGAAGCACCAGGCAAGAGAGCCTGTATCAAGATGTAAGGTGAGACTGCCACCTGAGGCTGTCCTCTGACCTCCACACACTTGTTTGTAGAATGGTCCATCACACACACACACACACACACACACACACACACACACACTTTAAAAAGTGTTTAAAGAAAGACAGGCTGGAGAGATGACCAACACCCATATTGGATGGTTCACAACGCTGGGCATCTGACACTTTCCTCAGGCAAACAGATAACAGACACATACACATAAATAAAATTCTCTTGAAAGATGGAGAAACATACTTGTAACACTGAAGGCAATCATTGAAGATAAGATCACCCATTGTATGGGTGCAAAAGTGTCTTGGATGGAGTTGGGGAAGAAGTCCCACCAAAAGGAGGAGCAGAGGGAACTAAATCCAAAGAAGCCAAGTCAACCTATGAAGTTCTCAGCAGCTGAGATCAGAAACTGAGCGGGGACACAGCTTCGTTAGTAGTGAGGGAAGCCACGGCCAGCACGAGGCAAGGAGTCAGAACAGGAGGATGGAGATAGCCAGGGAGGATGGAGCACGAAGGAAGGAGAAGGTGAGAATTTGGATGAGGTGGGCTTGTAGTTTTGCCAGGAAAGAAAAACAGAGAAAAAGAAGGAAAAAAAGAAAAAGGAGGTGGGGTGATTCAGGGATACAGCACAGCTTGAAAAGCGCTCACATAGCATGCAGAGTTTCTGGTTTTGTTTCCAGCCCCATAAAACTGGGCATGGTGGCGCACACCTGGAACCCCAACACTTATCAGGCAGAAAAGGGGGGTGGGTATCTTTTGGGAGTGGGCTAAAGCATGCTTGTGGGGTTAGGAGGTTCGATAGCACAGGTGAAAGACCCGTGTCACCACCTCCAAGACTGGAGCCGGAAGAGAGCTAAGCACACAGACAGGAAGTATTTTATTGTCCGTTTGGGATCAACAACCTTAGAAGGGGTGTAATAAAGCTGAGTGAGACAGGATTTAGACCAAACAAAGAGTGTGGGACGCTTTATGCCCACTGAGAACTGTCACAGCTCTGCAGTGTTACAGCTCCAAGCTCTGGGGGCATCTGGGCTTGCCAAGCCACAGTGGTCCCTATCACAGCATATCTGCAGGCGACAGACAGGAGGTGGCAAGGGAACGCACCCCCACGTGCCGCTGAGGAGCAGTGAGCGCTCCTACAGTGTCAGGGCATTGTTTCCATGGACATCAATGCTTCCTCTGATTCATGTTTCTGTTTTCTGTAGGGTGCATTGGTTGACTTGATTTCACATAATAAGAAAAAGGAATAATTTTAACCCCCCAAACTTGATTGAAAAGATGCTGACAAACAGCCTCTAACCCTCAGCCTGGAGAAAGCTATTTTTGTACAGCGTTTATTTTTTCTTTGTTGGCATTAAAATATCTGATTAATTAAATCTGAATTCTTTGGTCTTAACAATGTGTTTCTTGGAACACTTACTTTGAGATAACGTAGAATGGAATTTGGAAAACAGCCCTTTGTTTATGAAGGAAGTGCTAGCAGGATCTAAGCATGCTTATTAATGTACTTTCCCCTACAGAACACATTCCACTGTTTCTACATCAACATGTCTGAATCAGAAAGACCATTATCTCTAATGTGTATTATAAAGCAAAATACAGAGTTCTTTACATCTGTTTACTAAGTGAGGGTTTTTTGGGCTTGTGAGTTTTAATTTTTTTTTTTTTTTTAAGACACGGTTTCTCTCTTTAGCCCTGGCTTTCCTGGAACTCACTCTGTACTCACTCTGTAGACCAGGCTGGCCTCGAACTCAGAAATCCGCCTGCCTCTGCCTCCCAAGTGCTGGGATTACAGGCGTGCGCCACCACTGCCTGGCGAGTTTTAATTTTTTTGAGACAGGATTACTCTGTGTAGCCCTGGCTGTCCTGGGTCTCTCTTTGTAGACCAGGCTGGCCTCAAAGTCACAGATATCCCCCTGCCTCTGCCTCCACAATGCTGGGATTAAAGGCGCGTGCCACCACCAACACATAAGTATCTTTTAACAAGACAAAGTAAGAGAGGGCGCAGAGCTGCAACTGGAAAAGAATGGAAGGCTCTGAAGAGCCAGAGAAGGACTGCACACTCTGGCGGCCGGGAGCTTTCAAGGGAGCTTCCCAGTGTCTTTCAGCTCTTAAGGGTCCTTGGGCATCCCAGGCCTGAGAACTGTGACACTGGCTACCACTGAAGACTGGGAACTACTTTATACTCAGAACTAACAACAGCCAGCCGCTGTCAAGGACAGAGGGAGGGATCCTGACTTCCTAAGGCTGTGCAGACTCTAGTGCCCAGGGCTTGGGGGCGGGGCAGCTGTAACAATAGAGGGACCCACCCACTGCTGCCCCTCCTGTCTACTGATGCTCAGAGTCAACGCCAATGGGTTCACGCTGCCAGCACCTTAAGAGCAGCACCTCCTCATCTGGGTAGCACACAAAAGGCTACTGGTTCGGAACATTGCTATGTTGTCTGGGCCGCCCCAGAACCAGTGTGCTCCAGTGATCTTCCTTACCAGCCTTCTGAGTAGCTGGTACTACAGGCACTGACCACTATGTCCAGGCTAAACAAGAAGTATTTATTTATTCATTGGTTTGTTTGCTTATTTTTCTTGAGACAGGGTCTTACTATGTAGCTCTGATGGGCTGTGAACTAGCTATGTAGACCAGGCTGGCCCACAACTCACAGATATGCCACAAGATCTATCTGCTTCTGCCTCCCAAGAATTAAATGACTGACCACACCTGGCTTAAATAATACTTTTTTTTTTCATTCTTAAAAGTTTTTTTATTCCTTACCTACATTACATCCCAAGTGCAGGAATGTATGTAGGTAACTCCACTTCTCCCTGTCCCCCTGCATCCCCCTCTCCCTCAGATCCACCTCTCCCTCCCTTAAAAAACAAAAAACAAACAAACAAACAAAAAACCCCAGGCCCCTAAGGGCTATCAAGGCTGGACTAGGAGATCCAGTATGTGGAAAAGGGTCCCAAGCACATGCTAAAACATCAGAGACACCCCCAATCCTGCTGTTAGGGGTTCCACAAGAACATCAAAATATACAACCATAACTGGTATGCAGAGGACCTAGCTCAGATCCGTATGTGGTCAGTGATGGTTGCTTAAGTCTCTGTGAGCCCCTGTGAGCCCTGCACTTTGATTCTGTGGGTGTTTTCTGTGGTGTCCTCCATCCCCCTGAATCCCACAACCCTACCCCACTTCTGCAGGGTTCCAGAGTTTGGATGTGGGTCTCTGCATCTGCTCCCCTCACTTGCTGGACGGAGCCTCGACTCCTCCTTCAGCCTCTCTTTGGCCCTGACGGCCCTCATGTGCCTTCCAGGGCTGGGACTAGAGCGTTGTACTCTCTACTGTACCACTCTACCTAACATCCTTATAGGTCTCAACGCAAAACTCTCACTTAAGATGTCAATTTCAAAATTGGAAGAGTAAGAATTCAAAACAACATAGAAGCAGTAGGAGAGGTTAGTCACTCACGCGCCCTGTAGTTTGCAATTTGCATAGATGAATTTATCTGAAAATTCACAGCAAAAGTGTAAAAATTATGCCTTATTTCATAGGCTTTGAGAACTAGTCCATACTTATTTTCTAGAAAACTGAACTTTAGGACTTAAAATAAATGTGCATGTTTTATTTTAGTGTTTTAAAAATATTTATTTTTATTTCACGTGTATTGGTGTTTTGCCTGCATGTATAAGACTGTCGTCACACTGGCGCTATGGACAGCTGTGACTTGCCTTATGGGTACCGGTAATCAAACCCAGGTCCTCGGGATGAGCAGCCAGTGCTCCTAAGTACTAAACCATCGCTCCAGCCCCTTATTTTAGCATTCTAAAAGACATTTTCCTCTTATGTATGTTGGCTCCTCCTGTTCTGGCCAAGCGTCTCAGAAGAGGAAGATGGGAACTTTGTCTCTGTCTAGGTTGTTCAGAACAGCAGCCTGCAGGGTCCTTAGAGGAGGACTGTAGCTGGGAGGAGCAAAGGTTGTACCCACCCATCCGGAGAGGTTCCAGTCTGCGCTCCTTCTTGACACTGTTAATTTCTAAGAACTGTCGGATAGATCCTGAAGGAATTAGCAATCCACCATGTCTGTGTCTGGGAAGAGGTGTACGAGAAAATGCTTGGGGGGGGGCGGGGAGGAGAGGTGGTGGGCTCACCCGTTTGGGCAAAGGCGAGAGTTGATGTTGGGAGGCTGATGGAGATTCTAATCCAAATTTCTAAGAGAGGGAACAGGCATTGTCGCTAGGGGACAACCGAGGAGTCTGCCTCTAGAACACCGGGGATGGTCACCAGCAGTGGCAGAAGATGCTCTGGTTCCTGCCACTTCTTCCTCAGCATCCCTGAAAGCCACCTGGGACCAGGTTCCTCAGGACAGTAGGAACTCAAAGCACTGAACTGAGGAAATGATTTGTCACGTTATGTCAAAGATAGGCTTGAGAGGCCACAAGGGGTCTCTCTGCTTGACCTAAGCCTGCACATGGGCTTTGCTCCATAGGTGAGGTACGAGCAGGAGTTTGCCTCAGCCTGTGCTCACTTCCTGCGCTGGTGAGTGAGGGCTGCCTGCTGATGAATCACGTTCATCAAGTCCATAGAAGACCATAGAAAATAGCCATTTCTGTTCAAGCACAGAAGCAAGGCAGAGGAGTTCCAGGAGGTGACGAAGTGGCCTTGTTCTCACACTTGTCACAGTGATAAAATATTATGACTAAAAGAACCCAGTAAGGAAAGGGTTTATTTGACTTATAATTCCAAGTTACAGTCCATCATTTTCAGGAAGGCAAGAGCAGAACTCAAGCAGCTAGTCATGTTCATCTGTCTTATATACTTCAAGACTCCCTTCCAGCCGGACGGTGGTGGCACACGCCTTTAATCCCAGCACTTGGGAGGCAGAGGCAGGCGGATTTCTGAGTTTGAGTCCAGCCTGGTCTACAGAGTGAGTTCCAGGACAGCCAGGGCTACACAGAGAAACCCTGTCTGGAAAAAAAAAAGACTAAAAAGACTCCCTGCCTAGGGAATGGCACTACCCACAGTGGACTGGATCTTCCTACATCAATTAACAATCTCAACACCGGTCCCCCTCCTCCCTCCACATGACCACAGGCCAACCTGGTCAAAACAATTCTTCATTGGTGCTCTCTTTCCATGTGATTCTTTCTAGGTTATGTCAAGTTGTCTGTTTAAATAAACCATCACAGGCCTGCTGCTAGATCATTTGGCTAATGGCCAAGGACACCCAAGTATGGGGCCCTATAGAAGGTACAGGACCAATCTTTCCTTCAGGTGGATACAGTTGGGGGATGACTTAGAAATATACCCTAGTTGTAAGACTCTGGCGAGCCTTAACTTACCAGAGACACCTTGAGTGAACAACGTGGAGTAGGAATGGACGCGAAAGCAAGAGGAATCTTATTGTTCCAGCATGCTGGGGTTGCCCTGCCCATGAAGGAGAGAGAGAATAACCCTGTGCAGCCCGTTCGGTGAGCCTTTATACAGTTCTCAAAGCAGCAGCCATTAGGCACAATGTGATTGGCAGACCAATATGACTTTTAAACTGATTGGTCCTTAGGGAATGAGGTGTTGAGGACTTCCCTTGTCTTTGGTGGCCAACAGTCACGAATGTGCTCTGAGCCTCCTGCTTGCAGGTGACCGATGGTCAGTTCCCCCTCCCTGTGGTCTGAGAAATGTAATTAGCCCCTCCCTTCCAGAGGGGAGGGATGCCTATGTTCCTTATGACCTTTCTCTTCCAGGAGGGGAGGGGTCTGGTGGAATTTTCCAAATGCCCTGAGCTGACCTCTTCATAGTCACTATGGTGCATCAGCCAAAGGTCCTGGCTGGCTACCCTCTACCACTTTTCATATACATGCATGTACACACACACACACACACACACACACACACACACACACAGCCATTCCTCTCATGTCTGGGTTCATAACCTCACACTTTACCCAAGACCACACCCCTTGCCCATCTTGCACATGAACAAAGAGGAGCTGAGATCCTGAAGGTGCTTTCAGCAGACCCCTCCCAGGGGCAATGTGAGTTTCACAACAGCTGTCCCAGCTAAGGCCCGAGAGCTGGCCTCGGGTGACTCTGTTGCTCCTCACAGACTCCCAGGCACCCACAGCATTCCCTAGTACCCTGAGAAACTGTCTTAGAAAAGCTAAGGGTGCTGGCTGGAGGAGGTGGAGAAGTGACGGCAGGTTATCTTACTGTAAGTACCAGACAGTGGCAGTGTTATCTACTGGGAGTCAATGCCGGTCTGAAGGCCTGGGAACACCACCACTCAGTAGATAGGAACAAGGAAATGGCGTCCTGGAGAGCTGATTCGATACCTGCAGCTTCTGTTGCTTAGCTTTGTGAATACCTCAACCCCCCTCCCCCCAAACAACCCAAGCTGCCACCCACACTGCATAAGAGGCACTCAGCAAGATACTGTTTGCAAAGTGCCACACCTTGCATTTTAATGAGCACTGGTCTGGGTAAAATACAAGACAGTTTGTTGGGAACTAGAGTAACAACCAGGGGAGGGCCATGTGGCAGGGGGGATGGGGAAATCCAGGATAGGAGTCCCTGGCTGGTTTCATGGCTGGTGCAGGTGCAGCCACACAGAACAGCCTCACCCTGGAAGGGTGGGTGGGGACCTTCTAGCTCAGTGGCTTCGCTGTACATTTTGGGCAACCGGGGTCCAGGGAGGAGCTGCTGTATTTCCTTAGTTCACACCTCTCTGGGCCAGGCTTTACACCAGAGGCTGGGACTAGAGTATGCAGACAGGAAATTAGCCTTTTTTGGTTTTGTTTTCCTTGTTTGAAACAGGGTTTCATGTGGCCCAGGCTGGACTCAAACTCATCATGTAGTAGAGGATGATCTGCCACCACCTTTTTGAGTATTGGGATTATAGGCATGTGCCACCATGCCCCATTTATGCAGTGCTAGGAATGGAACCCAGGGATTTGTGCATGCTGGGTAAGCAGTCTACCAATTCAACTGAATCCCAGCCTTGTGTAGAAAATTGCAAACATTGTACAGAAAGTTTCCTTATCTGTAAACATATTTTTAATCTGACAGATGTAATTGTCATCTCAGAGGCTTACTGCTGAATAAACTCACCCTTTCTAGTTATTTCTGAACTCTGGCTGGCTGGTTCAACTCAGCTGTTCTAGCTTAAACTCCTCTCCAAGCTGACTGATTCAATCTGTCCTCTCTCATCTTCTCACTGAATTGTTCTGCTTGGCCTCATGCTAACTTTGACAATCTATTCTAATCTTCTGGCTTCTTCTCATTTTCTGGCTTGTTCTGTCTTCACCTGTATCTAGCTTGTTCTCTTTGCAACCTGTCTTTGTAAAACTGTCCTGGTAAAACTGCCATAACACACACACACACACACACACACACACACACACACACACACAGGTAAGACTACAAGGAGCCTTATGCTGCAAGATATTTCCTATCTGTTCACATTTAGGCAGTGAGAGACCAGTGATTGGAGGGGAGAGAGGAGGAGGAGCTAAGAGAAGTGAGGGGCAGAGAGAGGCTGGGTAGACCAGATGGGCAGAGCAGAGAGGGAGACGCAGATATCCAGATGGCTTCGGACGTATTTCTGGTGTTTTGGCGAGGTTAGAAATATTGGGATAAGACTTATCATAGTAAATTGGCATTATGTAATTGGGAGTTTTATATACATAAATATATTTGGTTAACTATTCAAGTTTAAGAGTCATGCTTTACCGGAAACTTGGAAGGAGTGGCGCAGAGACCTGGCAGGGCAGAACTCTTTATTAATTAATTACCTATTACAGCCTTAACTTACAGGAGACCCCCTGAGTGAGTAACATGGAGACGGGAATCATGAAAAAAGCAAGAGGAATTTTATTTAATCCAGCATGCTGGGGTCACGCTGCACATGGGGAGGAACAACTCCATGCAGTCCACACAGCAGACCTTTTAGGGCAGCCGCCATTAGGCACAATGTGATTGGTAGAACAGTGTTACCTTTAAACTAATTTGTTGTTAGGGAATGTGGTAGGTGGCCAATGGTCTCAGAATAACTCTGAACCTCCCCTAGCTGCAGGGACCTCCCTGTGGTCTGAGGAATGTAATTTAGCCTCTCCCTTCTGGGAGGGGCAAGTGTTCCATGACCTTTCCAAAGTTCTGAGCTGACTCTTTCATTCCCCCCTTTTCTTTGTGCATGCTTCAATCCTGAAGCAATTGCTGGTATTTTGATAGCTCATACTCCTGGTCTTCTGTTTCTAGCTCTTTGTATCTCTGCTTTAAGATCATTAGCTGTACTGTGCCTATGTGTTTCTTTTTTCTTTTCTTATTTTTGGTGGGGAGTGGGTGGTTTGAGACAGGGTTTCTCTGTGTAGCTCCGACTGTCCTGGAACTCACTCTGTAGACCCAGGCTAGCCTCAAGCTCAGAAATCCACCTGCCTCTGCCTCCCAAGTGCTGGGATTAAAGGCGTGTGCCACCACCGCCTGGCACCTATGTGTTTCTTAACAATAGTGACCAAGCAGTCCAAAATGTAGGGGCCAAAGGCCAACAATAGCAGGAGAATAATTAAGGGAGCAGGATGGATATGCAGGTAGTTATAGGCAAGGGGAGGAGTTAAGGGGAGGAGACTGGAACTAGCCCCGACTCTGTTCTCTCTCTTCCACTTGGCTAGGCCTTTCCTCGCCTTAGCCATTGACTCTTTAACAACCCTGGGATGGTCTATATAAACGCCACACTCCTCAGTTAAGGCAGCACATAGCCCTCCTAGTCTGCACTCCTACTTCTGATAATGAAGTCAGTGACTGATGGAAGTTTCTATTCTCTATATCTAAATCAATGGCTGTCCTCAGACTGTCATAATTTTCCCCTAAGACCAGAGTAGAAGTCCTGGTGGCTGCCCCAGCCATCCCCAGCCCCAACAGAAGGGAGACAGTGAGTGCTGTAACAGGTTTGGAGGACGGGCACATAGGATTGGGGAAGGAACCAGAATCCAAAGGTACCACCAGGCAGTCATGATCAAGGTCGAGCGATCTTGAGCTTGAGTAGATTGTCTATCTTCTGTACCGTCCATTGGGGGTCTCTGGAGAGCGGGGTGTCTGCAGGTTTCACATGGGAAGCGTACACACAGGCCACAAAACTGTCTACCTTGAGGCCTGTGGAAGTGACTAGCAGAGCCAGGAAGAGTCCCTTCCATCAGGGTTCCAGCAACTGTCCCTGAAACCTCCTTATATAGATCCAGTCACCAGTCTTGAAGTGGTGAGGAGTCTCTGGCATCCCTGGAACATTTAAGGCAGACAGTTTGGGCCAAATTTCATGTTGTGGGATACCTCCTGGGAGGGCCCAGAGCACACCTAAGGAGTTGGAGTACCAAAGAGGATCTCAAAAGGGGTCAGATTGAAATGGCAGGGGCTGTTCCGGGCTCAGAACAGGGCTAAGGGGAGGGACACCACCCAGCCTGAGCCAGTTTCCAAGGTCAATTTAGTTAAGGTCTCTCAGAGGGTTCTGTTTATTTTCTCTACCTGCCCTGAGCTCTGGGGACAGTATGCCCAATAATGCTTCCAATTAGTCCCCCATATCTCTGTCAAACCCCGACTTACCTTAAGAGACAAAAGCAGGACTCTTGTCCAATCTAATTACCTTGGGCACTCTGAACCTTGGGAAAATTTCCTCTAATACCTTCTTTAGCTATCATGCAGCTGCTTCCTGCTTGGTAGGGTATGTCTCAACCCATCCAGAGAAACCATCTACAAACACTAGGAGGTGTTTGTAACCATATTTTCCTGCCATAACTTCTGTAAAATCTTTCATATTTTAGGCTGTTCTCCTCTAAGTCTTTTCCCTTACTCTTTGCTGCATAAGCATTCACTTGCTGGCATATCTTATACTATTTTATGTCTCTCTGGCCCAAAACCTGAGTCTTAGAAATATATACTTTAGGTCCCTTAACTACTTGGACAACCTTTTTATCCCCTAAATGAGTCCCTCTGTGCATTTGACCTAGTAAGTCTTTTATTTACATTCTGGGAAACATAGTTTTCCCTTCTTGTGTGTGCCATTGTCCTTTCTTGGTAATAGTTGGTAGGGTAGCTAGCAATCTGATTTTTTTTTTCTTCAGCATATTCTCAGTGAGGCATCCCTTAATTCAGTCCCATTTCCCAGTGGGTGTCTCTTGCAGGCCCATAACCAGGATAGGCTCCTGCATAGCCACTTCTGGAGCCACTGGATCTGCTGGTTATTGCTTACTGAGTCTTCCCTTCTGGCGTCCTGGCAGTGAATAATACTCACAGTTGCTAGCTTCATTAGGGCATCCAAGAGGTCCAAGATTTCCTGTTTGTTTCCTCTGATGTGAGCAGTCCTCTTGGCATATATCCCTGTGGACGTGGGCTGTGGCAAAGACATACCTGCTATCTGTGTGGATGTTAACTTTCTTGCTGGCTCCAAGTTCCAAGATCTTGGTGAGGGCAATTAGCTCCACTTTCTGCGTTGACATGCCAGGGGGTAGAGGTTCTACCCAGATGACATTTGTGCTGTCCACCACAGCAGCACCTGCCCGTCTCTGGCCTTCATGGAGAAAACTGCTCCCATCTGTAAACTAGGTAGCCTCGGCTTTAGGCACGGGTCAGTCAGAGAGGTCTCTCCTTTCGGGCCAGTTAGCTGTGGCCCGTCTGGCAGGAAGTATATCTGGACCCCCATTTTAGAGAGTATGTCTCACTCCAACAGAGAGTAGGGACAGTCTAGGGCGACCCTAAGTGAATGGGATACCTATCCTATCTCTAGGTCCACTGTCTTCGGGTAGTCCATGAATACATTTTGGTGCCAGTGGTTTCTTGGACCCTAGATCTTTTCTTGGAAACAGGGCCATTGACTTGGAGGACCGAGTGTTGAGCCCCTATGTCCACCAAGAATTTTCCCTCCACTTTCAGAGTTACCCTGTGTTTGGGGAGGGGGTCCAAACTGCATCTCCCCTAATCACTGTCTTCACCCAGGGCTAACACCTTTGCCATTTGGGGGCACTTTTCCCAAGGCCTAGGACTTCCTGCTCCTGGCTTCTGTTTGTTAGGGCACACTTGGGCCCAGTGGACTCTCCCCTTGCACTGGTCCTTTTCAAGGGGTTTTTGGTCTCTCTCTGATTAGAGTCTCTCTTCTCTGCTTTTCCTAACTAGCCAGGACTCTGTAGATTCCTTCCATGTCACTTTTTTTTCTTTTTCTTTGTTCTCTCTCCTCTGTCTCCCTGTCTCAGCAAACCGTACTAAATCCCTCAACAGTTTATTCTTTCTCTTTCTCTGCTCCTTCTCCTCTTCTGTCTCCCTGTAATGGCAACCTACATTAAATCCATCAACGGTTTATCCTGTCTTTCTAGCCTCTGAAGCTTTTCCTGATATCTCTACTAGTCTGGTCTATAAAAGCCATTGTCACAGTAGCTTTATGCTGGGATCATAGGGTGTATATTGGCAGAATGCCTCCAAGAGCCACTCTAGAAAAGCTGCAGGCGACTCATCTGGTCCCTGCTTAACCTCATGTACGTTGGTCAAATTTGTGGGTTGCCATTTGGCCCCCTTGAGACCTGCCAATGGAGTCTGGTGGTGGACTTTCAGCTGGCCCTTACCTTTTGCCATATTAAAGCCTTAGTCAGGTCTAGTCAGGGAAAGCACACTGTTCATGACAGCCTGATCAATCAATGGTGCCCCTGTGTCTGAGGGGGCATTCTTTCTGGCTTCCTGTATTATAAATAAAACAGTCTCAAAGAGATTAATCGTCCCCTTGGAAATCCCAGAACTGGTACCAGTGCTAGCGGGGCCATGGGAGCAAGAGTAGGAAGATATAGATAGGGAGGGTCTTGGAGCAACAGGTCTGCTGTTGAAGGGCCTTGGAGGATAGACTTCTCAGGTCTGGATCTTTCCACTTGCACATCTCTCTTCCTGAAGGCCAGAACCTGTGAGGTGGGTCTTGGGAAAGAAAGGCTTTTATCTATGAGGGGGAGGTGAGTACTTCACTAGATTCTTCTAGGTAACTGTAAAGACTTTCTCTTCTACTGCTTTGATCTGCAAGTCATAGATTCCTACAGGTAGGCCATTCAAAGAAGCAGAGACTAATTAACTTGCTTTTCAGTTGGTCTAATGTCCAATGTCATCAGTCTAAGTCCAAGAACACCAACAAACACTGAGAAAAACAATCAGTACAGACAGCTCCACCCTGTCACGAGCAGGCGTCTAGGTCCAAGAACACAGAACAAGATACTAACAAACACAGAGAAAAGAAACCACACACTAGGTGCTCCTGCCCATAGAGCAGGAACCAGATAACAGAGTTGTTCAGCCAGCTCCAGCCAGCCAAAACAAGCTAGGCGCTCCTGTCCATATGGCAGGAGCCAGATAAACCAGGTTATAACAAGACTCGGCTTCCGCTGTTACTGTCTTGCCATTTCCAAAAGAAGCAGAGCCTTCCCTGCTCTCTCCTGGAGGCCTGAAGCGTCCTTCAGTAACCTGTGGCCTCGACGTTATAGACACACGTAGGCTCTCTGAGCCTCCCAGACACTTGCAAGCAAACCACAAGTTCAGACAGGCTTACAGACTCAGACTTTGACAAACAGGGAGACAGACAAAAACAAACAAAAACAAAAACAAAAACAAAACCCCAGTGTTACCTGCTGGAGACCTCCGATTCACTGCTCCAGCCTGTCCCCACAGGAGGTCAGATTCCCAGCCAATGCTCCAAATGTAAAATTCCCAGGAGCCTTTAACTTACTGGAGACCCCCTGAGTGAACAATGTGGAGATGGAAATCAATGAAAACAGCAAGAGGAATTTTATTTAATCCAGCATGCACGGGTTACCCTGCACATGGGGAGGGAACGACCCCAGGCAGTCCATGCAGTGGACCTTTTTATGGTCCTCACGGGCAGCCGCCATTAGGCACAATGTGATTGGCAGAACAGGGTTACCTTTAAACTAATTGGTTGTTAAGGAATGGAGTAGGTGGCCAATGGTCTCAGAATAACTCTGGGCCTCTCTAGCTGCAGGGACCTCCCTGTGGTCTGAGGAATGTAATTTAGCCTCTCCCTTCTGGGAGGGGCTAGTGTTCCATGACCTTTCCAAAGTTTCTGAGCTAATCCTTTCACACACACACACACACACACACACACACACACACATACACCCCTTTCCCCTCTCACTATTCTTAAGTAGCCTCTCTTTCCTCTGCTGTTCTCAATGTGAGTTGGGCGTATCCTATCTCTGATTCATTCTGTCAAATCTTTCTCTGATTTGTCACTTTGCCCCTCAGTTAGACATCATTTTCAAACATGTCTTCTTCCTTCTATAAACCAACCTTACCTTCATTGTTAGGGATTAAAGGTGTATATTAAGGGTGTGTCAGTATTCCATTCAGATCACACTGTAATCCAGAGTGTGTCTACATTCAGCCCTCATATAGACCTAGGTTTTCAGATATGGTCCCTTGCCAAAACAGCCATGTTGCTGGATTAAATTTCCTCTACACATATGTGTTCCCCAGTAACATCCAACTAACTGTATTCATATTATGAAATCTAATAAATTACATTGTCTGATGCCACAGACACTATTTATACTTCACCAGTGTCCTGTGTGCATGCATATGTTCATGAGTGTCTGTTGTGTCTCTTTGAGTGTGTGTACATATGTCTCTGTCTCTCTGTGTGTCTCTGTGTGTGTGTGTGTGTGTGTGTACCTGTCTGTGTGTCTCTGTTTCTATGTATGTCTGTATGTCTATAAGTGGATACATGATGTGGATAGGCAGCATTGCTACCATACCACACATCTGCATGAGAACAGAAGGCTATGGATGGGGCAACTCTGGCATGTGATTGTAGGGCTGAGGGAGAAGAGAAATCATCTCTCTCCTGTGGGTATTCACTGCCTGCATGACTTGTTTTCATGGTCGAGAGCTGCTCAGGTGTCCTTCAGCAGCTGGGCTGCAAGTCTGATGTCATCGCATCTTCACACTCTCTTCCTCCTTAGGTTTGCCGACCCCCCCAACCCCCTCAGGGACTTGACAGTCTAGAAAGAAGGTCTTGTACCTTCTAGTTTCTATGGCAACTGTTGCTCCTGGTGACCACAGATGCAGGCCTGGCTTTCCCAGCCCCATAGGTAGCATCCCCACCCTAATCTGGTAGGAAGATGCTGAGCAGAGCTGTTGATGGCAGCTCAGCATGGTCCCACCCCCACGAAGCATGAATGCCCTTTACATAAAACCATTTTCACCTTCCCACCCACAAGTACCTGGTCCAGAACCCTACTCTCTCCCCCAGCGGTCTCTACACACAAATCTCTGCTTGGAAGTCACCTCCTACCTGCTCTCTCTCAGCTTCTTCTCCTGCACTCAAAAACAGACAGTTCGCTGCTCCTTTCTGAGCCAGAGATCTATCCTTTCATGACTATAGGAAGAGAATCAGGCTGCCCTCCACCAGTCAGTCCCTACCAACTCGTTCTTTTCTAGTGAGTCAGTAGCAGGAATAAAGGATGCAAACTGCCAGGTGAATTACACAGCGAGTTCTTCAAGCAGGGTTTGTTCTGACAGTAAAAATGAAATATGGCCATCCTCGTGGAGAAAACCAAATCCACCCTATCGGGAGTAGTTGGTGGCCCTGAAGTTCCAGCAGGATCTCCCCAGGTGAACAGATGAGGAGAACCACCAAAAGCTTGGTGCTAAATGAAGCACCTGATCACTGTGTGTGTATGTGTGCACATGCATGTCTGTGTGCATGTGTGTGCATAGGTGTGGGCATGTATGTGTGTGCCACACACATGTATAGGTGCCTGTAGAGGCTAGAGGAGGACATCAGATCCCTTGGAGCTGGAGTTTCAGGCAATTGTAGGAAAGAAGGGGAGGGGAGAAGAGGAGAAAGGAAGGAAGGGAAAGGGAACAGAAGAGGGGTGAGGAGAACAGAGGAGGGAAGGAGAAGAGAGAGGAGAGACAGTAACCAGCAGAATCTTGGGCCATATTCTCAAGGTCTAAGTGCTCTCCCTCTGTGAGTCTCAAGGCATGATGGGTCTTGGCATCTCTTACTTTATTCTTTTATTCCTTTCAACAAAAGGCTTCGATTTATAGCTCTAGTCTTTCTCCAAGTACCAACTCTTGAGACTCTCAGATCAGACAAGGTTCTGGAGTCCCTGGGATCAGTCCAGGCTGCCTCCCCACAGATGTTTCAGGCCCCTCCTCCCTTCCTCTTCTTCCTTCCTTGACCCAGGACAAGTCTCATGGTTTCTAGCTCTCATCTCAGAAGAGGAGAAAGGTGGTGGAAAAAGCTTTATGTTGCTTCCCCGTCCCAGCAATTCCTGGGGTTACCTAAGGAAGCTACATCCACTCCAGGGGCTTAAGTTTTCTCACCAAAAAATGAAAGTGACCAATAGACTTCCTGAGATGGGCAAGATCCTTGTCCTAAGCCGAGGGACTGTGTCACAGTGCCTGAGAAACTGACAAAAAGCTATTTGATGACTATTTCCTCTAAATTAAAACATTCCTGGCAGATAGCTCATCAAGATGCTGAAAATAAACAGAACTCAGACATCTCAGGAAGCTCCTGAGATCATACAGACAGTAGCAATTGCTGAGAAGGGATTCTGACCAGCCCAGCTGCCTGCAAGTCAGACAGATCTGGGGATGCAACTTTCCTGAGTCCTCACGCACAGCGGGGAGACTTTTCACTGCTGCAGCTGCTTTTGAGTCATCCACATCTCTGTAAGCGACTTTAATAAAAACCTCACCAACGCTGATTTGTGTGGAATCATTTCTTTGGTCTGTCGTTGGCTTCCTGTCTGGGGTGGAGACATACTTGTTCACATCTCCCCAGGAAGAACCACATAACAGAAGCAAAGCAGCAACTCCAGGTCACACTGGGGCACAATAGGAGAAAGACTCCCCTAGCCATGCAGGTCCTAAATGGAAGCCCCTAAACGGGATGGGGTGAGTTTGATGTATTAAGGCAAAATTGGTGCTAGCCTGGTGTGGCTTGAACAAGAGCCAGGCCCCATAGGTTCATAGATGTGACTGCTTAGTCATCAGGGAGTGGCACTATTTAAAAGGATTAGGAGGTGTGGCCTTGCTGGAGGAAGTGTATCACTGAGGGTGGGCTTTGAGATTTCCAAAGTCCAAACCAGGCCTAGTATCTCTCTTCCCGCTGTCTTTGGATCTAGATATAGTGCAAGCAGCTCCTCTTCCAGCACCACGACTGCCTGCACGCTGCCACACTCCCCACCATGATGACAATGGACCGAACCTCTGAACTGTAAGCAAGCCCGCTTAAATGCTTTCCTTTGTAAGAGCGGTCACAGGTATGGCGTCTCTCCACAGTAAACAGATCACTGACTAACATACCCGGGGTGATGCTGGAGAACCTCACCTATGCCTTTCCCCACGGAGTTCTAGTTTCCTTTCTTGTTGGTGTGATTAAAACACTCTGACCCAAAGTAACATGGGAGAGGAAAGGGATTCTGTCATCTTCCAGGTCACAGTCTGTCACTGAAGGGAGTCAGGATAGGAAGTCAAGTAGAGACTTGAAGCAGAAACCATGGAAGAATGCTGTTGCTGGGTTGATCTCTAGTTTGCCTGGGCTCATGGTCAGCTAGAATTCTTACACAAACCAGGACCATCTGCACAGGGAATGATGCTGCCCACAGTGGTCTTGGCCCTCCCACATCACTAAGTAAAAAAGTCCCTTACAGACATGCCCACAAAACAACCTGATAAAGACAATTACTCAATTGAGAGATTTTTTTGTTTGTTTGTTTTTTAGGTGACTCTAGGCTATGTCAAATTAGTAGTTATTGCTAAGTTGGGCAAGCAGGAAGTTCATTTCAACTGCAGTGTGGTGTGACTGGGATAGGCCATGCTACATTTTGTTAGAATCAAAGGTAGCTATATTTGCAGAGAAATAGAAAAAATGTGTGTGTGTGTGTGAGAGAGAGAGAGAGAGAGAGGGGAGGATGGGAGGGAGAGGGAGGGAGGGAGAGAGAGAGAAAGAGGGAGAGGGAGAGGGAGAGGGAGGGAGGGAGGGAGGGAGGGAGGGAAGGAGAGAGAGAGAGAGAGAGAGAGAGAGAGAGAGAGAGAGAGAGAGAGAGAGAGAGATTATTTTCAGCTACTCTCTAGTGAGACTCCAGGCAAGGACATTGCCCTTACCCCTGCCGAATGCAGCAGCTGCCGGGGCTTTCTGCACTCTCCACCCTGCCTCCTTCTCCTTCCTCCTCTTTCCCCTTTCCCCCAGAGCAAGGTGAGCTATGAACCAGCTTCTGGTGGAGCACGGGGTTGCCAGGAGTACCCTCCCTGGCTGTTTACCAGGTGTGTGAACAGCCAAAAAGAAAGTGTCTTGTCGGTTGTGAGGAGCCCGACGTCTGGGACTTAGGCCCGTCTCTGGCCCTAAGACAGCTCTCTGATCGGAATGATCTCAGCCTTGCTGACTGGGCATCAACTTCCCTCCTTGTTCTGTGATGACCTTTGCAAGACACAACCTTTGCAAGACACAGCCTCCTTTGAGAAGAGGAAATGGAAGCAGACACACTCTAACATCCATACTTTACATGTATACATACACACCATAAAAGCATGTGTGTTATTTAAATATATATGCAATCCTCTAAAACACATATAGAATTGAAACACAAACACACTAAAACATACATAAACATCGATGTGTTAAAGTGTATATATGTACACATACATTAAGGCATATATGATCTGCATGTGTGCATTCACATGTACATATATTACATACTAAAGAATTTGTCATCTACATATGCACATAAATACTCATCTCCGTTAGATTCTGTCACCACCTAGTGGCCTTAGTAAGTTATTTAACATCTTTAAAGTTCAATGCTAAGTTCAAATTGAACTCAGGGCTTCCTGTCTACAACGTAAAGAAAAGTCCTATGGACTTATGGGATTGCCATGGGCATCAGAGGAAGCTCTCTGCACTCCCTGTGGCTCTCCTTTGTAGCATGGGGGAGCTTCAGCCAGAAGGACACTGCTGCTCAGGTACCAGTGCCCACCGAGACTGGAAGTCTTAGGGGTTCTGAGAGGGGCCAAAGCAGCCTGGGGCTTCATCCAGGTAGATCTGACGCCCTCTTCTGGCCTCCTCGGGCACCAGCACTTATACACACATACCTACACACACTGGCCCCACCCCAATTCAAAATAAGAGTAATCTTAAAAATAAAATAAAAGCTTTGTCTTATAATATAGATATCTAATACACCTTTTCTAAGCGATACTGTAGATAGTAATGTAACACAGACATCTATTATGCTGTATTTCCCTATCAGTCAACTCAGAAGAGTTTCTAATTTCTTTGCTATTATTTGGTTTTTGAGGGTTTTGTTTTTGTTTTTTTTTGTTTTTGTTTTTGTTTTTTAAACTTATAGCCTAGTATGACTGGGCTCTCACTATGTAACCCAGGCTGGCCTCGAACTCGGAGTTCTGGGATTTCAGGTGAGAGCCATCACACCTGGCTCTCATTTTGTGTGTTATGTTTTCTTTTGTCATAGGCTGTTAGAAGTGTGCTTAACTTGCCAGTGCATGGGATTATCCAGGTGTCTTTCTGTTGCAGATTTCCAATTCCAATTCACTTCCAATTCAAATAACAAACAATTTATGCCTTTGGATTTGTGTTCTGAGTCCATTAACGTTTAAGATAATTATTGATATGATTGTACTGAAATCTATCATGATGTGTGTTTGTGTGTGTGTATGTATGTGTTTTAAAGACTTATTTAGTTTATGTATGTGAGTACACTGTCATTGTCTTCAAGCACACCAGAAGAGGACATCAGATCCCATTACAGATGGTTGTGAGCCACCATGTGGTTGCTGGGAATTGAACTCAGGACCTCTGGAAGAGCAGCCAATGCTCTAACCACTGAGCTATCTCTCCAGCCCCTACTTGTGCATTTTTATGACATCATATGTCTCCATCACAGACTCTATTGCTTCATTTAATGATTTTAGTGGTTGTTCTTGGGTCAGACACACCTTGAACTGCGTGTGGCCTGTCTTTGAGCCCTGTGATGCTGCTTCCTGAGAAGGGCCTCCACCACACTCTGCTTTCCTGTCTCCTCTCTTGGCCTCTGTGATTTGGCTGTCACTCATTCCACTTTCACAGCTGTTACAAACCCACAATACATTGCAACTAAACAATTATCTTTTAAAAGTATTTTATTTTTAATTATGTGTATAAGTGTATGGGGTGGGGTAGGAGGGTTGTGTACTTGAGTGCAGGTGCCCACAGAGGCCAGAAGAGGGCATCAGAATCTCTGGAACAGGTAGGTGGTACTTTGACTTGGAATGACCTACAAAAGAATATTTGGCTATAGGGAGTGGCACTATTAGGAAGTGTGGCTTTATTGGAGTAGGTGTGGCCTTATTGGTGTGGGTGTGGCCTTATTGGAGTAGGTGTGGCCTTGTCGGAGTGGGTGTGGTCTTGTTGGAGTAGGCGTGACCTTTTGGAAGAAGTATGTCACTGTAGGAGCAGGTTTTGAGGTCTTCTATCCTCAAGGCATGCCAGTGTGTTACACAGTAGCCTTCTGCTTCCTGCAGACCAAGATGTAGAACTCTCAGCTCTTCTCCAGCACCATGTCTGCCTGCACAGTGCCATGCTTCATGCCATGATGGTAACAGACTAAACCTCTGAGCTGTAGGCCAGCCCCAATTAAATGTTTTCCTTTATAAGAGCTTCTGTGGTCCCGGTGTCTCTTCACAGCAATGGAAATGCAGGGACTTGGGTATGAAATGTGATAGGCCTGACTATATTTCGGTATGGAGGAATTTGGGACTTTGTGTTAGGAAAGCAGTGGGATGCTTTAAGTACTACCTAATGGGCCATACTAATAGGAACACAGAAGACAGTGGTGCTGAGGGGGTTTGAGCTGTGTGGGCCTGGCTCAAGAGGTTTCAGAGGAGAAAGTTAGGAGATTTTAAAACAGCCTAGCATGGACTGTGTCGTGTGCTTACTAGTGACCATGCTTACCAGGAGCTATAATGAAAAGGCACAAGCTGAGCAAGAAAAGCTACAAAATGTTCAGTTTGAGGAGAAAGGGGGCACCAGGGAGCTAAATTCCGTATTCAAGGAAATAAATAGATTAAAGAAAAGCCAGATGTTAAATAGAAAAAAGGGAATAGTGACCTCAGAGCAAGACTCTACCCAGCTAAAATTTCAACTTGTGAAAAGAAATTAAAATTTAGGTTCAGGCTCTCTTTCCAGCTCCTTCCCCTCTCTCTTCTCATCCTCTCACCTCTCTGCCCCTCTTGGGCTCCCCTCCCCCTCTCTCCACGTGGTCATGGCCGGCCTCTATTCTCTCTCTTCTCTCTCTCTCTCTCTCTCTCTCTCTCTCTCTCTCTCTCTCTCTCTCTAATATTCTCTAAATAAACTCTATTCTATACCAAAAAAAAATTTAGGTTCAGATGTGATGGTACACGCTTTTAATTCCAGCACCCAGGTGACAGAGGCATGCAGATCTCTGGGTTCAGGGTCAGCCTGGTCTACAGAGTAAGTTCCAGAATAGCCAACGTTAGGCAGTGAAGAAAACCATGAAAAACAGAAAGCTGGGGAAGATGTCATTGAACAAGGAAGCCCATGTTCCAGCCCCAACAAGCAGCAGAACATCACAGCTTTGGCTGTGTGGTTCTGGCTTTAGAATCAAGAATGGAATTTTCCTCTGGGACTAAGGAAAGCTGATGAGGCCAGGCATGTGTCAGGGGTGTCCCTGCGTGGAGGCCCAGAAAGGCCATTGTGAGTCTGAGAAGATGAAACTTGCATTGCCTGGGAGAGCCTGAGATGTTAGAGATGTCAGAGCCATGGGATGCCTGCCGAGGAAAGCTGCTGACAGGGAGGGGAACCAGCCAAAGAGAAAGAAAGACGTGTGTTGCAGTCATCAAAGCTGAAAGGAATTGGAGATCTGAAAGCATTTTTACATCAGACATGGAAATGCAGAGTTTGGAGTTTGTCCGCTAGTTTTCAGTCTTGCTTTGGTCCAGTGTCTCCTCACTGTGTTCTCTTCCCTACGTTGGGGATGGTAATGAATATTCTGTGCCATGTGTTCAAAGTATGTGATCTGCCTTTTGATTTTGATTTTATAGGGGACTACAGCTACGAGATTGCATGAATCTCAGAAGAGATTTGAACTTTAGATGTTGAGCCTGTGATAGACTCTGGGGACTTTTAAGGTTGGACTAAACGCATTTGCACTATGTTATGGCTACGAGCCTATGGGGGCCAGGGGGTGGGATGTGGTGGTTTGAACCGGCATGGCCCCCATAGACTCGGGGTTTTGAATGCCTGGCCCGTAGGGAGTGGCACTATTAGGAGGTGTGGCCTTATGGGGGAAGTCTTTCACTATGGGTGTGGATTTTGAGGTCTTCTATACTCAAGGTATGCCAGTGTAGTATACAGTCTCCCTCTGCTTCCTGCCAATTAAGATTGGCCTGTCAGCTCTTCTGACATGGTGTCAGCACCATGTCTGCCTGGACACTGCCATGCTTCACACCATGATGATAATTAATCGACCTAAGCCAGACCCGATGAAATGTTTTCCTTTATAAAAGTTTCCTTTATAAAAGTTGTCTCTTTACAGCAATGAAACCCTAACTAAGACAAGGTGGTGGTGTTCTACCTAATGTTGGTCTTGGGAATTGAACCCTGGGTTTTTTCAAGAGCAATACTCACTTTTTTTTTTTTTTTTTGAGACAGGGTTTCTCTGTATAGCCCTGGCTGTCCTGGAACTCACTCTGTAGACCAGGCTGGCCTTGAACTCAGAAATCTGCCTGCCTCTGCCTCCCAGAGTGCTGGGATTACAGGCATGTGCCACCACTGCCTGGTTGCAATACTCACTCTAAATAACTGACCCATCTCTCCAGACACTTGTTTTTTTTAAAAAAGAGATTTAAAGTCAGAAAAAAACACACCTTCTCTTTGTGTACATACTCACCACCTTTGGAACACATCACTGTCTCAGTGCTCAGCCCACGATCGACATCCGGCAGGAGCCTGCTCATACAGCTTCCTTCAGTTCCCACCTCAGGCCTACTGTGCTGCAGCTGAGATGCTCTTTGAGCCTGTTCTTTGGTGAGGGTCTTCCTCGCCTAGATTTTTAAGTTATATTAAATGATATCAACAGTGTTAATGCTTTTTCTTTGTTACCTTAAAAAGATAATCTCTCCATGGTCTTCCGCTTGCATGGTTTCTAACAAGGTAAATTTTTCTCCATATAAAATTGATTTCTTTCCTTACCACTGAAGATGTTTTTTACCACCATCACAAGTTTTGCTATGGTGAGCTTTGATTTGGTGATTTGGCTTTGTGTATGTGCGTGTCCCTGTGTATACATGTGTGTGCATGCTTGTGTACATGGAGGCTGGAGGTAAACCTTGAGTGTCTTTCTCCATCACTGTCATCTTATCTTTGAGGCAGGGTCTCCCACTGGACCCAGAGCTCACAAAATAGGTGTCTTCTACGCCCCAGTACTTGGGTTACAAGCACACTGCACCATACCCAGATTTCTCACATAAATTCTAGAGTTTCAACATGGGTTCTCATGCTTATATGGGAGGAACTTTACCAAATGAGCATTTCCCAAGTTCCTTTTTTGACTTGTAAAATGTCTCGTGCTCTGTGAGTTAGTTGAACTTATAAATGTGTTATACAAAGTTTCCATCAAATCGTTCATTTTCTTCTCTATTTCTGTTTCTTCTTCCCCTTTCTGTCATTTCAAGTCCTCGTATGTTAGATTACTTGACATTACCTCTTGGACATCCCACCTCTCACGCCTGCGTGAGGCCTTGCTCCTGTCTCTCCCTTCATTCTGGATCGTTTCTGTTGCTAATGCGTGCTGGCTAGTTTTATGTCAACTTGACACAAGCGTTAGTCTTTGAAAGGAAGGAACTACGATTAAGAAAATAACTCCAGACAATCATCCCAGTCTGTAAGCAAGCCTGAGAGCATTTTCTTAATTAGTTATTGATGGGGGAGGACCCAGCCCATTGTGGGTCGCCATGTGGGTCATCACAGCAGTAGTGTCTTAGTTAGGGACTATTGCTAGGATGAAACACCATGCCAAAAGCAAGTTGGGAAGGAAAGGGTTTATTCAGCTTCTGCTTCTGCATAGTTCATCTTCAGGGAAGTCAAGTCTGGAAATCAAACAGGGCAGGAACCTGGAGGCAGGAGCTGATGCAGAGGCAATGGAGGAGTGCTGCTCACTGGCTTGCTCCCCATGGCTTGCTCAGCCTTTCTTTCTTTCTTCCTTCCTTCCTTCCTTCCTTCCTTCCTTCCTTTCTTTCTTTCTTTCTTTTTCTTTCTCTCTCTCTCTTTCTTTCTTTCTTTCTTCTTTCTCTCTCTCTCTTAATTATTTTATTTGCTTACATTCCAAATGTTGCCCCCTTCCAAGTCTTCCCCTCCCACCCCCTGCTTTCTTATAGAACCCAAGACCACCATCCCAGAGGGCTGGGCCCTCCCTTGTCACTCATTAATTAAGAACATGCCTACATGAGCCAGCCCTGAGGGTGTGAGAGCAGGAGAACTGGCCCAACCCCTCAAAGACTGCAGCACTTGGGAGAGTGGGCCTCACATCTTGACTGGACAGCACAGCAGAGCTGGCTCTGGAGGAATGGATGTTGGTGAGCCGGCCCAAGGACACGAGAGCAGGGGAGCTGACCCTGCTTCCTGTTGGTGGCAGCATTGGGTGGCCTATCAGCGTCAGCATCACCACCCATCCACGCCCAAATCTATATCATCTGCAAATGGTCGGGTCATATGAAAGGGCCAGTCCTGCTGATCCAAAGCTGCAGGATCTCCATGACACAGGGCAGCAGCAGCATAACCAGGAGGAGGCCCAGTGGAGATCCAGTATTGATGGTGGCATAGGAGCCGGGGATCAATGGCTCAGTGCAGTGCACATTTGCAAGTGAAGATGTGTGGACAGAGGATCTACTGTGGGGCACACTGGGACACACTTCAGCTTCCCTGATGAGATGTTTGTTTTCTATGCTTTGTTTGTGTGGCTTTTATTTTGGAGGGTGGTTTTCAAGGAAGGATATAAGGGGGTACGGAGATGAGCTGGTATTAGGTGCATGATATGAAACTCACAAAGAATCATAAAGAGGTTAGAGGGGAGAGAGAGAAAGAGGGAGAGAGAGAGAGAGAGAGAGAGAGAGAGAGAGAGAGAGAGAGAGAGAATGCTTACAGCAGGATCTTATGGAGGCATTTTCTCAATTCAGGTTCCTTCCTTTTAGATCACTGTAGCGTGGCGTGTCAAGCTGACATAAAACCAGCCAGCACAAATAGTAACCCCAGCTAGGGTACCACGTCTTCATTTCTCTGTGCCCCTGTTCCCTAGTCTTTTCCTCAGAAGTACCCTTGTAAAACATTGGTTTATTACATTTTATTTATCAATTTTGTTTGTGTGAGAGCCATGGTGTCCATATGAAGGGCAGAGGACAACTTTCAGGAGCTGGTTTACTCCTTCCACTGTGTGGGTCCCGGGAACTGAACTCAGGTCCTCAGGCTTGGTGGCAAGCACCTGTACCGCTGTGCCATATCTCTGGCCCCTGCTGCTTGGTATTTTTTTAAATGAATGAATGAATATATATATATATATATATATATATATATATGTATATATATATATGTATATATATATATGTGTGTGTGTGTATATATATATATATATATATATATATATATATATATATTCTGTAGCTCTCTTCAGACACATCAGAAGAGGCCATCAGATCCCATTACAGATGGTTGTGAGCCACCATGTGCTTGCTGGGATTTGAACTCAGAACCTCTGGTAGAGCAGTCAGTGCTCTTAACCACTGAGCCATCTCTCTAGCCCTGCTCTGATATTCTTGAGAGCATTTGGAAGCGAGCTGGTGTGGGTGTCTCGACTGGTGGAGTTCATTGGAAACAGGCTCTCTGTGGTTTTTTAATTAATCACAAGATTGTCATGAGTGGATTCAAATTCCTTTGATAAACACAGCTTATAAGTTCAAGTAAACAGACACAGTTTCTCACAAGAAACAGTTAAACAGATGTCATTTTCAATGACAAACATCCAAAGGCTTAAGCTCCAGCCAGCAGGGTTTGGGAGATAAACCTTAGGATATTGCAAGGAAGCTCTGCCCTTTCTGGTAAATAACAACCACGGCAAATATTTGCTGGGGGCTGGCTTTGCCCAGTGTGCTTCTACGTGTATGAATCCATTAGAAACCCCATTTTGTAACAGCAAGCCAGAAGCAAAGGCTCGGTGTAATTTAAAATGCCTAGCTGCCGGCATACGACTACTTGCAGCCTGCTTCTCCCTGATCTGAATAAACACAGGGTAAAGCAGACACAGAGCCTCGCTCTCCCCAAGCCTCGTGAGCCAACGGCTTTATTACACTGAACTTCTTCTGAGATTTCTCATTAATCACAGCTGAAGCGCGTAGCCTCTGATCTGAACTTTAATTATGAAACCCCGAGGTTCGATGGTTTTCCGTTCTCCAGTCTGAGCTTCATTCGCCCGGAGTTGGAATCTGTACTTTGTCCTTAAAGGACAATAGGTGCAGGGCGTGTACTTCCTGCTCCTCCTCGGTTTCCTCCCTGATAGGATAGGAATGATTCTATTATCTACCTGTAGCGTACTCTGAGGACTGAGATGTCAGAACTGGGAATGGGGAGGGTGCCTGCTTGGAGAGCACAGCCAAGAAAGAGAAGGACTCTATCTATCATGGGGCTTGGTAGGGGAAGTCTTACTGGAATGAGGTAAAGGCATCTGGAGCCCGGCAGCCTACAGGGGTCAGTGAGGCCGAGTCCAAGGCGGCAACAACAAATACGGGCCAAGCAGCAAAGGTGTGGTCTTGATTTTATAGCCGAAGTCCAGACTGCTCTGTGATACACATCTGTGATGCTCTCCTCCTCCTCCGTGTGTCTGTCTGTCCGTCTCTCTGTCTGTGTCCCTTGCCATACCTCCATTCGCTCTATCATTGACCCCCCCCCCCCCCGAGAAGTGAGACACAGACAGTACCTTCTGTGTCTGTGCCTTCAGGTTTACGTACCTAAGAATCCAGCCACCTGGGACTTAGCCACCCTGGAAACCTCTCCTTGTCCGTCTATCCCACTAGGTCCTGGGCTAATCACGTCCCCTGGTCTCAGGTGCTGTGCCAGTGAAAGTGGTCGGGAAGAAGTGGCTCACGCGCTCGGAGCCTCGCCTGTTGCAGCTGGGAACAGGCAGCTTCAGACCTGGTGCTAGGGCCTTCCCCACAGTTTCCAGGAATCAGAGGTGGGCCAGGGAGTCAAAGCACTTGCCACACCAATGTGGGGACCTAAATTTGGACCCCCAGAGCCCACACAAAGCCAGACATGATAACACATGTCTTTAATCCCAATTACCTTAGGGCAAGACAAGAGACGAGGCCAGGAGACTCCCCCAGAGCTGCAGGCACACTGCTTGTGGACTGACTGTGCTTCTGTTCCCTCTGCTGTGAATTTTCTCCCCTGCTGTGATGGACTGGACCTCAAACTGGGAGTCAGAGTAAACCCTTCTTCCTTCTTCAACTTGTCTTTGTCAGGTCTTTACTATCAACACAGGAAGAACAGCCATCTTAGTTGTGTGTCAATTGCTGTAATAACACACACTGGGAAGGAAAGGGTTTATTTCATCTTACAGTTCTACATCCTAGTGTGTCACCAAAGGACATCAGGGTAGGGACAAGAGGCGGGGGCTGAAGCAGGGGCTGTGGAGGACTGCTCCTTACTGGTTTGCTCCCCACAGCCTGCTCAGCCCGTTATTTTTTTTAACACAACCCAGGACCTCCTGCCCAGGGGCAGCATAACCCACAGTGGGCTAGGCCCTCCCACATCAATCATTAATCAAAAAATGCCCCACGGTCTGATGCATAGGCTAAGATCACGGGGCATTTTGCTAGTGTGAGTCCCTCTTCCCAGATGAATGTAGTCTGTGTCAAGTTGACATAAAACTAACCAGGAAAGGAGCTAAGACACTGGTCATAGGTGAAAGAACTTGATCAGAAGATTTTCACGTCCTTCTGCCCGCCTCCCTCCCCCCCCCCCCCCATGACTAATCCAAAGTGCCCAGGCCTGTGTCTTGCTTTTCCTGCAGGCAAACTCCAGTCGTCCACAAGAGGGTGCTGTGGAACCAGGGAATAGGGAATCTCCGGCGGCTTCACTTGGTGAGCAGGGATCGGTCCTAAAGGGTTTAAATGGAATGAAAGAGGGCCGGAGGACTGCACCCTGTTACAGACTCTCTGCCTCCAGGTTCAGTCTCTTATTATCTATGGGTACCCGTCCTTCCCCTCAGTAAGCTGGGAACTCCCCAGGGTCTGACCTGTGGTCCCCGAGACCTGGTTCCTAAGGTGGAACAGGCCAAATAAACTGGATATGGGTGTCCCTGGAGCACGGGGAGTACTGAACCGTACTCGCTCTGGAAAAGACTGCAGTGCATCCAATTGCCAGCTGGGATCTGGAGACCAGGAGCGCTCTGAGAGACAGCAGGAGTCAGCAAACCGAGTGATGGTATGCACAAGGGCAGTTTGTTAATGTGCTGGGAGCCAGGGGACACTCGTGGGAGGAGAGGTCGCACAAGCTTTACTGAGAAGTGTCACTAGCCTGGCAGACAAGACAGAGTGGGGAGGGGCCGGGGACGCCGCAGAGATTGTCCCTGCACAAACACCTGGCCCCAGGGAAGTCTTCTCTCTGTGGCAGTCTGGTCACTGGATCAACATCAGATCTGCTGTAAGGTGGGACCTTGCTGGGCTATGTGGCTCCTCCTCTCTGAGTCCTCACTTTACGACCCTCAAAGTGAACGAATTTAGAAACGTGGGTGCCGTTTCTAAAAGCATCCACAGAAGTAGAGTGATTATATCTGCTTGCTTTGTGGGAAGGGTGTGTGGAGAGGTAGACAAGGATTCCGGCTTTTTATTTGTCTGACTTTCTGTCCTTCTGTAATGTTTGAGGGCTTGTTTTTGGTCAGAGGGCAGAAGGATCAGGAATGTAAGGCCAGTCTCAAGTACGTGAGTTCAAGGTCAGAGTGGGCTACAGGAGAGCCTTCCTTAAGAAAAAAATTTGAGTTTTTTTGTGATAAAAGGCATATTTTTTAAAAAAAAGAAACCCAAATAGAACATTATGTTTAAAATAAAGACTATCCGACATACCTGCTCATGTGACAGAAAAATAAATGATGGGCCGGTGAGATGGCTTGGCAGATGACGCGCTTGCCACCAACACTGACAACCAGAGTGACAACCAGGCCCCAGATGGCAGAAGGAGAGAACGGACGCCTTAGAATTATTCTAACCTCCACATGCCCTTCCCCCTTCCCCCTTTCTCCTTCCCCCTCTTTTCCTACGTGATTCTCTCACCCACGGGGAGGGGCGGGGCTCCAGCCTGGTGACTACACCCTACTCTGGGCTTCTTCCTCCTGTGGCCCCCAGATCACTTGGCCCCAAGGATTCAGTGAGCACCCGGCAGTCTGGCTCAAGTTCACATACTAAGGCTCCGTCTTCATGGACTGTCCCAGGTAGCCAGCCGCCAAGGGCACCCCATCTTCCCCACAGTCTGCATTCACCTGAGCTCCCTGAATCCCGGGGAGGTACTGGAGACATGCTAGGCAGTCATGAGCACTGCCGGTCTTTCAGAGTTCCAGGGTTTGGTTCTCAGAACCCAGGTGGTTCACAAAGCCTGTGACGCCAGCTTCCGGGCATCCTATGGTCACCCCTGGCTTCTGTGGGCACCACCACACACACTGTTGTTACACACATTGTGGTGGTTTGAATGAAAATGGTCCCCACAGGCTCAGAGGAAGTGGCACTATTAGGAGGTGTGGCCTTATTAAGATAGATATGGCCTTGTTGGAGGAAGCGTGTCACTGGGGTGGGCTTTGAGGTCTCAGATGCCCAAGCCACGCCCAGTGCCTCTCTCGTCTGCTGCCTTTGGATCCAGATGTAGACCTCTCAGCTCCTTCTCCAGTACCATGTCTGCCTGTGTGCCTTCATGCGTCTCACCATGACAACAATGGACAAAACCTCTGAATTGTATGGCGGCTTCCTTTCTAAGAGTTGCCACAGTCATAGTGTCTCTTTACAGCAATAGAAGCCCTAAGACACACATAAATAAAACATTAACTGTAAGAAGACTTTATCTGGATGTTACTCATGATGGTATTTTAAATCCATGTACTTATATGTGGCTTATATAATATTTTTTAAATAAATGTAGAGATGGTTGGTAATGCCACCTGAGATCTCCAATACAGATAGCTCAATAGGTAACGCCACTACTGTACAAGCACGGGTACCTGAGGAAAAAAGCTGTAGATGGTGGGTGCACCTGTCCCCCACTGCACCAGGGAGTCCCTGGAGCCTAGTGACCAACTACGTAAAATATCCCCAGATTCAGTAAGGGGCCCTGTCACCAAACATGATGAGGAGAATGACAGAGAAAGGCGTCTGACATCGGCATCTGGCCTCACTCGGCCACACATCTGCACATGTGCACATGCTACACACAGAGGTGGGAGATCTCAAGTGCTCAAGCAAGTGTATTCCAGGTAATGCCCAGACACGGCCATTAGTCGTTATCGTCAGGCCCAGGCCTAAGTGACCTAAGAATTGAAATGAGCAGCTCATGGAAGTCCGAGGCTGGCCTGAAAAGCTTGCATAGATCATGAGTGGGTGTGGGGACAAAGTTGTGGACACAGGGGGACCAAGCTTAGCACAAGCCCAGCATGGAGTCCAGACACCAGGGGCGTGGTCTGTGCCAAACAATGCATCCCCAGCCTTGGATAAGCTGATGTGACTTTCTACCTTTATAGTGATCTTGCTCGCCTTTAAAAATCAGGTGAATTTCATTAAGATGTTTATGTTTATGGAATCCATTCCATAAGGAGGAAGAGGGAAGCGCCCTGGCAGGAGGTGTGGGCAGGAGACTGGCCTCTCAGGGAAGCTTCCAGCCACCCAGCTTTCACAACCCTGCTTGGTAAAATAAAAAGTTCTCAAAAAAAAAAAAAATCCGAATTTGCCTGGATCTGAGTTTTAACACACAGATAAAAGCCAGGCGGTAGTGATGTACACCTGTAATCCCAGCACTCTGGGAGGCAGAGGCAGGCGAATTTCTGAGTTTGAGGCCAGCCTGGTCTACAGAGTGAGTTCCAGGACAGCCAGGGCTATACAGAGAAATCCTGTCTCGGTAAAAAAACAAAAAACAAAAAACAAAACAAAATCCCAAAACCAAACCAAACCAAAACCAAAACCAAAACAAAACCATACACATACACAGATAGGTTTGTCTAAACACCTTTGAAGGCCATTCAAGGGAAATGAATGGCTTATGCCCCCTCCAGTGACACAGGCACCTCTACTACTGGGTGACTCTTGGTGAGGGGTGAAGAATGTCTAGACAGCCCAGAGAGAGCACCACCAACAGACCAAAGACCCCCCCCCAGGCATGACTCCGTGGACCCGGGAGTCTGTGGGGTTACTGGTGGGAGCACGGTGACTCACAAGCAGCTGCAGCATAGAAAAGCCCATCCCAGCGCTGGTGAGGACTCCTCAAAGCTACATACCTGCAGCTCCCCTCTGGACTTGCAGGAGGCTCAGCACAGCATGAAGGCTAATTCTGATTGTCTAACTGGTTGGATCTGGAATTGACTAAGAGACACTGTGCGCTCTACGACACAGCACCTCTGTGTGCATCTATGGAGGTGTTTCTGGGGTGGATGAAGATTCCCAGAGCAGACAGAAGCTCAAGGCGAGCACGCAGCTGCCTGCCTGCTTAGCGTCACTCCATGCTGGTGAGTGTGTCTACCCCACGGCTTTGAGACACTCACTTTCTTCAGCCTTTCAGTATGGGCTGAAGCTCAGAGGCTCTCCAGGAGTGCTCCAGGCCTTCAACACCAGACTGGGACTGCTAAGGCACCCATCATCATGGATAGAGGAACGACTGGGTTCTCAGCCTCTTTAGAGTGTAGACAGTAGCACTGAGCTACACTGTCCATATCATGGAAGTCAGTGCAACCAATCTCCCTTATGATACGTATCCTGTCTCAGATCCTCGCCTAAAGAACCCTGACTAACACATGTAGTATTGTGTGAACTCCCGGAGGGCGGGTGTTCTTGTCTCCGTCTCCCATGTAGGGAGCTGGTATGACTGGCTAGAACCCCCATCTCTGACCTTCTCTGATGCTCCATTCCAGAGTATAACAAATGCCACTATCCTTGCAGCACACAGGACAGTGTGACACAGCAGGGTAGGCAGCTGCTCTTTAAGATGCAATTTCAGGCACCTCAGAAAGAACGCACCTCCACCCCCACACCCCCAGTTCCCACATCTACACCTCCCACACAAAAACTTCCCTACCTTCTACTCCTTTATCTCTCATGACTTCACCACCCACGGTCACTTTGGTTCCAGAGCGAGAGGCCTGGTTCCCTTTGCAAACCCGACCTGCTTGCAGTGGTGCGCACCACCTTAGTGTCCCCAGACTGGACATGGGGGTGACAGCCACTCCAACTCCCTCTCTGGAATAGGAGAAGGTGGTACTCAGGGCCCTGCTCCTTGGCTAAAGCCTCTTCCTCCTCCTCATGTTTCGCCTCCTTTTAACTCAAAAGAGATGGATGACTTACAAAGAGCAAATGAGTCAGAAACAGGGACGCGGAGAAAGAGAACGGTTTTGCCAAGTTATTATTCAGAGGTGCTCTCTGGGACCGAGAACAAGAGCGACCCCATCAATCACAGCAGAGCACGCGCGGGCAGGCGATCTGTGGCTTCAGCCGACAGCCACTGCATGAGCAAGTAGGCCAGGAGCCTAGGGCTACCTGCTAGCCACCACAGAGGAAGGAAGCTGTGTGGCCGCAAAAAAGGGGGACATTTATAGCCCAGAGGTCAGAGAGGACACTCTGGACCTGCTTTCTCCCACAGGTTGGACTCCCCGTGAGTCCTACTTGGGTCAGACTCAAAACAGGAGAGAGATGAGGCCAGTAGGCACTCAGTCTGGAACATGCACCCCTTTGCCACACTGAGCGTGGGAAGTAAACGTGACGTCATCTGACCGGATGGAGCCCTAACACGGGCTGCATCCCAGCCTCAGCTCGGTGCGGCGTGTGCATCCTAGATGGATGGATGTATGATTGGGAGAGCATGTGCAGTTCGTTTTTTCCCCCCTTATATTTTTACTTCCTGCTTTAAACCTTACTTTATCATAATTTTGATGTATAGGTTATCACTGCATGTTAAGTTGTGATTTTAATCACCTTAGGGACAGGAACATGTTTCTTTTACTGTATGCACAAATTCTTTGCAGGGACTTTTGCAATATAAGCACCTAGGAAGGAGGCTTGGGAAGAGGGGCAGAGCCACTGTCCCATTTCCCTCTTTTTTTGGTGGCACTGTGGCGCTTTTTAAATAAATGAGTCTGTCTTCTGGAGTTGAGCGGTGGACAGAAAAATCAAGATCCCTGCTCTGAGGCTCCTCATCTATAAAATAGCAGAGATCACAGTGGCTCAACTCAGAAAGGAAATAAGTGATAAAAAGCGTCACACATGGTAAAGTAACACTTGGCTGGGGTCGCTATTGCAGTGGCAAAACGCCATGATCAAACACAACTAGGGGAAAAGGTGTTTATTTCATCTTACAACTTGGAGTCCATCCCAGGGAAGTCAGGGCAAGAGCTCAAGGCAGGAACCTGGAGGCAGGAGCTGATGCAGAGGCCACGGAGAAGTGCTACATGCTTACTGGCTTGTTCCTCATGGCGTGCTCAGCTTGTGTTTGTTTGTTTGTTTGTTTGTTTGTTTGTTTGTTTTAATATACCTAGAAGCACCAGCTCAGAGGTAGCACTACCCACAGTGGGCTAGGTCTTCCCACAACAACTATCAATCAAAAAAAAAAAAAAATGCCCCACAGGCCTATGGTGCAGCGTTTTCTCGGTTGAGAGTGCCTCTTGTCAAATGACTCTATCTTGTGTCAACTGGCATAAAACTAGTTAGCCCGGGATGAGTTTCACCACACTCTGGTCTTCCTGTTCATCCCCACCACCACCACCATCATCATCACCATCATCTTCTTTATTATATACTGTCTTCTTTAATGTTCCAGAGCCTACAGAGTTAGCAGACAAAAACCAAGAAACACAAATACACAGTGCTGCTCCAGAAAGCAAATGCTCTGATAAAAGAAAACAGAAGAAAGTGTGATCCCAGGAAGGCTTTGGGACCTGGAGCCAAACCCCAGAATCTATTTCCCTAGAGGGAGTGAATTTGGCAACCTGGGAAAACGCTGTGGGTGTGTAGGCAACCGTGGCATGTACCTATCAAGCATCAGAACTTGGGAGCCGAGAGCAGGAGAATCTTGAGTTGCAGGCCAGCCTGGGCTACATAGCAACATTTTGCCTGAAAAATCAAAGAAGGCTCGAGAATTTTTGTAGTAATTTATTTATACATGAACGTATTTATTTATTTTGGTTTTTCTGAGCTAGGGGCTCATATAGTCCAGCCTGGCCTCACACTCAATATGGAGTTGAGGATGACCTTACTTTCCTGATCCTCCTGTCCACAGGCAGGCCCCACTATTCCTGGTTTTATGTGGTGCTCGGGATCAAACCCAGGACCTCAGGCATGTTAGACAAACCCACGCTTTGGAGTTTTCCCTTGATTGCTATGTGGATAAAGGTGTGAGTGTGGGAGGGAAGGCTTTGCGTGAGCACGATGAGCCCTGTGTGCTCGGCAGCTGTCAGTCATCCCTTCAGATCCTGTCCGCTCTGAGCCTGACTGACAGTCAGTCAGTCAATGGCGATTCAGGAATCTTCTGACTCTAGGGCTCTTCAGCTGGGAGATCCAAATGGATCTCAAGTCTTGCATGTCTCCTCCCTCAGACCCACGGCACCCCAACCACACTTGGGGTTCCCATCAACACCTTCCTTTCTTTTCCCAGAGAGTCAACAAAGGCAGCCTCCGGGGGGTGTGGAGTGCATCTGGACCAGGCAGTGTCCTCCCTGATGTCCTTCCTTCCTAAGCCAGCTGTGGGAGGCACCACAGCAGGCAGCCTCTCCAGCCTGCAGCCTGCATCGTGAATTCCAGGGGCCACACGTGCTCTTTTCTCTCCCGATTGCTGTGGAAACCTCCTGCCTGTTTATCCAATGTGAGCCTCGCTTCTCAGCCTGTGCTCTTTGGGCTCTGCCCCCCTCCTCCCGAGGAGGAACACAGAACAATGGCTCAGGGGAGATCTCAGCTCTAGGATGTGGAGCAGGTTGTGGCTCCAAGGGGGGTGATGCTACAGCGTCAGGGGTAGGAAAGGCTTCTCACCATCCCTGTCCGCTAGCCCAACTCCTCTCCCCTTCCCCCCCACAACCCCCTATGACATCATCTGAAGCCCTCACATACTCCATTAGAGAATCATTCATGCAGCTGAGGTTAGTCTAGACAATGAGGACCACAGTAAATCACAGCCCCAGGCCCACAGTGAGAGAGGAATGTGCAGGCTCCTGTGTCTGTCAGTGTCGTTGCACAGTGCCAGCCTGTGACACTGATGCCAGGACAGTGCCTCATGCAAGGGGAGCAGTCATCAAGGTCAAGGGCAGGGCCAGCTGTCCCCTGATCACATTCTTAGAGGAGTGGCTTGTCATCAGCTTGGGAATGGCAGGGGCCTGATGTGAGTCTACGTACGTGAGCAGAGGCCCGTAAGCTTGTATGTGCAGGGTAGAGCTATTTGGGGGGTGGTTAAGGTCTAGCCAGGAGATCCTAAGAGAAGCAATGTAAGTGTGTGGTGGTGGGACTATGGATCAAGCTGAGGTGTTCTGACTTTAACCCTAGTCTATAAAAAAATCACTGAAAGTATTTAGAGCAAGGCCCTGGCCATTGAAATCCCCTGGGGTGGGAGTGGGGGAGAGGAGTCACATCTGTATTGAAGATTCTACAAACCGACAGATTGGAGTTCCCAGACTGTGGAGAGTTAGAATGTTGCAGATTGAGAGGCAGAATTATCTTCAGTCTCCATAACAGCATTCACCTCTGACCTCTATTTATGACTAACATCTTTGTGACCATTGAAGACCTTTAAACTACATTGACCAAGCAGACCACCGCCTTCCACCAACCTAAAAACTAAGACTGTCGTAAGATAGCATTCGAAACCAACGGCGGATGAGTCTTCCCTTTGCTCTAACCCACCCAGCTGATGTCCCCCATCAATTAGCAGGTGAATGTTCCGATCTATGAGTTTCTGTTGTCCTGTGACCATGAGACCATATAATCTTTCCACACTGGAGCATGCTACTCTGGTAGCCGGAATCGTGCTCCCTGCCCATGGTCACTCACATTTGGCTCAGAATAGACCGTGTCTTATTCCCTGGTCATGCATTGCTGAGTGTATTTATCTCGCCAGCTGGGATCCGGCTGGGTCTGGATACTACTTGGCTTTGTGTATTCTCCAGAAGGGGATGTGATAGGCAGGAACATGCCCACTGCAGTGCCTTCATTTGCTGGTGGTTGCTACCAAGTCTTTGTAAGGGGGTGTTAGTTTTGGTTTTTCTTTGTTTTCTTGCCATGTAACACTGTGAAGAACAAGTTTACTTGTAAGCAACTGAACTCCAAACTATTTGTGGCCTAAGGAATACAGACAATTACTCATTCTGCAAAGGATTGTTGACGTGGTGGCAACATACTAGAGACTGTTCAAGAAGCCGTGAGTACTACAGAGAGGACTCCCAGAGGCCAGGAAGGTGGCCTAGGCCAGGGGAAGCTTTGTCCTGTGTGCAGTGCCCCAGGAGGCTACCCTCTGGTCATAGGATGGCTACAGATGCTGAAACCCCTGGCCAAGACAGGAAGCAGCAGAAGGAGGTGGCAAAACCATATTGTTCTTCCTATCCCCTTCAGATCCTCCATGGCTTTTCATCCCTGGGGAGAATGGACCTTTGGCTGCACTAGAGTTTCCATGACTAGTTAATCAGGACACTGTTTATTACCTGGGGTCAACCAGACTCTATTTAGGTTAAGTTTGCAGGGGAGAAAAGAGATGGACCCATGGTGGTTTGAATGATAATGCTTTCCACTGGCTCATATGTTTGAATGTATGGTCCTCAGTAGAACTGTTTGGGAATGATTAGGAGGTGCGGCCTTGTTAGAGAAGATGTGTCACTGGGGTGGGCTTTGAGGTTTCAAAAGCCCACACCAGGCCCAGTTTCTTTCTCTCTGTTTGCAACTTATAGATGAGATGTGAGATCTCAGCTACTGCGCTGGTGCTATGCTTGTCTTTCTGCTACCACGTTCCCCGCTGTGATAGCCATGGACTAACCCTCTGAGGCTGTAAGCAAGTCCCTCAATCAAATGCTTCCTTTTAAAAGTTATCTTGGTCATGGTGTCTCCCCACAGCAATCAAACAGGAACAAAGACAGAGCCCAAGCAGGTTGAGAGTGGTCTTCTGCCTTCGTTGTTACGGGGTCAAACAGACACCAGCCAAAAAACCCATGGGTGAATCCTAGTAGGATCATCCAAACAGTAACACGTTTTCAAGATGGCAGTACATGAAACTCAAGATCAAGCAGAACCACTAAATGAGGGTTACTTGTTTACTGAGGTCTTTTCAAAGCGGTGGGCAGGTAGGACATGTGATGGTGAAGTAATGACCTGTCCTCGGGGGGACTTTACGACTGGCCAAGATTAACACACACTGGAAACAACCTGTGTCCATGAAAAAGGATAAACAGGAACCAGATGTGATGGTGTTGTATATCCACAATCCTAGCATTCGAGAAGGCAAGTCAGGAGAATCCTTAAGTTCAATCTGAGCTAGAGAATGAGTTCAAGACCAGCCTGAGGAGCTAAGGGAGACCCTGTCTCCAAATGAAAAGTGGAGAGAGGGCTGAGGGTCCAGCTCAGGAGTGGATTGCCAGCTTAGTGTGCGCAATGACGCCCTGGGGTCCGGTGCCGGGGGTGGGGGTGGGTGGGTGGGGGATGAGGAGATGGGTGTGAGGCCAAAGTTAAGACACTCCACTTAAGAATAAGTTGCTTTGCCAGGTGGTGGTGGCAAACGCCTGTAATCCCAGCACTTGGGAGGCAGAGGCAGGCGGATTTCTGAGTTCAAGGCCAGCCTGGTCTACAGAGCGAGTTCCAGGACAGTCAGGACTTCACAGAGAAACCCAGTCTCAGAAAAAAAAAAAAAAAAGTTGCTTTTTGTCCTGTGCAGGGTAAGATTTCTGTTTGTGTTCCTGTGATAAGTCCTCAAAATAGTTCAAGTTCCTGTTTGTCCCTTGGTAAGTCCTTGCAAGTCAAGTTTTCTATTTGTAATTCAGAATAAGTTTCTGTCTCTTAGATGTGATGTAAACTGCAAATCATGTTTTCCGACCTACAGTAGCCTTGTGTCCCCATTCCCATGATATACATCCTGACCCTTGTTCCTTCTTTTCATTGTATTTTTTTAAACAGAGTATAACAACCAAGTCACTCACCCCTATGAACGCCTTTTCTCTTCTAGAAAAAGAATCTCAAGCCTGGCTGCAGTGGCTTTTGATCCTAGCACTAAGGATGCAGAGGCGGGCAGATCTCTGTGGGTTCAAGGCCAGCCTGGTCTACAGAATTCCAGGATGGTCAGGGCTACACAGAGAAACCCTGCCTCAAAGAACAAAAAGGGAGAGGTGGTGAGGGGGATCCCAAGAGACTGGCAGGCGCTGCTTTCGCAAATCCCAACTTAGGGTGAGTTAGCCAGCTGGCCAGTCACCCCAAAACACGGCTTGCTGTAACTAGACAATCTTGGGTTCAGTCTTTTTTCCTCACAATGTTCAGAGTTAACAGAGTGTTTGCTGAGATTATACCAGGAGTGAGTTGTGTAGAAACACAAACTAAGGTGCCTGTCACTGGCCCTGCTGCCACTCAGGAATGTCTGAGTCACTCCTCGTCTGCAGCCATGGTTCCTAAAGTCACCTGTCAACTTGCTCGGACTCAGACTCGTGGGTTGAGGCGTCTGTCCCATGTTACCCAGATCCTTCCAGGCTAGAGAGTTTCAAAGCTCCACCAAGCACTGGGGAAGGGAGAAAACTTGAAAGCATTTCCTGCCATAGCTACAGCCTTTCAGCTCTCCAGGACTGAGCCATTAGCCATCTAATGACCAGCCAACTGGCTCTGGGTTCGGCTGCTGCTTCTATGTCTGCTCCTCATCAGTCCCAGAAGGGCCAGGACAGAGCTCCTCAGTCACACGCTGTCCAAAGGGAGGCATAAAAGGGCTCTCTGCAAACAGGTCCTGCATCGCTGCCAGCTGGAGTCCCAGCCCCCACCACCAACTGGTGCTAAGAAGACACTCACCCCCAAAGACTCTGCTTGATGAAGGGATTATGCAGCCTCTAGCAAAATATATCAGACAAGATGGGTTTATGAAAGGAAAGATCATGAAACTATCAGCTTTTCTGAGGTTACACTACAGGACCATTTAAAAACAACAACAACAACAAAAATAACAACAAAAACACTAAAAAAAAAAAAAAAAACAACAAAAAAAAAAAAACAAACAAACCAGATTCATCTCCTCAGAAGACACCCAGAGGCCCAGGAGACACTAAAATGAGCAACTGAGTGGTGGAGAGATGGGAGAGAAAGAGAAACAGGACAGTGTGGGCACAGTGGAGAGAGGCAGACCAGGAGAGCGGAGGGAAGCGAGGAGCAGCCTGAGGAGAGCAGCTTAGGCGGACCCTGAGGTCACCTGAGCTCCTGGCCTGTGCCACTGCCAAGGACCTGGCTAGGTCTGTGGCCCCGCAGCAGCAGTGGCCCAAGTTACCACCTCAACTGAAACCTTCGGTCCTGAACCAAAGCTGCAGGGTCTCCCTGACACA